>OZ026603.1:20540361-20590361 GCA_964020085.1 Micromussa lordhowensis
TCCACCACCACCACCACCAGAATTCTATTGTTTTCCACCACCACCACCACCACAATTCTATTGTTTTCCACCACCTCCACTACCACCACCTCCACCACCACCATCACCTCCACCACCACCACCACCAGAATTCTATTGTTTTCCACCACCTCCACCACCACAATTCTATTGTTTTCCACCACCTCCACTACCACCACCTCCATCACCACCACCACCTCCACCACCTCCACCACCACCACCTCCACCACCACCACCTCCACAATTCTATTGTTTTTCACCACCTCCACCATAACCTCCACCACCACCATAACCTCCACCACCACCATCACCTCCACCACCACCACCACCAGAATTCTATTGTTTTCCACCACCACCACCACAATTCTATTGTTTTCCACCACCTCCACCACCACAATTCTATTGTTTTCCACCACCTCCACCTCCACCACCACCACTACCTCCACCACCACAATTCTATTGTTTTCCACAACCTCCACCACCACCACCACAATTCTATTGTTTTTCACCACCTCCACCATAACCTCCACCACCACCATCACCTCCACCACCACCACCACCAGAATTCTATTGTTTTCCACCACCACCACCACAATTCTATTGTTTTCCACCACCTCCACCACCACCTCCTTCACTACCACCACCACCTCCTTCACCAGCACCACCTCCACCACAATTCTATTGTTTTCCACCACCACCAACACAATTCTCTTGTTTTCCACCACCTCCACTACCACCACCTCCACCACCACCACCACAAGTCTATTGTTTTCCACCGCCTCCACCACCTCAGTTCTATTGTTTTCCACAACCTCCACCTCCACCACCTCCACTACCACTACCTCCACCACCACAATTCTATTGTTTTCCACCCCCTCCACCTCCACCTCCACCACCACCACCTCCAATACCTCCACCACAATTCTATTGTTTTCCACCACCTCCACCACCGTCACCTCCACAATTCTATTGTTTTTCACCACCTCCACCTCCACCACAACCTCCACCACCACTTCCACCACCACCATCACCTCCACCACCACCACCACCAGAATTCTATTGTTTTCCACCACCACCACCACAATTCTATTGTTTTCCACCACCTCCACCACCACAATTCTATTGTTTTCCACCACCTCCACCACCACCTCCTCCACCACCACCACCACCTCCACCAGCACCACCACCTCCAAAATTCTATTGTTTTTCACCACCTCCACCACAACCTCCACCACCACCATCACCTCCACCACCACCATCACCACCAGAATTCTATTGTTTTCCACCACCACCACCACAATTCTATTTTTTTCCACCACCACAATTCTATTGTTTTCCACCTCCACCACCACAATTCTATTGTTTTCCACCACCTCCTTCACCACCACCACCACCTCTCACCAGCACCACTTCCACCACAATTCTATTGTTTTCCACCACCACCAACACAATTCTCTTGTTTTCCACCACCTCCACTACCACCACCTCCACCACCACCACCACCTCCACCACCACCACCACAATTCTATTGTTTTCCACCGCCTCCACCACCACAATTCTTTTGTTTTCCACAACTTCCACCTCCACCACCTCCACCACCACTACCTCCACCACCACAATTCTATTGTTTTCCACCCCCTCCACCTCCACCTCCACCACCACCACCTCCAATACCTCCACCACAATTCTATTGTTTTCCACCACCTCCACCTCCACCACCACCACTACCTCCACCACCACAATTCTATTGTTTTCCACAACCTCCACCACCACCACCACAATTCTATTGTTTTCCACCACCTCCAGTACCTCCACCTCCACAATCTCCACCACCTCCACCACCACCACTACCTCCACCACCACCACCTCCTATTGTTCTATTACCATATCGAAAACCACATAAAGCACGACATAGGAGAATTAGTGCCATTTGAGCTTGGGAAAGTGTTGCTTACACTTCATTTTCGTCAGAGTAGAACAGCAAACCTTTAAACGTGATGAGGAAACTTTACATTCCGAATAACCAGTTGTACGAAGAATACTATTTAATCCAAACTAAGCAAAACGAAGGCAATTTACCGGCTTTTCGCGGATCCCGATTTCAGCAGGGATATGGCTTAGATTCCATATTTAAAGGTCTTTTCCGTTGGGCGATGCCTCATTTACAACAAGGTGCTAAAGTACTTGGCAAAAAAGCGTTACAAACCGGAGCCCAAGTGGCTCAAGATGTTCTGCAAGGAAATAATGTTAACACAGCGCTGGCAAAGCGTAGTAAAGAAGCTATTGGTGGACTAGTACCTCAGGCTAGGAGTGGTCGAAAATCTACAAAAAGAAAAGTGCAGTTTCATGGTTTACCCCCGTTCAAGATACGAAAAACAGTTGTGTTGGATCAAGACCAAGACGACTTTCAACTTTGGTCGTAAATTTAAGTGGGACTCCCTTAGTCTACCTGGCAAAATTATAAAATACTGATACCTGTCATCTTTAATCATTTTACGACCATGTCTCGAGTAGTAAAGAACAATCTACCTTTCCTTCATCTCTTAACTTGTTGCCCAGAACATCAGCGTCAGTTTCTTCTAGAGACAGCTACCCCCGAACAGATACACGCATTAGTTCAAATTCTTTTTAATATGTGTCATGGAAACATACCAGTCTCTAAGGAAGTGAAGCGCAACTTAGAGTTCGTGGTAATTGAGTTCATGGTAATTGGGTCAAATCAACGAATACATGCTCTATCGAATAATCAGATCGATATTGAGATCGATGGGAAATCGATCAAAAGAGTCAAAGAACTGAGCTAAATCGTTGGGCCTGTTTATTGACAAACACCTTTCATGGACAGAACAAATAGAAGAAATTAGTAAGAAAATATCTTCAGTCATAGGTGCCCTTAAACGAATAAGACCATTCATCTCCGAAAGTACCGCTCTTCAAATTTACCAAGCGTTGATTTTGCCCCATTTTGACTATTGCAGCCCTGTTTGGGATGAACTTAGCGTTACCTTGAGTGACAAACTCCAGAAACTCCAAAATAGGGCTGCTAGGGTCATTACCAGGTCGAGTTACGACAATAGTGCCAGTATCCTACTAAATAGGCTCAACTGGGACAATCTCTCTATACGAAGGAAAAAGCTTAAGGCGACGTTGATGCTTAAAATAATTAAAGGACTTTCCCCAGCGTACCTGCAGGATTTATTTAGCATCCGTAGTACACCGTACAACTTAAGAGAGTCTGACATTAAGCTAAACCTACCCAAGCCACGCACGAACTATTGCAAACGTGCCTTGGGCTACAGCGGGGCGTTACTATGGAATAGCCTACCTGTAAACTTACCGCTCTTCAAATTTACCAAGCGTTGATTTTGCCCCATTTTGACTATTGCAGCCCTGTTTGGGATGAACTTAGCGTTACCTTGAGTGACAAACTCCAGAAACTCCAAAATAGGGCTGCTAGGGTCATTACCAGGTCGAGTTACGACAATAGTGCCAGTATCCTACTAAATAGGCTCAACTGGGACAATCTCTCTATACGAAGGAAAAAGCTTAAGGCGACGTTGATGCTTAAAATAATTAAAGGACTTTCCCCAGCGTACCTGCAGGATTTATTTAGCATCCGTAGTACACCGTACAACTTAAGAGAGTCTGACATTAAGCTAAACCTACCCAAGCCACGCACGAACTATTGCAAACGTGCCTTGGGCTACAGCGGGGCGTTACTATGGAATAGCCTACCTGTAAACTTAAGAAAATCAGATTCTCTTGGGTATTTTAAAAGGGAACTCGACAAACTTTACAGTAATTGTCAGTCGGGCTCCCACACGGCAATCTTGTAAAACAGTGTTTTATTATATATATCTATATATATTCTTTTTACTGAAGATTTTACCGTGTATAAATAAATAAAGTATGTATGTATGTATGTAACTTAAAAAGCATATAGATGCCCTTGTTAGTCTCGTTGAATCAAGTGTTCCTTACAAGACAAAGAAGCAAACCCTTGCTCAAGAAGGTGGAAGACTTATACAAGATTTGCTGCTCCCAGTTCTAACTAGCATAAGGCCCCTAATGTTATAAAACGTTGCGACCTAGTCTGTAGTATAATCAGTTGGTTCTTGGCGTTAACGAGTGCTGGTCAATATGAAGAGAAAAGTCGACTGGAATGAAGGCGAAGAGAGTGATTATGAAGACACCAACGCAAGTGAAAACGATGAAAGCGATAACGAAGAACCTCGAATTAAAGATGTTTTAAAAGGTCTTTCCCAACTCGTTTCCCGAACAAGACTATCACGATAAAGACAGTGAGGCTGGTGATAAAGAAGTGGTCTCCGAAAGCAGTGACAACGAAGATGACACAGAGACAGCCTCTGAAATTAGTGATCAAGAATCTGAAAACTGAAGGAAATTCAGACGTTCCATATTCTGAAGAAACCGCAAGTTCAGAGATTTTGCTTAAAGTAAAAGGTCTTTCCTACTATTGCAACGGAGAGAACGTTTACGAAAGAGCAGTATTCAAATGCCCTAGATGTTTCTGGCAAGATGGTTATAGGATTTGTCCGATATGTGCACATCAAATTCCTGTTGATCGTAAACACTTGACAGATGGATTTATTTGGTGCGCTGACTGCCACGCGGTGAGACACATTGATTCAAAAACTTTAAAAAGGACTCATTATCCTCCAAGCGAAGATGAAGACGATTTATTGCATCCTAATTTCCTGATACTTTACTCATAATCATTTTGTAGTTGTTGTAATTTTGGTGTAAATAATTTCAATTCTGTGTGTATTACTATTTTTTTGTATTCGCTAATAACAAGCAAAAGTCTCTTAAGAAAACGCGTTGCTCAAAAATATTTATTGTCGCGTGTTGACAATTAAAGCACTCTGAACTTCTATTGTTGTAATTTCAATGGTAGAGCTGTCCCATGGGCTTTTGCGTTGGAGTTTGTATGCAAATCTAGGGTTGAAAGTGGAGTTCAGTGCGTTACTAACGGAGCGGAAAGCTCGAGCAGTTAGCTAAGCCGAATAATATATTAACTCTGTCTCTCTCTCGTCAGCAAAGCTGAGAGTTCAGATAGAAACTTAACAGATATTTTCATGAACCAATCGGGCTTAAAGAGCCTGGTTTCGAAAATCGGAGAACGTTGACAAAGAAAGCTAGAGAACCTCAGAATCATTACGCAAAGCAATGCGTGTTTGTCTGTAAATTACCAAATAGATGTGAGAAAGACTGATACGCAAGCGCTCAAAGCAGCTTGAAAAATCATCGACGCTAGTGAAAAAAGCCATCTTCACGATTAACTTTTTCCTCTTGAACGAGCTTGTCAAAAAACGCAGCATAGGTAAGATGGAACACATGTCCAATAATGGTGGCTACCTTCTTGCGTTGGATTTGTTCAACTTCGTCCACGGTTTACATAGGTTTAGATGTGGATTCGACTTGCATGTTTGGAAGCTATCTGCTCAAAAATATTATTTACTGGAGTTTGTGACAAGAATAAAATGCTCAACAGAGAACCCGCTTTTATTTTGAACAGATAATAGATTCTATATGAGCCAATCAGGGTTAAGTATTAGCGGGCATGCCCACGCAACCTTTTTCTTTTTATTGTACTAGAGTGACGCTTATAAGTATGGAGGAAGGCACTTCATTAGCATGGAGAAATGCACTTTTTTTCGAGGGAATCCTGCATATGTAATGAAGGGAATCCAGGGGAATCCAAAGGGAATCCAAAGGGAATCCAGTAACGGGGCTTAATTCCAATAAACATCTACTACTATGGGAATCAGTAGACTCGGAATTAGCTCTCTTGATATCCGATAAAGACTCATTTAGAATGCGCTTCATCGAATCTACAAGACCGTCGTTGTTCTTGGCAATGGCCGTATCCACGATATTTAGAACTTCAGAGCGCTTCATGGTAGAAGAGCAAATTAACCAAAAAATTATAGTGAGTGATGTCGGCCTAGAATGATTGCCCACTTGCAATTACAAGCTTAAATAATCACACACCATTACCCATGATGGAACTTCATTAAAGGACCGAGGCCCACGGCCTGCTGCTCCCGTGCCGCAGAAATATTTAATTTCAGGCTAATTCGTAGCGACTCAACCGCCAGAAATTTCATTTTCCCCTTATTCTAGAGTAGCTGTTTTCCAGAAAGTTAGTTTCGTGAAAAATGATACCCTATTCTAGTCCCACTCTGATTTATATACCCTATCCCAGAGTAAATGGCTTGAACACCATACCCTTCACAGCGGCACATACCTATATAGCCCATATATGGTAGTACCCCCACGGGCCTGTAGGAGGTTCTGTTTACAAAGCTGAGGCGACAAAAACATCGCAATAGTGTTCATGCTCCACCAATGTTGTCCATTTAGTGATGAATGGAACAGTTTGCCTCTTGAGGTCAGTTCGGCATGCAGTGTTGACATCTTTAAATCTAACCTTGTAACAAAATTGCAAATATTGTTGCAAATTCAGTGAGATATCATCACAACTTTTAGCGAGATATTAAAAACGGCCATTAATTTTGGCGTTATTTAAATTTAAGCAATAGAGCACTTTTTCCGTGTTTATATAGCCTCATATAAACACGAGGAGGGTTGGGAGAATTCGAGACAGTTATGCAAACCCGAGACGTAGTCGAGGGTTTGGATAACTTTCGAGAATTCTCCCAACCCTCATTTAACACTGAAACTAGTAGGCAGAACGGCAATAACATCGTATCCTTTCAGTAATTACTCGAAGCACTTCACCTAAAGTGGCTTTAGGCAAAAGGAAGGAACGTTTTCTCGGTTTAGAGCTAATCCAAGGCGACTGATTACCGATAAGTTATCTCGCGATTCCACCATCTTCCTTAATAATTATTTTACACGTTCGTCAAATCGTAATTTATTACACCCAGGATTTCAGGGTGTAAGGTGGACACGTGACCGGCCGATGCCAGGGCCTTTTTACGCCCCTCCCAATTTTAAGGGAAAAGCCCTGAGAACGAGGTTGTTATTTTATAAATCATTATCATAATCATATTATATGCGGTAATTTGCTTTTGTATGGGATCGCATAACTCTTTTACAAATCATCCTTATGGCATTTTGTTATTTATCATTACTACTATTATTGTACATGTAGTTTTTACCGTTGTAATCTGGTATGAATTGTAATGAAACAACAATAATAATAATAATCATAAAAAAAAATACAATTTCCAGTCCCTTGGCCATTCATAATATCGAGGTTCTACTGTATCCCTGAACGCAGTATGTCAAACAATTGTAAAAACAACCCAATTTAAAGGGAATGAATGTGGTGTAAAAGATGCAGCTTACTAATTGGGTGCACAAACTACAAAAATTGCGACACATATTGTGCCTAATAAGAAATTGGGAATTCAGGTTGGTCGGGGTCTAAACCCCGACTCATCTCCCTCCCTAACTGGGTCTTCAAGGGTTACAAGTGACAATAAGGGGTCTTTGATATTTAAAACACTTGTCTTACTAATGACTCTTTTTCCCTGCTTGTGTCGATTAATTATACTGCATCCTGAATTTCTACACTTCAACTGCAACTATAAATCCAAAGAAACGACCCCAGAAAGTAGTGACCCTCCAAAGCAAGGGATCAAAAGTTGTTACTGTTATCGAATCTGGAAGGTTGTGCCTCCGAGATAGTAATGACCCTCCAAAGATAGCAAGCTCAAACTTGACTTGTTATGATATAGCCTGGTAACAACAGATATGATCTGATATTGGTTTTGGATCTGTTAGATGAACCTTCTGACAATATACAATATAGCTAATATACAGCGATACTCTACATGGTTAAACATACATTTATTTCAACAAGACTTGTGCTTATACCCTTTTGTCTCTTGAGAAACGTTTTTTAAGGACCAGCCCAAATGTGGTATGTGCTTTAGCTACCTGAAAGTTGTAACCATTCAAAAGTTGTGACCCTCTGAAAGTAGTGACAAATGTATGCTAAATCAGGAAGTAACAAGTGTCATTACTTTTGCAACTTTATACTTTGCCAACATTGTCATAACAAATTATAGCTGAAAACAATTGAGTCACTACATGACTATAAACTTAATTCCTGTCCGATTTTTCTCATTTGTACAGTGGAATTTGTTGCTTATTATAAAGTGTTAAGCTGCACAAAAAAATGATCTCTTGGCGCTAGCTGGTCTTGCACAATACATATACATGTAGTGTATGCAACCAATTCTAAGTTGCGCATAGCTGACTGAATTTCTACAATTCAACCATGTCACTTTTGTCACAACAAATCTTAGCTCAAAACATCCGCATCACTCTTTTCAACTGTATTATTTGCCTCCTGTCCCATGCTCTCAGAGGAAGCTAAACAGTTAGTTTTTTTAAGAAGACAGGCAGTTTTATAAGGTGGATTTATTGGTTCCTGGGTAGGTGACAGTGACTGATATTCCTTTTCTCCACTGGAAGTTGCAAGTGGATATGTTTGGTCTGCATCATAACCACTAAGGTCGCCACAGGCTATAAAGGGTACAATAATCCTGTTTACTCCTTCTAGACTGTAAATTGAAAAGATAAGATAAATGAAGTTAAAATTCCAGTGCTAAGAAGTCTTGACTATTTCTAGTTTCTTCAGGTAGGAAAGCTGGGAAATTACATGTAGGTCCAATTTGCTGGCTTCTTACAAGACATCTGCCAGATTCTCATAGCTTTTTAATGATGCACATTAATACTGAATGCACCTTTAATTTTATACTGGGAGTAAAAAGCAGCACTATGGCAAACACACATTAGTTTGCTAGGGTCTACTCTAGATAAAATGATGATTAAAATTAACATGCCCAGTTGTGCTATAGTCAGGCTTATTTCACCCACAAGTTACAATATTCTAGCAATCTCTGACAGTAAGCTGAGGTAGTCTAACAGCACTGAATGATACGAGAACTTTTATGAGTTATCCCTGGCACTGCTCTTCTATCATAAAAATTGGTTCTTTTAATATTTTAGTCAGATATTATTACCTTACAGAAGCAAAGAGGGCAAGCAATAAAGTGAACACATTGTGTTCACTTTTTTGCTTGCCCCCTTTGCTTTGCTTTGTCATATTCACAAGCACGCACCTTTTGAACTGGTTTGGGTCAATCATCAGAGGGTTGCACATTGTTGGCACATATCCAGCTGGTGGGGAGTAGTTCTGACAAACCACAAAAGATTCAATGCTTGAACTACGACTGCTCCTTGGCTTACATATTGACACAGTGGGAAAAAATACCTTGAGCTGGCCATACAAAATGTCAACATCTTTTCCCCGAAAAATTTTGGCAACAAATTTTCCTCCGGGTTTGAGTACATGTGTGGTAATATTAAGTGCTGCAAGCAAGAGTTGCCCCTGGACGTATTCATCAATATCATGCAGCCCTGTAACATCTGGTGCACCATCACAAATAACCAAATCAGCTTCTTCTCCTTCAAAATGGCTGATGATTTCATGAGCAGTTGAGATCTAAATAAATATAAATTCAAACTTAGATAATAAAATAGACAAACCTCTATCAATATACTGTTTTAGTCATACATATGATATGATGTATGCATGTATGCTAAATTTGTATTTGTAGGTATAATGATGTAAAACACAACACAAGCTCTTATACTTACTAATAAAAGGTGCAGTGAAACCTGCATTAAGGGGACACCCTCAGGACCCCCACTTGTGTCCATTTAATACAGGGTGCCCTCTTAAAAAGGTTTTGATGTATTGTGCAACAATAGTTAATTATTAACCCTTTTGAAATCATTACGTTTATTGAATGATAACCACATTTCTTCACATATCAATACATAAGTTAATCTGTGATCTTTCCTCCACATGGTTAAAACAAGTGGAAAAATTACTCATGATCGCCGGACACTGATAATCAAACATCCCATTGATATTTACTAACTGTAGCAAGTATATACAAATACGGTGCACAGAAATTTGTAAAACTAGGGTCATCAAGAGGACACAGTGTAAGGCCAGAGACTGCTCATAGCACATTATGTCCAGTCAGTCGATGCATCAATCTAGAATATTCCACTTAGCTTTAAAATGACATAGCTGAACAATTTGGTGGCTCGATAGTCCAAAAATGGCAAACTTTGTTAACATTTTTTAAACAGTTAACCTTCACCCGTGGCCTGTTATTAAAGCTAATAGCACTGGATAGCCTTCAAACAATAAGGCACAAGTTTTTGGCAAATTCCTTACATTCCTGATAAACCACACCCCTTCAAAGAACCACACCAATTTCCGCAAATCAAATTATGGGGTAACTAGTAAACACAATATCTCCAGTATGCTTCATAGTGGATAACTGAGATTTGGCACACTGGTAACTGGTGTCCAGAGCTGTGCAATGAACTAGGATCATCAACTTACTATCAAATGATTGTGTTTAACACTCTCTCAAAAAAGTGAAAAAAATGCACCTGAAGCCCTTGGACGAAAAATAGCATAAGTCACAACAGATTGCTTAAAACCTTCTTATTTTAGTTCATTGCATAGCTCTATTCATACTTAACATTGTGTGAAAATTTTGTTAGATTAGTCCAAATATTCTTTGAGATATTATGTTTACCATGCCCAAGTAAGCTTCAAATACGGAATTAAAGAAAAATGAGTGTAAAAGATGAGCAATACAATTTGGTGCAAAGTTAGGTCTTAAAAGGCTCCAGCTTCATAGTGTGGCCCTTCAAGTGCCCTTAAAGTGTCAGTGTATCCTTTCTTAAAGTTTCTTATTTGCCTTCTTCTCTTCTTTGAATGCTCTGCACTCTTTCTGCAAGAATGGCGTAGTCTGTCGTCGTCAACTTTTTTGCAGGCTTTCTTGCAGTGCACTCCCGGGTTGATACCTAACTTCTGAAGCACTAAACTGATTGAGATTGCACCATCATTAAAATGTGAGACTGCTAGAAATACAGCCAGGTCAACAGTGTTCAAGCCAGAGTGGGTTTCTTTTGTAGCTTGTTGCCAAATAAGGGCATTGATGGCCTCATTTTGATTCTGAGTACCTCCATGGAGACAACAAGTGAGGAGGTTCCTGTCACTAAGATCTTCAAAGGTCTGATAGATGGCATCAGTAACAGCCCTGGGAAGAGGAAGAGGATGGCTATGCTGGTAATCAGTTGATCCATGGCTTGATCCCTCTGATAGCCACACAAGAAATCCTCTCCCTCTGGACAAAGGCCGTGGTCAGGACTGTCATCAGTTGACTGGGAGTGATGCCATATAGCCATGGCAGCATTTTCCATGTCTTCATGGTTGTGGGGTTGTTTCTAACTGCCCTCCCATAGTAGACTTGAACCTTGTCAATAGTGTTATTTGTTAGCCTTCCAGCTCCACCAATTGGCTTGCCATCATCAAGACGGCTTTGTCCCAACCTCTTTTTCAGAGAGCAAAGCCGTGAGCCAAGATGTTTTTGAACATGGCCAACACACTCCAGTTTCCTAACCTCCTTATCACCATAGACAGCTTCCTGAACAATAAGTTTGTGACCTTTGCTATCACCATCTCCCAAAAATTCAATGTAGCGAACTGAATAGTTCTCCACTGATCGCTGGAATATGGCCAACAACCCAGAGGCATCCATTGACTCAGAACTGCCCAGGTAATTACAGTGTAGCCTCACAGAGATGCTGGTGTCCTTCCCACCAGTCCTGGAATTCTTGGCTACCTTCCTTACCCCTCCATCCAGTACACTCCTTACAGTTCTTAGACATAACCTCTACATCAAGCACTTTACCTGTGATTATGGACAGGGCAGTGACAACTCCATATGAGGATGAATATCCTCTTTTCCTCTGTGTGCCATCTCCCGAGACTCCAATCTCAAACTTCCCGTCTTCCTGTGGCTCATAAAAGGTTTTTACCTCTTCTACAGCATTTGCCATACTCTGCTTACAGACAGCCTGTGCAGCATTCTTCACAATAGCAACATGATCCTGGTAAGAATTTTCATTCATTGGAGGAGGCATGTTCATGACACGAGTAAATTTTGCAAGTGCTTGATGGCCAATACCAATGTTTCTGGTACATGTAGCCAAAACTATCCTCCTGTTAACTTCGAACGCTTGGCTCCCTTCGATTTTTGAGGAGGAGTAAAAATTTTCATAGAATTTGCACTTTTGGTTCTCGCACTTCAATACAAAAAGCGAAGTGAAACCCATCTTGGCACCACTGTCTTCCCGCAACTCAACACGGCCATGCTTGCAAACAGGACAACACAATAAATGGAAGACTGCTGAAAGCACAGAAATGTCAACCAAACGAAAACCGTCGGGTCCTTCGGAATCTTCTTCGCTTGAGCTGCTATCTGATTCACAAGAAATTTTGTCCAGTTTCCTCACAGAAGAGATTTCACTTTGGTTGCATCAGTACTCAAACTCTGCTTGGTTTCTTCGGTATCGGATCCTTCGGTTTCTTCGGCCGATTCTTGATCAACTGAAACCTTGTTTTCCGCTTTTTTTTTCTTCACAGTATATCTATTACCTGTGAATCTCCTTTTCTTGCTTCTACCACTCCTAAATATTTTCTTTGGAGGCATTTGCTCAATTTGTTTGACAGCTATGCTTGTGTTTGAGGGATTCAAGGCTTCATGTATTTACCAGGTAGTGTCCTATGTCTCCTACCCAGGCCCCTAGAGATATTGAATCGCTTCTGCTGGCTTTTTTCTGGATTTCATACGATTTCTGCTTCAAAAACGACGTGTAAACAACTCTGGTTGCCATGGAAATGGTCTATACTTTTTTACCCAAATGCACAAATAGCTCAAAAACAAATTTATATTTAAAGAAAATTGGAAAAAACACTACTAACTCAAGACTACAATAACTAAACTTGCATGAAAACTGATGTCCTAAAAATTACCATTTTTCAAGAATTTTGGCCTACCGAGCCACCTTAGGAGACTGAGACCGCTCTTAGATGTAAAAAGCCTTTGAAGAATCCACTTAATACAGTGTCCATGTCCCCTTAATAGAGGTGTCTGCTGAATGCAGGTTTATTTTACAAACTGTTATTTGCACTGGTGACTACTGATGTGTGATAGCTTAGCCAATCAGATCACAGCATTTGAATTAGTATACAATTAAACCTCCACTAATGGACACCTCCCATAAGCAGACACTTTGCAATAGTCCCACCTATATACAAACACTATGGTTTTACTTCCCGTAAGTGGACACCTTTCCTAAGCAGACACTTTTTTCTGGTCTTGAGGGAGTTTGACTGTATTACATGTAGTAGATCTCTTCTAATTTGAAATTGTTGAATAGTTATTCTGGAATGAAATTCATGATATTAGCTTGGTTAAGGGTGGGGGTCAGGTTTTTTAGGTGACTCTGTGATTGGCCAGTTTTGCGGCTGTGAATCATGAAAAGTTTTCCTGTGAATCATGATTGAATTGTAGTCAAAAAACGGTTTTTAATTTCCGAGTTACTTCAATATTTGTACTAAAACGTATTTCCGAAGTAAGTTTGCTGATTGAACTTGTCGCGTCAATGGTAACCTTGGGACAGGAGTTGTTTACCGGTTGTTTAGCCCTAAGTCAATTAACCCCCAAGTCAATTAGCCCCTAGCCAGTTAGCCCCAACCAGAAGTCAATTAGCCCCCATTCACGCTTAAAGAACGAGAAATTGACAGTATTTTCGACTTCTGGTTGGGGAATAAACGGTTAGGAACTTGGGGCTAAACAACCAGATGAGTGTTTGCCATATGCCAAAATGGCGATCAAAATCGCAACAAAGTTTGAATTACAATAAATAGATGGCATAGTTTCTTTTGTTCCAAAAAAAACTTAACTACAGAATACAGGGCCACTTATTTACATCTCATTGAATCACAAAGGTGCCTATTGTGCATTGTGTTATGCTTCGTTCTTCAAAAGATTTTGACACATGTACAGTGTAAAACAGGTGGTCCGAAGTGGCCCTGCATTCTGTAGTTGCTCCAAAAAAACACTTACTTTAGTGATGTCACCCTGTATTTGTATAACGCCAGGGAGAGGAGCCATGGCTTGCAAATCTACCGCTACAATCTTGACTTTGTCCTTGTCTTCTGGACGTTCCTGGATCAATTTTCTGCTCAGTACTTGACTCCAGCTGCCGGGTGCCGCGCACAAATCCACCACACGGTTAACGCCATTAAACAAGTTAAAGTCGTCATTTAGTTGTAATAATTTAAATGCACTTCTAGCTCTCCAGCCTTCTTCCTTTGCAAGTCTGTAATAAATATCTCTTTTGTCCTTTGAGGAACGTCCCATCGTTACACGAAGGTGTCTAACATGACGTATTCACTTTTAATTTTGTACATGCTGACCTAAATGATCGCGGTGTCTGTGACGAGAGTGGGAATCAGTTCCCTCCGTCGTTCCTCCGCCAGACGACCGCCAGACCTCTCGTCTTTGCATAACTGAACATGGCCGGCGCCGCTGAAAATCATCACAGTGGTTCAATCGGGCATTCTGTGGACCTTGAAACTCAAAAAAAGGAGATAGCAGAAGAGCTGAAAAATTCGCTAGTTAAGGGTGATATCTGGTGAGTTTAACAGGAAACGTTGCATCAAAAGCCGGTAGAAATATGTGTATTAGAATAGAAACGGAAGTGAACTAGCTTGACGTAAGACTTGATTCAAGAACAGTTTTTTCTATACTTTAGTTATTCATATGAAGATTAAGCTGTACGGTTTGTTATCAGAGAGTCTTAAAAGGTCCGAGCTTTTAGCAAGATGGAGTAAGACGACCAAATTGGAATGAAGATTATTACTTTTAATAGTTTTTTCTCATCTAAGATAATAGCTACAGTGTAGCCTGATGGAAAAGTTTGTACGCCCGCTTTTCAAATCCTAGCAAGACCATATGAAGCTTATTTTTGTGGTTATTACATGTTTTCTCATTTCTTCACTAAGGCCCATTCTGCTAGTGCTTAATCTGTTGCATGAAGCACCAAGATAAAGTAATTCATGTACTTCCTTAGATAAGACGGCTTGCTCCATTGTTTCGTGGCCAGGGACATATAATAATTATGTCTTGAGTGGATGTTTTGGTCTGGTTCCACCTGTTAGCATCCTTAAAGGCAGTTCATTTTCCTGCCTTTTCTGAGAGTCACAGCCGTCAGCTGCTATAGTTTTCTGGACCGGTACTCTCCACCTGAAGCCATGTAAACATAATTCATTTCAATATGCTTCAAATGTGATGACTAGAGATGGTATTTGAAGCTTTCTGTTACCAGTGCTGCAAAACATGTGCCTCTTAATTTTTGCATTCTTGATTTTCGGTTTCCTTACTCAAAAAAATATGAAAATGTCCCTGAGCAGTATGTGAAATGTGACTTTCTTGAACCTAATCCAGCTGATGTGTAACAGGAAAAGATGTTAATTTGTAGACAGCCTCTGAATTTCCTGTTGTTGTTTTTTGTATAAACAGAGCAGTTCTGCAATACCCATTGTTTTAATCTTGGATGGTCTGTTCAGTCTGTTGAAGTAATTAGTTGCCATGTCTAAGAACACAATGCAGTGATCCCAGTGAGCATGTTCACCTGGAGACATCTTGCTGCAGTCTGACATGCTAGGGGAGGCTGCTACTACTCTCAGCTGGGCAAAAAAAAGTCACTGTCAAAATTTCTGAGAAAATGTTTTGTTCTTATTCAGAATGATAAGGAACAACAATTGTTTCTCAAGTCCAAGTGCAGATATCTTTACAACAGAACTGCACTTAATGATCATTTTAACTGGAAAATCAGCTAACAAGAATTTGAAAAACATTTCTGATTAACTTTTGCTAAGTTATCTTATGTTTATATTTGAAGGTATCTTGTTGACTGTCGCTGGTTAAAACAATGGAAGAAGTTTGTTGGATTTGATACATGGGATCAGTTTGGTGTTGGGGAAGAGTTAAATAATCCTGGTCCTATTGACAATTCAAGCCTTTTTGCAGGTGGGGCAACACTGTAGGTAACACAGGGCTCGAAAAAAGTGCTGTCCAGTCGTCTGGGACAAGTAGATTCTCCATCTGGGCAAGTAACTTTTCATTTTCACTTGCTCAATGTGCAAGGGATCGGCAAGCCATTGGCAAGCCATCTGGCAACTAAATCCTTAAAAGAGCAAACTAAGACTTGCCCAGGGCAAAAAAAATTTAGAGCGACTTGTCCCACGGGCAAGCTGGAATTCAAGTTTCTTTCGAACCCTGTAACAGTGGCAAATTTGATGAGTTGCATAAATTGTTGGATGCCATTCTGAAATGTTGCAATAATGTAGATGTTTTTAAAAGCAATTATTGTTGGCACCTACATTATGTAATGTTGCCACATTTGCATGTACGTACATTTTAAAAACATGCAATCCTTGACTTAGTGCTTTTTTCTAGCACATCTTACTCATTGCTATTCTCAATGGATACGATCGATTCTGAAGAACGTCTTAATGATGTTTCTAAAACCAAATTACATACCAGTAGTCTTTGATACAAGCAGGGAAAGATTCAATCTTCGTCTTAACAAAAATGTATTTCTCAATATTTTGTGATGTTTGTACCATAATTATTAGTGATTTAAAAGTAAACTACTCCACAAATTGAGTCGCACAAGGTGTGACAAATTTATGCTGAACAATCTTGAGTTATCTGTTTAGTGTACATACATGAAGCTATATTTTGCAGGAAGTTGGTTTCTTGAAAGAGAAATACAACTGTTATTTTCATTCTTCAGTTTCTCTCAAAACATAAATGAAAGTACATGCAGCAGTGTAATCACTAGAAACTAAGATAAAAGCAAAAAGTAAATAAAATACTAAGAAATATTGGTAATATAGATTTTAAGATGGCTAGTATGAACATACTGTATATGAGTCCTTATAAATTTTGAGTGGCAAATTTTATTAATAACAGAAGACTGTGTTTACAGATGCCAAATTAACTCAAACATTCACTGACAAGAAACCATCTTGAGGATGGTTTGCTTGAATTACTGAGACTGTAGCATAACTAAATCATGAGTTCAATAATCAATACATCATGAGTTCCAATTATGATGATAAATGGAATTATCAATGAGTTTCATCTACTCAACATCAGCTGGAACTCAGTCTCCAAATGTTTTAGCGAAGAGAAAATGTATTATGTCTGAATGATGAAGTAAAATCGATGGTTATAGCTACAGTATCCTTGAGCGTTACTGAGATCTTTTTGTATCTGGCATTTTCAGTTTGTGAAGAATAAATTGATTACAGTAATGGAACCACTACATTCTTACAATGATCTTGTTTCAGCTAATGGCACTGCTTTAAAGGAACACCTCATTGACGAACTTGATTATAATTTGGTCCCCAAAGATGGTTGGTGTAAGCTTGTCTCGTGGTATGGAGTGACTTCAGAAGAGCAGGCTTTGCCAAGGAAGGTGGTAGAACATGGCATGTATGTCAAAAGCTGCAAAGTTGAGGTGTACCTGATGCAGCTCAAACTTTGCCAACACTCAGACTCGAGCACCATGGTCACAAGCCAGTTCAGTAAAGGAGACACTGTTGGTAGGTCCTGATACCTGACTTACACTGTATATGAAATAAATTTTTGAAATTTCATAAAGACCAATTAATGTTTGCTTCTAGTTGGTGAAACTTGCTGCTTTCCTGTAAATGTAATGCGTGTAGTTTGTTATGTGACACTTTTTACTAGAAATTAATATATGAGCTACTCACAAGCTGACCAGTGGTTCTTGAGGATTTAAACAGAATATTGTTAAAGAATTGGTTCATGCTTAGCGTGTGTATATCAAGTTATGGATGCACGCGGGAAGTTTGGAGGGTGCAAGGGAAGCATAAGAGTTGCTTGAGACACAGCAGAGAGCAAATCTAGCTTCTTGAGTGCTCTTCAAACCTCCCAAGTGCTCTTCAAACTTCCCAAGTGCATCCATAACTCGATATACGCACAGCTAAAAGCATGAGCCAATTCTTTTATAACATGGCGACAACAACTTTTTTTTTTTTTTTTTTTTTTTTTGACAGTATTTTTTTTTATTAATTCATTGCAACGACACATGCAGACAATACTACGTTACAACAACTTGGGCGCTAAAACATGTTTTATTTGCGAGTGAATGCAAAGCTCTCACAATTCACGGCGAAGGAAAACCTAAGGATCCTGTTGCCTGGATAAAGACATACATGTACCATAATTAGTTGAGCAACGGTTGAACGAAAACGCTTCATCTGGTTTCTAAAAGTACCATGGATAGTTCAGAATGGATAGTTCAGAATGATGTTCACATTGCCGAAGCTTTAGCAAAAGGAACTGGCAGCTAGTCTCAACAAAATTTTGCAGCTAAAATGAAACTGCACATGTCATTTTATTGAGCACGGCCGTGCGTACGTAAAGAGTTTTACCATGATAGCTCAATAGGAATTAGATAGGACCAGCGCGCATGCTATGTTCACACTTGTTGAAAGGCCACACCATATTCAAGTGTCTTTCAATCAATTTTCAAGTTTCAAGCATACTTTCTGCAGGCGTTCTTTGGAAGGTACTAGCCAGAAGAATTTCTGTATGTGAATATGTCCATCTTTTTCACTGTGGAATGCTCTGACTAGCATTTTGCTGATTAAACTCATCACAAATCAATGAGCTTGGGAACTGGTGCCTAAAGGGTAAGTGGGGCGCAAAAAGCCATAAGCTGAAGGGAGGTGTCCATGGCAACCCTGGAAGCAGAAACCATCTCAAAAAGCGGCCACTGACTGGGACTGTCACACTGAAAGGTATCAGTGGAAACAACTTACCTGACCAATACTTACCGAGAAACCAGCAAACTAAGAGGGAGGGAGGAAAGGGAGCAAGAATCTGCAAAGATTCGCAAACACACACTGTTAATGTTATGGCCTGCAATAACAACGCAAGAACATGTAGTGGGCAATAGTGCACAGGGAATGTAGTGGCAAGAATCGGATAAAAACCCACAGACGGGATGAAAACCCACCAGATGGCAGGCCTTGGCACATGGCGCCATGCCGAGGGGGTGCCCCATGCCTGTACTGCAAGGGGGACATTGTTGCTGGAATAATTACGTGGGGCCAAGTTAACCTAGCTAGAGTTACAAATGTCCCCTCCCTGAGGGGGCTCCAGCGCAGGGCTGAAGGGATGCCACAGGCAATTCCCCGCCCACAAATGTCAAATGTGATGAGAAAGTACCCTGTATGGGGGCCACAAACTGAGAAAAGTGGGGTACTCCAGGGCAGATCTCCGTAGGAGGTGCAAGGGATTAGGTACAGAGAAATCATGGCCCCAAAGGGGCGAGTGGTAATGAGACCAGCCGGCTGTGGAGGTGTGACCTGGGGGTCTGTGCAAGAGTAAGAATAAACCTAAGATTAATTGACATAAATTATGAATGCAACAATAAGCTTTTTTTTTACACTAATTATTTATTTATTTATTGTTTAGGTAGTTAATTATGTTTACATTTTTTGACTATTATATACAAAACTGACATTACTTACACTACTGACACTTCTTACAATACTATAGCTAATATTATCATCTACAATACTTACATTACTTACAATACTTGCGTCACTACTAACATTACTTACAATACAATCATTACTTACACTACGATTATAAACACTACAAATACTACAGATCCTCTGCCTACATAACTGTTAATACAAATCTTACTCTACATTTTACTCTAATTACACAATTACTTTTTCTGTTAATTAGATACTTCATATAAAATTGTAATATAGGTATTTAAATTATTCTAAATATGCATATAATTTTCACGATTAAAAAAAACAAAAAACAAAACAAGCAGCACTTACTCCTTCACAAGAAAAACTGGATTGTTATTCAAACAAGGTTCCATTTTGCTTGAAAATATTTCAACTTTAAGATGCTATAAGCTTTTCAATTTCATATTTTCTCTTGACTACATCTTCAAAAAGCGAAAAGAGAGGGACTTGCTTATTTTTGTGACAATTCCATAAATAAAGTTTACCTAGAATGATGAAGTAGTTGAGCAGGTTAGATCTCTGATCTAATATTCCTAATATAATGTTAATATAATCTAGTTTTATTTGCTTCCTGGCTACTGTTAACCAAAAGTTTTCAAATTTAGTCCAAAAAAAAGAAAAAAAAAACAATAAACTTAGAGTTACAAGGAGGCATCACAGTGTTCTCAGTGTATCTAAAATCAGTGAAGGCAAGATGCCAAGTTCTTGGGTACTTAAAGTATAGCCTCTTTGGGGGTCTTGACATAATGTTTGGTAAGCACCAGATTTCTACCTTCCAAGGACTGTGATTGGCGGCCAATCAGGAAGTCCTACCAGGGTTCAAAATAACAGCTGGCTGCCAGTGGATACCGGAACTGTTAGCACACTTGCTGGAGATTTTTCACCGAAGAACTAGAATTTTATAGAAAATGTTATGCTTATTCAGGGTTCAAAAGAAACTTGAATTCCAGCTTGCCCTTGGGACAAGTACAGTAGCTCTAAAATTCAGTTGCCCTGGGCAAGTCTTTGTTTGTTCTTTTAAGGATTTAGTTGGCAGATAGCTTGCCGATCCCTTGCCTATTGGGCAAGTGAGAATGAAAAGGTACTTGCCCAGAAGGAGAATCTACTTGTCCTGGACGACCGGACGGCACTTTTTTCGAGCCCTGTTATTGATCATCCAACTAAAGTAAAAGTTGCTGAAATGTTATGGTGAACATTCCATAACAGACAATCAAGCAGCCAAGAAATGTTTTAAATGCTTTTTGGAAACATCAATTAGTATGAAGTTTCAAAATTTAAAGCATGCTACAGGGAGAATATTTGTTTACAGTATGCAGCTTTCTACACATTTGTTCAAACTTGAAACCTGCAATTTTATGTACACACCATCTCATTACTGTGTTTATGTTTCTGCACGTACATGCTACCTTTAATCAAGTTATTTTAGCAGTTTATTCTAGCAATTTAAGGTATGCAATATGTACACCATATACATAACAGTACATATATTTTTTTTAAATAAGGAAAAGAGTAAAATTTTGATTCAGGAAGATTTTTGTCACATACCGTAATGGGTCGCCAGGAAAAAATGAGCCTACAAAAAAGCCTGTAAATTCAACTCAAAGCTGAAAAAGTATTTTGAACCCTGCCTACTGCTTCTGCGGTTGTGACCACTGTCAACAGAGTAACCGCTGGCTGCATTGGTTCAATTCTAGCTTTGTCTAGATCATATTTAGCCTCATTAAGAATTTAAATCTATGGCTTTAATGTCCATGTCCTCATTGAAAAACTATCCTCTATCCATTGAGATCTCTTGCAAAATGACAAAAAATTGCAAAAGTTTTAAGTGTGCTTCCTTGATTCGGAAGTGCACTGTGATTGGCTACGTAAGTAGCTGTCTGTTTCAGTGGATTTGCTGGGGAGGAAGATGCATGGCAAGCTATAAGCACATCTGCATATACAGTACAGGTCAGAGATAAGCGGCCTACACACATGCAAAATGCACGCACCATTTTCGCGCAAACGCGTGTCAAAAAACGCATGCGACAATGCGCGTTTATGCGCATTTGCGTGCATTTGATGCGTGCGTTTCCTTTTGTTATTCACTCTCATAACTGTGCTTTGTGTGGCATTCCATTTTCGCGCAAAATTCAAGATTATTTATTATTGTTTATTATTATTATTATTATTCTTTTTTACAACAGAAAACAAAACAAAAGGCAATTCCCACAAACGCCGCTAAAAGAATATCTACGCCTACAAAGCAACAGCCGATACGTTTTTCCTTTGCCGCGCTTTTCAATCGGGCTCTATCATATCACTGAACGAATGAAAAACACGTTTGAATTTTCATATATCTGGTTCTACAAATCATAAGCAAGTGCTTAGAACGGGAAAATGCGTTGTTGTTGGAGTTTTAATTTGTAATGAAATTTATTTTGAGGCACCAGACATGAACAGTGCTTGCGAGCGAACTTGAATTATGTTGTTTTCAACACGACATGCAACGCAACATTTGTTATTGTCACGATTTTTTGATGTAAAGTTTGAGAAAAAAAACTGATTCTTATCTCTGATTCTGTAAGGCGTAAGACAGTGCTTGAAATGGGAAATGTTTCTTTGTTTAGCTTTTATTGGAAACAAAATCTATATTGACGTGACAGACATAACAAATTTTTGCGAGCGTTGATGAAAAGTCAGGTTAATTCAGATGGGCGATGCGGCATGTGTGATAACAGATTCTTTTGATGATTTCTTGATGGGAAGTTTTGAATTTTCATATCTCTGGTTCTACAAGGCGTAAGAGAGGGCTTGAAACGGAAAAGTGTTCCGTCGTTTAAGCTTTTATTTGAAACGAAATTGATTTTGACGCATTTTGAAGAGTTTTTGCGAGCGAATTGTAATATTGACAAGCGATGCATCATGTGTGATAACCGATTATTTTGACGATTTTGCGACGGGAAGTTTTGAATTTTCATATCTCTGGTTTTATACTGCGCAAAAAAGCGCTTGAAACGGGAAAATGTTCCGTCGTTTAAGCTCTTACGTGAAATTAAATTCATTTTGATGTGCCAGACATGAAGAGTTTCTGCGAGCAAATTGTAATAATGACAAGCGACGTGTCATGTGCGATAACAGATTCTTTTGCCAATTTCGCGACGCGAATTTCATGCGCGTGTCAAAGACGCAGACGCGTGCATGTTTGACACGCAGGTGCGTTTTACACGCGCATTTTGGGCCAATATCTTCGACCTGTACTGTATGAGGGTACTGTACATGTAGATCCTGGTGTTTTGTTTTATAGTAACACAGTGTCAAGGTAGACAGTGATAAATTATTGTTGAGACTAAAATGAGAGAAGAACGTTTGAAATATTAGCTATGTATGTCTGATAATGTATTGTGCTATTGCTATTCGAATTCCATCAATCATTACAGAGCTTTATTATAAGCCATGTAATGGCTTCCTACTTGATGCCTGTGGCTTAAGCCGTGTTCACACTAAATGTTAATTATATTCAACTGAATTACTATTCAACGTATCATACTCCATTCAATTTTATTCAATTATGGTTCTGTGCACATCTGTGAAAATTCAAATAAACTAGGCAGGGTAACCTCACAATCTAAAGTTGAAAACAAAATGGTGCCCTATCGAACAGCTGCCATGATATTCACCGCAATACTTGATTTGGAGGCCAGGAGAAAGGCAAAGGAAACTTCGAAGGCTAGAAAAGAAAAATACGCCATCTGAAACAGCAACAACAGATGAGACAAACCACCACGTGTCCGCCATTTTGTTCCATCACGCACTGTAATTACTTCAAACAACCCCCTTTGGGTTGTTTGAAGTAATTGTAATCCAATTATAATCAGGGACTGTAATTAGTTGATGTGAACCCATTTCATATTTAATTCGATTATAATTTGATCATAATCGAGGCCTAATGTGAACATGGCTTTAGTTACTGTACCCTCACTTGATGGAACAAAAACATGGTAACTGTAGTACATTTTATAGTCCAAGCCTCTCAAGCAATCCGCCAATCATCATTATCATCATCGTCGTCATGTTTATGATATTTTTGTAAACACCACTCAGGTCATGTTATGGCAGAAATGAGAAGAGTATTTAATACTGCGGAGGAAGTTGAAACAAGAGTGTGGACCAAGTACATGAGCAATACATATGAACTTCTTAGCAACTTGGAACACACCATACAGGATGCTGGCCTTTATCAGGGACAGGTATGATAAAGATATACAAGATCCTTTATCCCGTAACCTGCTATTCCTAGGATGATAAGTTTTATAGTCAACTAATGTATTAATATTTTACAAATGAGAACATTTTCCATGTCCACAAGTGAAAGTTTTGGAGAACAAGAAGTGCCATATATGAACACAAACTGTAGACAAGTGTTCTCACAAATTTGTTATTTCTTCCAAAGTTTCAATCTTTAACTGAGTGGAAACTCCCTGGGGAAAATGTTTATATTTCTTTAGAAACCACTGTGAAAGAAATTTAGTCCTTTACTTTGGTAACAACCCCCAAAAGTAACCTACAAAAATTGTGGCCGCTAATAAATCCTGAGAGTAGCAAACAAAACAGAAAAAAAAATCAAAAGTTAATTTATTGATTTTTTAATTATAATTATCAAATAGCATTATTAATTACAGTGTGACTTCTCCAACCAAGGCCACCCAACAAAAAGTTCCACAAAATCGCGGTGGTTAACAATAGTTTTCCAGCAAATTAACTTTGTAATCAAGCTGTATATCACAAAGGCAACAGATTTGTAGTCATGTTGGACAATTTGTTAGAAAACTATTGTTAACCTCCATGATTTTCATTCGTTAAATTTGTAGACAAACCACAAGAACTAAGAAGACTTTTCAACTGCGCAGCCATGGGCTGAGTGCGGTTCATGGTTTACCCATGGTTTATTTTATTTTTTAAGTTTTGTCTGTGAACAGACCCAAACTCCCACTCGGCCAAATGTCGAATCACTCAACTTATGATGTTTATTCACTAAAAGCTGTTACAGAAAAATGTTAGGGATATTGTTTTCCTTATTGTATGTCAAATATATTTTCTTTTCATTTTATCGAAGCATTGGATTCGAAGAGAATATTAAATACGCTAAAAAATATATCACGCCAGCCATGGAATTCACTGACGTTGCAGTTTTTACTTTGGCTACGTGACAAAATCATGTTATCCTGAATTTCATTTTGACCTGCAACATATACAAGGAAACTGCGACTGCGACTGGGCGCTGCTAGAGCACAGCCTTGTATTATGCTTATCACAATTCAATAACAAAAAATGGGGGTCACCATGCTTGTTTTTGAGTTATAATCGCCTAAAGCTAACATCAAGGGTGTTTATAGCAGGTCGTATTGTTACTATGGTAACCTATTATGCCACAAAATTGACAGCAACATATTCACCAATACTTGAGCAGTTTTTCTGATACCATGATTTTGGCATCAACTGACATACATTTAGAGTGGTTATAATGAATCATCAAAATCTACGTCTCGGAAAGCGCTGGAAACTGTTTCAAGCCTTCTCAAGTTGTGATGTGTGTTATAACAAAACCTGTGTTAAAACATTCCTTTATGTAACAGGAATGTTTTATAGGAAACATTGAATGATTCAATTTAGCATCGTTTTTGACGGTAGCATACGAAAAAAAAATGTTTCTTCAAATATAAAATCTAAAACGGACTTGGCCAGTGCACTGAGATATTGTTACAGCAGACCCTAATGCAGCAGTGCATCATGAAGTAGAAACAGTTTACAGTATCTGGACAAGCTTTCCGGCTGACCACTGACAACACGGTATAGACATGAAGAGCCCACCCATATGGCAGCAACATAGATTTATAATAAACTGGAACGAAGAGTTGTATCTGTGAATGAATTTCTGTTTGTTTTTTTTTATTTTGTAAAGAGAGCTCAGTCATACCAACTTTATACCTGTACTTGTATAACATTTTTTGCTCTCCGAAAGTAAGGACCCCCCAAAAGTAATGAGCCCCTAAGGCTGCTACATGTAATTCCGAAAGTACTGAGGGTTGTTACTTTTGGAACTTTAGGTATTTCAAATATCAAAATGTAAATTTCCTTCTCTCACACCATCAATATGTCAACAGCTTGAGCTAGTCCTGTGCTTGCATTGAGTCAAAGAAGTACGGCTTTCAGGATGCTCTTCCTTAAAACATTGAGTATAAAACAGATATTAGTCTCCACATTATTATTAGTACTTGATTATATATCGGTCTGATAGAAGAGTTGAATAAACATACAACTGTAGTTTTACTGGTGTATGACGTGTAATGGGAGATGTTTTTGCCCTGGACTGTTTTTGTTACTCTTTTTGGACAGTTACCTGTTAGGTTTTTTCCCTACTTTCAACCTCCCTGTAGGTTTGTGACCTATTATTGATAGAACAGTTTTCAATTGAGTGTCAAGAGTAATCAGGCAATTACTTTGGTTGTGGTTTTGGTTTTGGCTTAACTATAGTTTGAGATTGGCTGAGTAGTCTTCTAAGTGATAAGAAATTGGTTTGGTTCTGACTTTATGACACTCAATTGAAAACTGCTCTAAGCATTAACAGTAGGTCATCTTCACTGTGTTTATAAGACTACCTGGTGGTTAGAACACACAGGGTTCAAAACATCATCTATGCTGGGCTGGTCCCACCAACCTTATACATACCTTTCCAAATTATCAAGCTCATCTGTTGTCCCATGTTCTCATACTGTTTGCGTAATTATTTCAGGTTCTTATTCTAGACCAAAAGAATGAGGATGGTACTTGGCAACGTCAAGCACGACAAAGGTACCTGGTCCATATCAAACTTGTGTACAGTGCAATTGCTTCCTTTGGAAGGATCATAAGTGGGACCTGGGAAGTTTGGAAAAAAATGCCTAGGGACATTGGCTGAATTCCTGGCCGGCCATTTGTAGTGTGATGAAGGGTTGAAAAGCATACAATAAACCAGAACAAAACAAAGATGGTTAAGATTTGAGAAATATTCCTCAGATAGATAACATATGACAAGCCTGAAAATATAGCTTTTCAGTTTATTTATTTTTACACACTTCATGACATACAGCATAAAGTCATCAAACGGAAGCTTATCCCAGTTTCTGTAGCATGAAGTTACTAGGAACATTTCTGCTCCCCCCTGAATGGGATGCTAGTCCATTACAGGGGTACCCCCACCATAAAATTTGCTTGCAAGAATTTATACTTACAGTAAGCAATAAAGCATTTTTTCCGTGTTTACATAGCCTTATCGAAATACAAGGAGGGTTGAGAAAATCCAAGACAGTTATACAAACCCACAACATAGTGGAGGGTTTGCATAGCTTTGGAGAATTCTCCAGACCCCCAGAGTGTTTAGATAACGCTACATGTATGTAAACACAGAAAAAGTGCTCTATTGCTTTGCTAATTAACAATTCCCAAAAATGCGTGCAAATCTAAAACATCACAACTGTGTTTACATACTCTCATCTAAACAAACAATGCACCTGACCAGGGCTTGAACCCGCACCGCTCGATTCCAGTCAAGCACACTAACCATGAGGCCACCACACCTCCACACTTCTTGACACAGCTGCTCCTTTAAAATTGAGTACCGTATTTAATTTTAATTAGAAATTTGAAAATGTGTTATCTGTAGGTCATCTGTGTACCTTTTGTACCTGTTTGGTTTTCTCTATTGATAAGAACAAAAATAAATACACCAACCATTCCAAAGAAGCAGTGCAGTTAACTGTTGACTAACTGTCTGGTTTATTTCTTTTATTTCCAGTACTTTCTCATCTTCATCTGTAAGTTTCTTGAAAAATTTATTTGAACATAACTTAGAAAAGTTTGCTTTGATTGGTTAATTTAGTATCACCTTCCATTTGTCTATGAATGGAGAATACTTACTATAGCAAAACTTTGTTTTACAGGTAGCCTTAACTGATGACCTTTTGAAAAAGTTAACAATTTACATAAATTACTTTGTCCAGTGCAAGAAATGTTAAGTCTATGTAAATGAGAAAACTTCTCAAAATTCTTTGTTTTAAAAAAATAAAATTTATATGCATTCTGTACTCTGCAAACTTCCATTTAGTCCCTTGTTTACAGACATGTACCAAATTTGGTGATTCTGTAATTGGAATGTGGTAACCAGCTGAATCACAATTACTGTACAATGGTTTCATTACATTCTGCATTTTTTTCTTGTTTGACAGGTGACATCAAGTACTGAACACAGTAGCCAATCATCAGATTCCTACAGGTGAGGGTCACCTCCAGTTATCTTCTATGGAGTATCCATTACTTTTTATGATCAGTCGTAGTATTTGCTATGAAGCTACTTTGTAAGTTTAACAACTTTCATGCTTAAATCAAGTCTCAAAATTGTCTGGCTTATTTAAAGAGGGACTAGAGGAGATATCTTGAAGGGAGAGGTTCACTGTCATCTTTTTTTTTTTATTTTGTATTTTTTTTTGCATGCAATATTTAATTGTTTATTACAAAACACAATGCTACAAACGTTACTTACTATTTTATAGTTACGTTACTTACAATACGGGTAACTTAAGCTGGCAATACAATACTGAATACAGTTACAGAAAAAAAGTTACAAAAGAAATCACTGTCATGGTTCACTGTCATGGTTCACTGTCATGGTTCACTGTCATCTTGATAAAAAGGAAGACTGCAAGGAGAAAGTGTGTGTGTGAGTGGCAGCAGTGGTGGGGTCCTTAGTAATACTTTTTGGAACAGTGCAAGTTCAGAAAGAAAATCATCTGAGGCAACTAGCAACTAGTTTTTGTATTGAGTCAATGAAATAATAGTGCATGAAATGGATAGACCAGGATTATTTTACTCTGCATCAGTTACACAAGTTAACGTTAGAGACATGTTCTAAAAGTCAATAGCATGAAGTAATATCTGCATCACAGTCAAACACCCTTTCTGAGCTTGAATTTTACAGTGTTTTTGTGGTTATTTAGCATAGCTTTCTCAGCATAAACTAATTAAGACAATTCAAGGATGTCAAATGGCTAGTCCTCTTTTAAACATACATACCAGTAATTAATTGTGGGCTTTCTAAGGAGACCAAGTTTTTATTTTATCTGGGCATTTTAGAGTTGTGGTTTTGTTTTCCAAACTTTTTTCTGTTTATGCTCAATACACACCAAGCCCTAGGATTTCAAAGTAATGATCGTTTCCGGTACCATGTTGTTACCGTGATTCAGAAATAACAGAACTGAAAAATTGCCGATCAAAATTCATTGGACAAAAGTTTTTTTTTCTGTTCTACTTTTCAACAATTAAAGTTACTGTAGTTCCTTTGATTATAGCACTCTGATTACATATGAAACTAAAACGTTCTTTCACGTCACCCGTTCCCCATCTTGCACATGTGTATCAATCCCAAAGTGCAATGCAGGTTTGGATGGATTTAAGATGGCATACGAACGGCTGAAATAGAACAGCTACAATTGTTGGTTTTGAACCCAGCAATCATCAGTTTACATGGCATCCACTGGTGACTTTGAAAAAGAAGTGCAAAAAGTTGACTTTGTATAATCAAAACACTTTCAGGAAGATGTAATTTTGTACTGATTTTGAGACGGTTACAGAGAACATCACCTCACTTACTAGCCAAGATCCATGCCACTGAGTACATGTAAGCTTATGTATGGTGTTGGTTTCATTTCTTTCTCTATTCTCTAATACCACTTGGTTTTCTTTTATTTGCGCGAATTTTGATCCCAAAAAAAATCTGTAACGGATCGTTTCCCACCATCACCGGACATGGAACTGAAAAAGTGTTACCAGTGAAATTTGAAATCGTAGGGCTTGCACACTTCAGCATGTGGCCTTATATTTTGTTTATGTTTTAAAGATGCTGTATGCGATACTATATAGAATATTCTGATTAGTAATCATTTGCCCCTAACATTACGCTCCTGAATATAATTTCTAAATAGCTAAATTGCATCCTCTTTATTAGTCATTAGTCTGCCGTAGCATAAACAAAAGTTAATGTTTAGCTCAAATTACTTTTCCCGTGTTTGATTCTTTCAAGTACTTCTCCTGCAAGCATTTCTTTGTACTTTGTATTGTTACATGACACCACTATTTTTGGCAACCAATTATATCATTAATGGCATGTGCGTGTTATGCATTGACCGATAATATAAGCCTCACTTGTGAGCCAATCACGTTTACCTTCCAGTGACAGTGAAAGGTGTTCTTCAATATTTTTACCCCACCTACCCACCCACCCACCACATGTTTTTCCACTCAGTTATGTAGTGCAATAATTTTTTCGCTTCGCTTTATTGTATCAAGAGTTTAATGATGTTGAAATTACTGATTTCTAACTGTTAGTTGGTTTGTCAATAAAATTAATTTGAGGGGATAATTGTTGCTGGTGCCGACCCTTCTGTCCCATACTGAGGTGATGCCACAACCACTTCCCCTTGCTAATTTACATGTACCCTCTTGGAGATTGGCATAGGGACATGTTGCTGCAGCGACACCCATTTCACGGTCTTCCATGCCACTTGCTGACACTAACCTAGCCACATCGACTGGCCTTGCATGTGGCAGGCAGCACTCGGGTCCTGGACGACACTTGACAACTCCCCAACCTTTTCTCACACACATGTTTGTCTTTTGTATTGTGCATGACAATAATGTTGATTATGAAATTGGATTTTAGTTAAGAAGCCAAATTAAGCATATGTTTAGTTTCACAGAAGGAAAATCAGTGTACAGATTAATACTCAGTTTGTAACCTGATTAAAAAATGCACACTTGACATTTAAAGTTTGTGCACACATGTAATAGAATATTCTGCTTAAAACATTCTACAGCAGTTACAGCTCAAGAAGCTCCTGGGGATATGGTGGATTGAGATCAAGTACTGCCTTGCCCGGGCTAACAGGACTTGGAAACCTTGGAAATACATGTTTCATGAACTCTGCCCTTCAGTGTTTAAGCAACTGTGTCCCTCTGACTGAATACTTTTTAGCTGGTAATCACAAAGAAGAACTGAATCGCAATAACCCTTTAGGGATGAGAGGTGAAATTGCCAATGCTTATGCAGGTCTCCTTAATCAGATCTGGAATGAACAATATAGTTCAGTAGCACCAAGACAGTTCAAAATGCAAGTGGGACGTTTTGCACCTCAATTTTCTGGCTATCAACAACAAGATTCTCAGGAACTTCTTGCATTCTTGTTGGATGGACTTCATGAGGATTTAAACCGTGTAAAAAAGAAGCCTTATGTGGAAATAAAGGATGCTGATGGAAGGGCTGATGCAGTAAGTTTCTTTGTATTTTTGCCTTTATACAAAATTTGGTTACAAACTGACCTCTGTGTCATCTCTTTTGTCTCATAAAATAATATTGTGTTGTTTGTTGTTGTGAATAAATTGGTACAAAACTAAATTTATGCCCTCCTTGATCTCCATTACATCATCCTGATGATAATACTTTTAGTAGAATAAAGAGTATAGATTAGCGAAATGGTAACTTAAGCTTAACTCAAACTCTACTCAACCTCTCATGATTCTATCTTAAGTGGATTTTTTGATTGTTTGAGAGCTTGTATTGGGACCTTGTATCAGTTTAATAATGTTTGTTATTTGTTAAAATATTAAGTTAATATGGATACTCAAGAAATAAATTTTCGGAGAAAATTGTGTTTTCAAATGGCTTTGATGACTTGAGATATTTGAACCATAGCTGTAATCTGTAAATATGAATGGTGAAATCCCTGTTTCTTTTATTTTACTGAAAATCTCATCACTGCAAGAAAAGTTAACGAAACACTTTCATTGCAAATATACATGTACAAGTACATGTATGTACATTTAGTCCCATCATTTGAATGTCTTCACTTGACAAAACACTTTTATACCTCCACACTTTTCCACAAAATAAACACGTCACAACACTTGTCAATTCCTACGTGTTGATATCGCTGATGCCTGTAAATCTTTTCTTGTACTTACTGGTACATTTTGTTTGAATGAACATTACAGAGAGGTTGAATCGAAAAGCTACATGTACTGCTGCCAAGTAATAAAACAACCTTTCCAGGAAGTTGCATGTCCTAACAGCATTGTCACAGAAATAAACTTTGCAGTTCAGTTTCCTTGATCTTGGGAGTTTTGTTTGAAAGGTTCATGTTTGTATGACATTTTCAGACATGAAAAAACTGAAAAACATTTTGTTGAATAAGGTGATTGTTGAACTGCACAGCTCTTCCAAAGCTCGACCTTGCACCTATCAGAAAGGTTGTGGAGCTTCTGATTTCTCTATGTAGGTAGTTTCTACTTTTGTAGTACTGAAGGCTGAGGTCCAGGTGGCAGAGCTGAGGTTGAATAACTTGTGAAGTTACTTGTAAATGAAAACAGCTTTGGGTTGGCGGCTGGAGCATATTGAAGATTAACTAGACAGTGTTGGTCTGTATTTGGTTACTGATGAATTAAACATGTGTGTAATAAGTTGGCACGGATTAACAAAGTTTACATAACCAAATTTAGGTCTGAGAAAGAAAAACAATCAACACTGCAAAGCCCCATGTTCCCTCTATAATAACCTTTTAGGTAACATTAATTTTGTTTCCAAACAGTTTTGACAACAAAAGAAATCAAAGAAATCTTCATTTAAATAATTATGAATAAAAATTGAAAACAATTCCTGGGGGTGACATGTACCAATGAAATTCCCCACTCTCATCAATAACAAGAAAACCCAGCAGCTGCTGCCTACAGTTTTAGTCAAGTCCCTTGCTTCAAGAATAGTTGGCAGAGCTGTGAACGTATTTAAAGAATGTACATTAATTTGTTTTATTGTTTAGGTTGTTGCAGATGAGTCTTGGAAGAATCACATGCAGAGGAATAACTCCATTATTGTTGATATATTCCATGGACTTTTTAAATCTACTTTGGTTTGCCCAGATTGCAGTAAGGTCAGTTCTCGTGAATAGAACTGGAATAGCCCAACTTGCTGCTCAAGATATAAATACATGTTTTGTTTGATTATGTTGTAGACTGTTTAAAACAGTTGATTCATTTATTTCCAAATGCTCTTTACTTTACCACTTGTACCCTATGCCAATCTTTTCTTGTTTCTGAAGTGGCTGTGGTGGATTATCACATTGTCATGTTTAACAATTTTTATTTTATGGGTGTGCATTGGATATAAGATGATAGATAGTCAACGAGGCACATAGTGCCGAGTTGGCTATAAAAAATAAATAATAATAATAATAATAAATATAATTATATAATCATCTTATATCAACAAGCATGAGTGGAATAATTGGTTTATTAAAAACACCTCAAAACATAGAAAACTATAATAAAAATAAAAATGCCCCCAAAATTACGCACACACTTACCATAATTATTTGTAGAGCATGGTTACAGTATAGTTGCTCGTATACCATGATGGCTAAGCTCTGAATAATGGAACTCTTAAATTGCATTTATCTAATGAACCAGTTTTTAATAAAACGTGATATTGCATTAAGAACCAAGAAGTGACGTCAGTTTGGAATTGAACTACATGGTTCTATAAGTTCATTTCCCTGTTCTGTGATGGTATGATTTTTCATCATGATGTGAATAACTATAGTTGAAGATGATACTGCAATATTATGATTACATTAATGAACCAATAAGTCGTTAACTGTGGAAATGTTCAGCCCCTAATCACTGTAACAAGTTGTCCTTTCATTTTGTCTATTGTATAGCTATTTATTATGAAAATGGAGAATCAACATACATTCAATCAGTACTTCTTGAGTTGGTCCATGTCTTATTCAAACTATTCACAATGGGTGCCTTAACAAAATGGATGCTTACATTTCTACAACTCTACAGTCTTGTTTGTTTACAGTCAAAGTGGTTAATCATCAATATCATGTATTGTTTTGTGGCCAGTGGCTGAGGTACAATGTACATATTGTCTTGTGGGAAAGTGTATCAATGCAGCCCTAAATTCATTTGCCTTAATAAACTTATTGTGCTTAAAAGTAACATACTAACTAAACTCAATTATGGAACAATGTTTAAAAGTGTTATAACATTTTACAACATACACTTAATATAATTATCATTTTGTAACGGAGTGTCATATTTTGTCTCTCAAGATCTCTGTCACATTTGACCCATTCTGCTACCTGTCTTTGCCATTGCCAGTCAAAAAGGAGAGAAGCCTTGATGTTTTTCTTGTACGGAGTGATCCTCTTATAAAACCCATGCTGGTGAGTTTTTGTTTCTATGTGATAATGGATAATGTAAATCAATGAAACAATGTCCTACATTTATACATACAATATCCTACATTTATCTCATTTCTGCTTCTGTTTCAGTATAAGTTGACTGTGCCAAAGATGGGCAATGTTGCTGACTTACTGGCTGTTCTGACAAAAGAAACTAATATCCCCACAGACAAGGTTATAATGTACTTTTTGTCTCTTGTTTATATATTCCAATTTAGCTCATATTTTCAAACATCTCTTACCAAGGTTAACTCTTCCACAGCAAGACTAATTTTAATATACATGTACTGCAGCATGAAGACAAACATTTTATAGTGTGCACTAGAGACACTGCACACCTCTATTCACATTATTTGGCTTTCTTCTCAGTAACATAGGAATTCTAATCTAACTTTGCTGCTCTATTAAATTTAGTAATTATGGAAAATATGGAAAGAATATGTTAACTGACAGAAGATTTTTGGTGTTGAAATAAATAATCTGGTTGATTTTACCTTTGAATTTGATCACTATTTCTCTTTTGTTCAGGGATACACACGTTATGCAAATACTGCTCATTGCCTTAAGACTAATTATGCTTATACTTCCCTTTTCTGAGATTACTTTTTCAATAGAATTACGATAATATGGAATCGTATTCTTGAAGATATCAAAGTAGCTAATACACTTCATTCTTTTAAACACCAACTCAAATCTTTTTACTTTAAGTGATTATATAATGTTTTTGATGGTGACAATGCATGTTCTTTTAAGATTATTAATTTTGTCCCAAGTGTCGCTATGTAAATATTCTAAACGCTTGCTCTTGTTAGTGTTTTTGTAGTGTGCGATTTCTTACCTTTCTCCTTAATTTTTTTCTACTTACTAGATTGATATTTGTAGTATATTAATAATTAATTGTAGTTTGCTGTAAGGGGTTGGCTTTCTACAGTTTATGGGGTTGGATTAGGCGGGTGAACCGAGAACAGTAGGACTACTTGTCCTATTGTTATCTCGCCTGTACACTGTACGAATCTATAAATAAATAAATAAATTTTGCAGACTGATGTCCGTGGCTTTGTTACCACATGGCTGTATGAATGTCTATTTGAATGATAATTTAAAGCATATTTTAACCCACTTACTTTCAAATTTAGTGATGTAACTAAATTTTGTACCCTCTCTTGAGTTGTTTGTAGGTGAATTTCTAACACCTAGATGTGAGCAATGGCATTAATATGTGATACATGTACTAGCCCCTCTATATGACTGGTTACCAAAAGTCTCGGCTGAATACTGGGTTTGATGACTTACATGTACATGTATGGTGGATTAAGTTCAATTAATCACATGGTGTATGGACTGTGCCTTGCAGATGGTGGTAACAGATGTGTATAATCACAGGTTTCACAAGGTGTTTTCACTTACTGAGTCATTGACTCAGATCCTTGACAGGGATGACATTTTTGTGTAAGTGGTATCTATTGTTTTGTGTGTTGCTAGCTGGGTCAACATGAGCTGTGTGTCAACTGTGCCTACAATCTTTGTGGAAATGGTAGCAGACTCAACCGGCCCCAAATACTAGTTTCAGCACAAATTGTCTCTGGAACAATCTACCTTCTCGTGTCAGGGAGGCACACGATCTCAGGAATTTTGTTGCCAAGCTCAAAGAAATTAAGCTCCGCCAGGTCTAGTGTTGTTGCAGTCTCTGTTCTAGTTGATTGTTTAGTTGTAAAATATAGCTTAGATAGTTATTTTCCTTTTTTAGCAGTTTATTATAGATACACATACATTTTTGTTACAGGCCTTTGCTTTAGGCTCACTAATTTCTCATGTTCTGATAAGTGCATGGCAATTAAGCACCATGAAGTTATGAAATTTACAGCAGGGTATGAGTGTAGAAATGCTACATAGATGGCATGCACAAGAGGTGTTAGTATTGTCAATAACATTATTGGTTGTTTTAAAGGTAATCATGACAAAAGCCTGGTGGCAAGGATAAGTTCTTGTATGAATGCATGAATCAACCTAATTGTAGCAAGTGAATGTGATTGAATTTTAACAATATATCAATAAGTTTCTTTAAGAATAGGATATGCATGAGCATCAAAGTTTAATGTAATGTATTGATCCTAATAACACATTTTTGTAGAATAATGATAATTTCATTATTGTTATTTAGTTATGAGTTGTCACACAGCAAATCTGAGGATGAAGAAAGTGATTTTGTTGTTCTTCCTGTTTACCAAAGAGAGAAAAGGTAAATATAATGACACTCATTATTCCAGGTGTGTCAGGAAACTAGGAGTATTGTGCATGTATATGTAGGGCTGCCACGGGTCAGGATATGGTCAGGGAAAAACTTCTTCAAGATCAGGGGAAAATGAGGGAATGTTATTTTCAGTCAGGGAAAATATGACATTTTGGAGAAAAGTCAATGAAATTAAATGCCATTTAATGCTGGAAGAAACATTAGGGGTCACTGTGATCTCACCAATGTTTTTCTTTATAAACAAGGAAAATTTGTTGAAAACCTATAAGTCTAATAATGAATGGGTGGAAAGGGTGACTGTAATGGAAGGCCAGAAGCTGCTAAGTCTGACATTTTGTATATATTTGGTCAGGAAAATGTATTTTATTTAGGTGAGAATGAAGTCAAGTCAAATCAAATCAACTTTGTTTATTGAGGGTGACACACAACAGTCTTTGACTGATAAAGCTGTGGCCCTCGAATTCCCGATCAAATTGGAATTTAGAAGTGTTGGTTTTTTAGGAGGGAGGAAAACCGGAGAAGCCAGAGAAAAATCCTCGGAGCAGGGGCGAGAACCAACAACAAACTCAACCCACATATGATGCTGGGTCCGGGAATCAAACCTGGGACACATTGGTGGGAGGCGAGCGCTCTCACCACTGCTCCACCCCTGCTCCCCACACCATGAAAATCACAGAGAGCTCTAGTGCAAAGTATGAGAGTTTTGTATTGCTCGAAGTGAATATGGGCCGACTTAAGGGCCAGAAGGGTATTTGAACCAGTTTGACATCAGTTCTTCAATAAATCACTATACAATGACTGTGGTCAGAGACAGAGGGAAAAACAACCACTCTAAGAACAAATCAGATAACAGGATTTGCCTACTTGCACAGTAATAGCAAAAGGAAAATGTGTCTTGAATTATGTGTACCTATAACTATAATAAATTGTTATTAAATTCTCAACCTCGGATAATGCAATTCTAGATTTCTGATTGGTTCACTAGATCTCCGTTACCAGCCATTATACCTGCGTTTGATCTTATACGGAAATGAATGCGGCAAGCATCGCTCAGCATAAAATTTTCAGCATTTCGTTTTGGCGTCCGGAAGTCACATCACTTTCCAGTCATTTCTTAGACTTACCCTGTAAATAAAATTTAACAAAACCAAAGGTTGAGAATTTAATAAAACAATGATTCCATTTGCGCGTGTTGGATATGAGATTGGTTATAGCTATTTACCATCTCGTATCCAACGCATGCTCATGGAAAATTGTTAAATATTTGCTCTTACAGAGCCCGCCTGACCAGCTATAATTACAGCAGCTCAAACAAAGCTTTGTTTGGACTCCCGCTCATGGTTTCTGTTCCAAGGAAAAACTTAACTTTCAAGACTTTGTACAACATCTTGATGGAGAGAATGAAGTAAGTTGTTACAGTTGCAGAAGGTAACAGTGAGAAAGGTTTTTTGATTGTCATTCTTGCATGTATTTGTCTCAAAACAGAAAATTAACATGACAGTAGTATAGCTCAAACAAAAACAGTGTTGTTGATGTTATGTTAAGAAGTCCTCACAAGTTAAATAAAGTTCTCGTTAGTTAAATTTTGACAAGCCCAACTGACTATTATTTGCATAAGAAAGCACTTGTTCGCATAGATCACACTTGATATCTTCAGATTTCATCTTCTAGTCTGCGTTGCCAGGGATCCTGATCCTAATTGCTTTCGCCCTCCTTTTCTTTCACATTGGATGCATGAGCTGGCAAATACATCACGCAATTCACCAGGAATATGAACCTGGCAATGCTATTTACCTCTTCATACCCTGTTTGGTTGATCCCAATGGATTAATGAATAATCAAAACATAGCATTTGTGACTTCGTTTAAAAACTATTTCATACTTAATTGTTTACTAGCCAATATGTATCTGTTACCCAACCCTATTCCACCCAGGGGGTCAAAAAGGAACTGATGACTGATGATGTGACAGTACTCAATGAGTGATATTGCCTGTCTGCTCTTTTTGTTTTGTTTTGTGAAATAATTTTATGTTAAACTTATCCCTCAGCTTTTGATATCTGATGGTAGGTGAATTTCCTTTAGGAAGTTAAAGCATGGTTTTCATTAATGTTTTCAGCAACAGGGCAACTGGTTTTCACAGGAAGGCAAAACTTTTTGAACTGAACTTCTTTATAAGAAAACCTTTCCACTAGATGGTCATACTAGGCGGCCAAGATCATCCTAACAGCCGGTCAATTTGCCCAGTGTCTGGCCCTTAATGAAAACTCTTGTTAAAGGAACTATCTAAGGAAGTGACACTCTAGGCTATAGTTGTCTCCCTGCCTAATAACAATTTATGTGTATTTCAGTTAGGTGAAGTTGAATAAATAAATTAATGATACATGTAGGTACAATTTATATAAAATTTGTTATTGTTATTGTTTTTATTTCTATTCAGACGTTTTGTTAGTGTTCCAGAGGAAGATGAAGGAACAGGATGCAAAACTGAAGGCGAAAGTGAGGCAGGTGAGGCTTCATGGATGGACTCAAATGGTAGTAACTATGGGTTATTGACCAAGTGTGAGGTCAAGATGGCTGGATATTGGCCTAGTTTTTTTGTTTTTGCGTGTTTATGGGCCTAGACGGAGTTGAGGTTGCAAAAAAAGAACAAGGCCAATATCAAGCCATCTTGACCGAACAAACAAGCTTGGTCAATAAAGGATTTATTGTATGGCTTTTGGGGAAATTTTTCATGCGGGACAAGGCGGGTAGTCCGGAGCGGGCAAGATGGCATCTTGCCCGCTCAGGTAGCCAATCACAGCGCAGGATTTGATTCATCTTGCCCGCTTGCAGAGCTAGCCATATAATAAAGATAATTATTACACAATTATTATATGGTTTGTGGAAATTATTGTACATTTTTGTGGTGATATACAAAGCTACAGTTTATTTGTCTTCATTGTTGTTTTGCAGATGTTGAAATGAATGAAGATAAGAATGAAGGCAGTGAAAATGAGGATTGTGAAGAATTGGAAAAGGCAACCCAAAATGTACATGTGAATGTGAGTTATGGTATCTTCATATCTGCATGTATTAACCCTTCAATTCCTGGATTTCTGACTGTGTTGAAATCTCAGACCAATCAAATAAGACCTGTCTGGAATGTTTAAGACTTCAGGTGTTGCATTAATTTCAAGGCAGTGAGTTATTTGTAATTATTTTTGTGATTTACTTCGTGATACAGGGAGTATTCCCTACATTGTAAAACCTGTAAACTAGAATGTACAAAACTAACCTCAGAAATGCAGACCGGATTCTCCTTCTGTCTCTGATGTAATCATTTGATTTAATTTGTTGCTCCAACCAGGTCGATATCAGGTGTGTGATTGCTTTACCAATTAATTTTTAATTTTGCACCTGGTTGGTGTGAAAATGGCAAAGAAGAAATTTATTACATGCTAAAAAGGGCAGTTTGCTGCAGAAAACAACTACTACTACACGTAGATCATTGGTCATGATAATGAAATTGCAGCTATGTGGTAATTGCTACATGCAACTTTAATTCCAAACATTTATTTAGTAAAATGGTTGGAAAAATGGTTGAAAACGTGATGCAAAAAAAAAAAAATGAAATGTACTCTTCATTGAATGAATGACTTCCTTGAACTTTGGGTAAGCAAAGTAACTATACCACAATCAACCAAAAAAGTTATCATTCACTGAGTGTTTCTGCCCTTTTCACATGGAGTTTAAAAAAAGCTCTTCTCTGTTCATAACGCTTACAGACCTTTAATTGAATCAAATTTGATACTATTTCAATACATTTGCTTTACTTGCAGGGTGATGAAAATGAAGATGATAACATCAATTCACAAAATAATGACCATGGCAGCTCAAACCAAAAGAATATGATGAACTCTCAATGCAAGGGAGAGGTCTGCAAGTATCTTTTCAACTTGACTCTAGTCAACTCATATGGCAGTACTGATATCCAGGTGTTGCAAGATAATGGCAAGCCACTTAAACAACTCACAGGTACAATTATTATGTGTGGCTGCAATCCAGCACTGTGATTTTATTGAGTGTCTCCTTTAACCATCTTGATGATTTTCTCTTGAAGTAAACTGAATTTGTACTTTTTGGTCCGTCCTTTTTCGTCAACAAGCACTACTTTTTAACAACATCTTACATGTAGGTCAAAATCCTTTAGACAGCCAAATTCTTCTCCGGCAGTTCATCCACTTCTTTCAGGGTGTTTGCATTTGTAAACGAATCACACATATTGCTAGCATATACTGATATAGCTCTTTCTTTAGAATTTCTTATTTGTCAAGATATATCAATATGTATTCTTTTTTCTAAATTAATAAACTCTTCTAATTGGCCGTGGTTTTGCTTTGAGGTTCTAAGCAGGGGGTCACACAGAAAATACACAAAAGGTAATGGGCAACTTCTGGTGGCAGGGAAGCGCTTAACTCTAGGGGTAAGGGGACCAGGAGAGAAGCCCTCCTGGGGGGAGACATGATCGAGTGATACCGGGGGTAGTCACCCTGGACAGGGGGTCCTGATCAGTCTCCAGGGGGTGAGGCCCATATCCCCCAGTCACTAGGGACTAAGGGGAACCAGGAGGGGGGCCCCTCCTGGGTGGAGTACAGATCAGGTGTGACCGGGGGTCCACACCCTGGATTGGATATTTTTCCGGACCTGTCTCCAAGGGCTAAGCCTTACTGTGGGGTAAAGTGCAGCCAGGGGTTGCACTTCCCTGCCACGGATTGTGGAACGTGGGGAGACGGGACACAATCCCCCCACAGTAGAAGGTGACACTAGCTGTCTTAATGTTAGTTATGGACTAGTATTAGCTAAGAGTCTAGGTACTTCTAAAATGGTAGATTTAGGGGTCCTTATATAACGTTCGTAACAGTCTGAGCTCCAGCGGCCTAGAACTTTAATAAGCCAGGGTGGAAGGCCAGCTTTGGCTGCTGTAGTGGCGGCTCCAATACGGAAGCTGTGTGAGTAGAAATTGTTGGCAGGGAGACCACAGTGTTGCAGAATCGACCTAAGCTCTGTAGTGAGGTTGTTCCGTGTAAGCCATTGTTGGGGTTGGATGAAGGTGAACAGAGGTTGGCTTGATGTTGGCTGAGATTGAAAGAGATAGTCTTTCATGGCCATCACTGAACAGATGGGTGACGAGGACTTTGCAATGGTGATTGTGTGGCCCTGTCTGAAAGGGTCAGTTTTGGACTGTTTGATGTGGACTAGCATGTGGCTGGGTGAGTGGGAATTGGGCAGCAGTGTGATGTCATTGCAAGTGAGGTGGACAGAGGGGTCGAAAGGGCCATGGCAAGTGAATTCGCTTGATCGTAAAAACCCAAAGAAGGCGAGGGTGAAGGCTGCCCAAAGCATAACATGGTTCAGATTGTGGGAAAGTTCGGGCTTAAGGTGGGAGTGAATGGAATGGAGAACAGTAAGGGTAATGGGAAAACGGTCAAGCCGCTTGGTAGGAGTAAGGCGCTTAATGCCTGTCAAGACCTTTTGTAACCTATGCATTTCAATGAGCTTAAGAGGAAAGTTAAGCTCCCGATGAAGGTCCTGGACTGCCACCAAGTACAGCTTGACTGTTTCATAGGACACTGTGTTGGCTAAATGAGATGCAAAGTACATCAGGGTAATTTCTGAAGCAGGCAGGAGGGGGTTTGAGGGACCTACTTAGCCATGCATAAGGGTAAAGGTGAGGAAGTGCTTGACGCCAGCTTGATAGGTACGGCGAGTGGAAGGGGCAAGGGAAGCATGAAGGTATCGCTTTACTGACGTTCTCAGATGTTCATCGCCGATGGAGGGATGGCACAGGCTGTGGGAGAGGCTGAGGGAGCCAGGGTACGGAAACGGTCCATCTGAAAACGGGAAAGGGAATCAGCGATAGAATTGTCTAAGCCCGGGATGTGAGTGGCCGTGAATGCAAAGTTGTATTGGAGTGTTTGAAGTGTGATTGCTCGAATGAGGTCCATTACTCGGGGGGACTTAGAGTGTTTAGAGTTTATGCTAGCCACCACTGACTTGTTGTCACACCACATGCGGATTCTTTTGCCGGACCAGCGGGGACCCCATAAAATACAGGCCAAGTATATGGGAAATAGCTCCTGCCATTCGATGCTAATACCTCGTTTTTGGCTGAGGGTGTGGTGTGGGAGCCAGTGGCCCTGGAACCATTCGCCTGCTAAGAAACCCCCGTACCCCAGGGAACCTGAAGCATCGGTGTATAGCTGAAGCTCGGGGGGAGATGTGGCCTGGGTATCTAAAAAGAGAGACACCCCGTTCCAATTTTGGAGAAAATGTTGCCACATAGAAATGTCCTTACGAAAACCTGAATTAAGGCGAATGTGCCAATGAGGAAACTTAATACCCTTGGTGAGGTGGATAATGCGTTGCAGGAAGGGGCGGCCAGGGGCGATAACCTTACACGCAAATTGGAGGGTGCCAATTAGAGACTGGAGCTCTTGTAAGGTAGCTGATTTCCTATTAGTCCACTGAAGCAGGGTTGCCTGAAGGCGGGTGAGTTTGTCCACCGGGAGACGGGCTTCCATTTTATTGGAATCAAGTAGGATACCCATAAATTCAAGGCATGTGCATGCAGGAAAGGTTTTCCCGGGAGCTATGGGAATATTTAGCTCCGCAAAAAGGTGTAAAATTTGGCACAGGGCAGTCATGCATTTTGACCGGGGAGGGGGGGTAGCAAAAAAGAAATCGTCGAGTATATGAATAACATTGGGAATATCAAGTTTAGTTTGAATGATCCATTCCACCGCAGAAGAGAATTCGTCAAAAAGGAAGGGGGCCGACCTGAGACCAAAGGGGAGGACCATATCAAAGAAATAAAGCCCTTCCCATTTCATGCCCAGAAGTTCCCAATCAGAGGGATGGACGGGAACGTTGCGGAATGCTGATTTTATGTCAAGTTTGGACATGAAGCATCCTGGACCAAGATCCTGAAGTATGGCAATTGCGTGGTCAACCTTTATGTATTGCAAAGAATAGGATTCGGGAGGAATGTGGGCGTTGACACTGGTGGGGCGGTGTTTGGGGTAGGAGAGGTGAAAAATAGTGCGCCATTCTGAAGAGTGTTTCTTGGGAATGACCCCAATGGGGTATACCTGCAAGTTGGGGAAGGGGGGGCTGCAAAAAGGCCCCGCTGTGTGGCCCAGGGTAACCTCTTTTAGCATGTTTTTGTCAATGATAGATGGGTTGGAATTTGCACAGGGAAGGTTAGAATATTCCTTTGGGGCCCTAGGACCAGAATAGCCGATCTTAAAGCCCTGGGAGAACCCTGAAAGAAGATGGCTAACTATTGTGGGATCTGGGTGGCCCTGAAGGAAGGATGCAAGGGTGTTGATGTCAATGGGGGTGGGAGGGGTCAGTTGGGAGAGGTACTTAGGAGTGTCCTCGGGAGGAATTGCCAGAGCCTGAAGACGATTTAGGTCTGTCCTCTCTGTGGCGGGTGAGTTTAGTGTGCTCTTCCCCAGAGTGAGCTGCTGAGCATCCCGGCTGGTTACACCTGTGTTGGTAAGGGCATGGGATGCGGGCGCAGGGTCGGCCTTTGTTAAAGTTGTAGCACAGGTCGGATTGGGCAAGGGCGTCCCGGGACCTACTAGGAGACAAAGGGCAGGTATCAGAGAGATGGTCAGTGCTGCCACAAGATCGGCATCCCGATTTGGGTAGGCCTGTAAAAGTATCGAGGTAGAGCTGGACGTCCCGTTCCCCCCACTTGGCAGAAAGGTTATGGGAGGCACGCCTTCGGAATTCCACATCATAGACATACCAAGCCATCCCAGGGAACTTTCGTGCCGCATCTCGAATCAGCTGTTGATAGGCAATTAAATCAGCGGCACGAGAGGGATACACCGATACGATAACGGCGAAATATATGGCAAAGGCATCGAGCCATCGATCGATAGAAGTGATTTTGGGGCGTTTAGAGGAGGATGGAAGGGGAATAGTTAGGCCTTGATCGCCAACCTTTAAATTGAGATGGGAATGGATGGTGTCAGTGAGAAGGGAGGTCATTGGTAAAAGGGTAGCAAAGTCCACGTACTCACCGTTCGTGATGGCCGACGAGGTGGTTTTTGTCAGGTGGCTTGCGAGGGAAGGCTGTCGGAAGTTCGGGTGGAGGGACGCGACTTGAGCTGGATCAGAGAAGTCAGCAGGAGAGGAGAGGGAACCCAGACCGGAAGAAGCGGTGAGACCAGAAGGGACGGCGGTGTTTGGGAGGAGATTACCAGCTGGAGAACTTCGAAGAGAAGAAGTAGGTACTTGACAGGTTGTGTTTTGGCCGCCATCTTGTGGCGGTAGAGGAGGACTAGGCCCGTGGCTCTGAAGGTTACTCGGAGGACTGGGCCGAGCAAGTTGGTCATTGCTGCAATGGCGGTTCATCCGGTCGTCCACTATGGAGGCGATTAAGGCGGCCAATTCTGCGTTTGGGACGCCAGTGGCGACGCTGGAATTGGACGGGCCACTTTCTGGTTGTGATGCGGGCGGTCGGTGCTGTTCATTCTGTTGTAGTCGCGAGATAAGTTCGCGACGATTGCCGGTTTGCTGGAGGTGACGTTCTCCCAGCGTGAGACGAAGGGCTTCGGTGGACATGGCGCTGTAGTCGGTTTGATTTTCTGCTGGTGCGTTGGCGCCATCCAATGCAGCACGTCGACGGTTTATGGTCCTCCTTGGCCTTGGCATTGTACGTTAGGTTATGAAAGTCGGTAAAAGACGCTCTTGTATAAACGCTGTATAAACGCTGTTGTGAGTGAACCGAAACCCAACAGAAAATGACTGGGGAAGGACAGTGTACGGAAAATGATGGAGCACATGAGCATGATGAGCATGTGATAGTATGAATGGAACCTTTGTGGAGTCTAGCGAATATAACGTGCTAGGTTACAGTGGACTTTCCCAAAGAGAAAGATACATTGTAGTCAAATAATCGCTTACTGTTCATTGTACTGTCTTGTACTTTGGACTAGTATCTATCGTTACTTAGTATAAAGGCTTATCCAAGTGTTGCACATTGTGTGACCTAGGAACAGAGACATCCTTGTTGCTAGTATTACGGTGAGTGTGCTGACGAAGGGCCTAATTCTCAGGCTTATTAACCTCAGTTTATGCTAGCATAAACTTGGACTTAAAATAGGTCCACAGTGCGTACATGTGTGGCTTAAAACTGAATTAATAAGCCCTTGTTATAAATGACTTGTAACTGAATTCTAAAATAACCCTAACCTCTTCGTTCACAAGTTAAATAAATAAACAAATAGTAAATAAATAAAAGCTTTATTAATGTGTCAATGTATTTAGTTTTCACAACTAATTGGGGACACAAAAATTAAAATTATTTACGGATAAGAAATAATAATAATGTATATAGACAATTAAAATAATTATGTAGCATTTGTAAATTGTATAATAAAACGATAGGTATATAAAAGGTAGTACTAAGAATTGCAAAGGTTACAGCAGCTATCGTTGTTGTTTAAGAGTCACGTTAGGTCTTTTTTCCTAATGCTCTTTCTGAAAGATTCAATATTTGAGGAGTCTTTAACTTAGCATATATGTCAGTGATACTAGAAATTGGGAATATAAAGTGTGTTGTAGAGAATAGGGTGCTTATTACAAACATAGGCTCGCATTGTGTGCTCATGAACTCATGCTCATGCTCGTGGCTCCAGACCTTGGTTACTTGGAAAATGGCCATGCTCGAAATTGAGTGATATCTCACAATTCACTGTTATTAGTCTTGCTGCAATCCTGCATTGTGCTGACATTTATTTTTTGTCATTGATTTGGAGGACGTTGTTTTCTTGCACTTGACTGGGACTCAAAGGTGAAGGAGAGATGCTATAATGATCAACTGGCAGAGGTACCAAATTCTTACATGTGTATGACAATAATATGGATATATTTAACAATTATCCTGCGAAATCGCGCGGAATATCGTCTGATACTTAGCCGACGAGGCCGTAGGCCGAGTCGGCTAAAATCAGGCGATATTCCGCGAGATTGAGCAGGATAATTGTTTTATTATTCAACAAATTGATAACAAAACAGCCTAACATTTTTAAATCTCTCTGTTAACATTTTCTCACTTCACTTTTTCTTCCCACGTACGAAGCTACGTATACCGCCGGATATCTGTTACCTACGGATGACAGATATCGAGAGCATCATGACCATATTTGGATAGTGTTACAATTTGTTGAATAATAATTAACAATTATTCCATGAGCGCGCGTTGGATATGAGATGATAGATAGCCAACGAGGCGCGTAGCGCCGAGTTGGCTATAATCATCTCATATCCAACAAGCGCGAGTGGAATAATTGTTTTATTAAAAACGCCCCCAAAAAATAAAGAACTAGACTACAATGAAAACAAATCACGCATACGCACGCCATTTTTGTAGATCATGGTATAATGGCTCATATACCATGATGGCTAAGCCAATGAAAAGTCTCGAATTGCATTATCCAATGATCCAGTTTTTAATAACAGGGAATATATGAGATTACATGAAATCTTCAACCCTGGGTGGGGAAATTCAACACTATGTTGGAAGTCTGAAGGAAAGTGAAAGGCGAGTTTAAAGAATGTAACTGGGGTTGAATAAAACCAGGGAACTTATTATACTGTGTAGTACATGCATAATCCTTTTCTAGTGATGCAAGCCCTAGGATTTCACGGTAACGATCGTTGCCGGTACCGTGTCGTTACCGCGATTCAGAAATAACGGAACCGAAAAACCGTTTGCCACAGACATCTTCAGCCTTGCTAACCAAAATTAATTTGATCAAGGGTTTTTTTCGTTCTAACTTCTCAACAAGTAGATCAATTCTTTTGATTAGTACTCAGATTATGTATGGAAGGAAAACGTTGTTTCACGTCACTCGTCCGCCATCTTGTATCCATCCCAAAGTGCATCGCACGGTATGTGCAATGCAGTCAATTTTTTTTTCATTATTCCCACAAGTCTGGGTTGATCTTTATAGCAAGTTGAGTCGATGTGGGTGCAAACTCCGTTGGGTGCAAAACTTCCAGCTACCGGCTAATGCAGCACTATTTTCTTAGGAATCCGAAGAGCATGAAAGTGTGCACAAGAAGCCAGCCCAGAAGAAGAATTGCATTGGCCTAAATGATTGCATTGACCTGTTCCTGTCGAAAGAGAAGCTTGGAGTAAATGATCCCTGGTAAGCTATAACTCTACACAATATAACCCATAACAACAAACATACGGCTTGGTCCACAGGGCGGGACCATGGTAACATTAATTCTAGGAACACAAGCTTATATAGGGTATTGCTTCCAACCTATTTGCCAGCACAGTGCAGGTGGACTCAATTATCCTGGGTGCAAAATTCGCCAAAGTGGCAAGGAGCTGAACAGGGCGCAAGACTAGAAGGGTTGTTGCAGGATCTGGCTTTCATAAGGAAAATTAAAGAGCTAAAACTGGAACGTCTTTTAGGCTGATTTTGGTTTCGGGGATCTAAAGTTTTTACTTTTTAAGTCGTTCAAGTGATAACATTTTTATAGGTGAAATGTTGCATTTATACTTTAGGGAAAGCGAATTAAAAAGCTAGCATAGAAATGCAGGGAGAAGCTTATTGCACCTAGCAAGCCAGACATGTTTTGAAAGGCACACTGCCAGATCTAGACTGTAGATTGTATCTCATGAGGTCAATCTCTTTCTTTTGTACTGATGCCCATTTCAATGTAATTGTTATTTTCTTTTCAGGTACTGTCCATCTTGTGAGAAGCATCAACAGGCCACCAAGAAGTTTGACCTTTGGTCCCTTCCCAGAATCCTTGTTGTTCACCTAAAGCGATTCTCCTACAACAGGTGTGCGTCACTAACTAAATACAAATGTCACCGGGACCTTGCTTTGGAATGTGCTTATCCATACTTATTCTAGAAATCTTATTTCATTTCCAATGTAATCATTACAGATAAAATTACTGAACTTAAAGTTTAATTAAGAGTGCTTCAGTTGAAGAAGAATGGTGTTTTTTTTTTGGTATAGCTTGGGATATTTTCTAGGACTCTGACATGGTTTTGTTGTTTTTTTCTCTAAAGTTTCTGGCGAGATAAGCTGGACACATTGGTTAGTTTTCCTTTGAGGTGCGTGTACATGTATGTTATTTCTTTGTTGCGAAGTTATCCCAAATGCGTATTTTGGTGTATAGTGCATTTTAAGTTATAACTTTTTTAACAATCTACCGAGATATGAACTCTGCAGACGTGAGCTTGTATTACTAATCGTTTCTATAACAAAATTCTAGATCGTGATTTATTCTCCGCGCGCCTTATTGTCACGTAAATCGGCGCGTGATCACGTGGGTGTGGAATTAAAGGTATCCAATTACAAGTTTTTGTAATTTGATACGACGTCATTCACACGTCAATTACGTGCGCTTTTATGGCTTCCTTGTTAATCTTTCCTGCATTGTTCAAGACTTTGTTTCGAAACTGTTATTGAGACGATAAATTAGGAATTGGACCTCGTGTCGTTCAATTCAGGGAGTATTGAAATCGGCCACGGGCTTCGAGCTCGTCTGATTTTGAAGTTACTCTCCCTATCACTCCCTGCATTGTACTCCCCTCAGTGCAATTACTATTACAAATTCGAATCACCTGTGAGGATAAGACGTCATACGTCAGGCTGGCAACGGACAGTGGATTATACCATGAAGAAAATACATTTTGCCCTCATGTAATGTAGTTTTCTTCTAATGTAGCACAATGCTAATGTAAAGTGTTATAATATAATAATATTGTAAAAAGCAGGATTGTGGGAAAATTGATAGAGTTAGGAACACAAACCCTATCAGCTGGCGATAGCTGTGTAGTAGTAATACCTAAACCACTTTCCCTAAGAACTATAGAAATTCCTTTGCAACCCTAAAAAACTATAGAATATCACAGGCATTACGTGTAAAGACATGATTTAAAACTCCACGTTTATTCCCTGTCCTGCGTTTCTACGCACCACGACTTCAAATTCTCTGAACTTACAACGAACTCTCTCTTCGCGAACAAAACTAGCATAACTAACTGACATCAACCAGTTAAGTCAAAATACTTGTTCCATGTGCTTCTAAATAAAGACCACCTTACTAGACGTTGATCTCAACTTTGATTTTAGGAGCCTTGATATGTCTGACTATGTGATTAACAAGGATCAACCTCGTCCAATTTACAAGTTGATTGCAGTATCAGTAAGTATAAGTTGACTTCATGGATTAGATAAATATATCAAAAATACAAGCTTCTGTCAAGCAAATGGTTCTTGAGTTGATGGTGAAAGTCAGGTTCTGATAACTGCTTGTTGGCCAGTTGATATCACCCCACTGATTGCTGTGAAAAGGAGTGTAAATGCATTGTACCCTATAATCTTTTGTAATTATTCCACGTATTTTCAAATTGCCTTCATGATATAATTTGGGGTGTAAATAAAGGATGTGACTTAATCGTAGCCTACAGTTGACTAATCTGCGAGACTGCTATTTGAAATTATTTTCTCTCCAGAATCACTATGGAGGCATGGGAGGCGGGCATTGTAAGTTTAGTTATGCATTGTATCACCATTTTTTTTTTTATAATAAGTAATAATTTTAAATACAAAGCACAATTAATACATACATTACTGACAATGCAGGTCTCATTACGATACTCTACTTACAAAACAATACTTACGTTACTTACGATACGGGCTACTTATGAAGGCAATACAATACTGAATACAGTTCTTACAGAAAGTACAATTACTTTCATTACCATTTTATCAAACTAGTGAGACGGATCTCAGATAGTGCAGAGTGCAATTTATGGTCCTGGTACAGAAGTCACACTGGTTCTCGCCCCTAGTGTTATCTCCCTTTGT
>OZ026603.1:20592861-20600361 GCA_964020085.1 Micromussa lordhowensis
ATGTGAGCGCGCTAGCTGACGCAAGCTCATGCAAAGCAGCGAACAAGTCAACAATATAGCTCAAATTACAGCCCAGAAGAAGAAACAGAGAAACCATTTAGAAGAAAACGTAAAGGAAACGATTTGGACGGAAAGGTCTTGTGTGTATTTTGATGACACCGCCATTGTCGAGTCGCTCATCGAAAAAACCGCGTGGTTCGAAAACTCGCGCATGCTCACATAGCGATCTTGGCGAGTTCCTATTCTGATGACGTAATCCCCATTGAGGTGAAAAAAATAGAAAAATCCTTATCAGATTTCTCGAATTTCCTTCGGTGAAATTCCTTAAGATTTGGCAGAGAAGTTATTCCTTATTAGCTTTCCTTGCTTTCAATTTATCAGAAAAATTTGTAAGACAAGGTTTTCGCTTAGCCAAAAAAATACAAAAATGCTAAAAACGAAAAAACTACCTTGACAACCCCTACTTTTTGCGATTTTAAAAGTTTCTTCTTGCCAGACTCTACCCGGTTTGAGCATATCAGAAAATGTTACCGAAGGAAATTGAAGAAAATTGAAATGAAAGCCAAACCAACGTCAAAAATGGCTTTGTTTGAGTAGTTTTAATTTGAGACTAAAAGCTGATATCAGACTGGTGACTGTTGAACAGCAAATTTTGGCCCTTGTTTGTTATGTTTCAGTAGCTTTGATTAGGAAAATAGGTCACTGGCGCGCGCTTCGTGATCTTGCATAACCCTTTTGAGCCACCTTAAAACAAAGGTAAAGGTAAAGTCTGCATATGAGCCAAGTGGCCCATCAGGCCGGAGCTTATCCCGGTTTCCGTGGCATGAAGCGACTAGGAATATTTCTACTCCCCCCTGGATGAGATGCCAGTCAATCGCAGGGTTACCCCCAGCATTAAATTCGCCGGTACCCATTCATACACCTGGGTGGAGAGAGGCACTATGAGAGTAAAGTGTCTTGCCTAAGAACACAACGCAATGTCCCAGGCCAGGGCTCGAACCCTGGAGTGCTAGCTCCGGAGTCGAGCGCACTAACCATGAGGCCACCGCGCCTCACAAACTAAAACAAGAGCTAATCTAATTATCAAATAGTCACGTCGAGTCAGGGAGTAGTGCGTTCTTATTCAGTCACCACCTTTGGTGTCAAACTTGTACACAATGCTATCGATTAATACAACTGAGTAGCGTTTCAACGAAAAGTATTGAAGGTAGAGGTCGTTACATGACCGAATCGGTGAGCGAGTCACGTCAAAGACGGCCGATAGGCTATGAAATGAAAAATAATTGCTGCTTACCTGAAAGGCTTTTCAAAATCAAAATACGGAAGAATGGTGTTTTTTGTTTTGGACTATCATTTTTCGTTTTAGAGATATTGACGTTTTTCTATTATGCAAATTAGGAAAGTGATGACGTCATGAGTTTGCAACTAAAATAGTAAAATACTGAATAAAGAATATCTCTGGAAATATTGAAGCAGTGTTCTTCAAACTTGGCACCAGAAATGTACATCACAAAAGAAACCAAATGACACCCATAGTGATGTTGCCATGGAAACTCTTGGCTCCAGTCTCTATCAAAAACCAAATATCCTCATTTTCAACCCTTTAAAGTGGGAAAGAGGGTCCTGCTTGGAACAGACATGGTTCCCATATTATCTTAACTCTCACCATTAGATTGACTGGAGTAGATGGTCCCTGGTTAAGATAAAAACTAGGAATTTCAGTTTTAATTACGACAGGACCAGCGTCAAAACTGTTGACATAGCAACAGCACAACAGTTGTCATTTTGTCCTAAACATTACACATCACTTTTGAAATTAAATATGCAAACATTTGCACCTGGATTTTCGGAACGAAAGTTCTAACAAACGGGAAACAAGTATTTTTAGCTCTCATGTGAATCAGTCGTGCAGAGAAATGACGACTTATTTTCGAAGTAGACTTCGGATGAACACATAGAAGATAATTTTCCTGCCCGGCGCTTTGAAAATGCAAAGATCCAACTGCGGTAAGTCCGGAGAAGCAGCTTTTCTCGTCGTGAACGTGTAAACCTGGTAAATATCACACAGCCTTTCCGAAATTAAATATGTAAAGATTTACACCCGAACTTTCGACTAAAAATATTTTAGCCGAAAAACAGCTAAAAATGTTTTAGCTGTGTTGCGCTTTAGCTGTGTTTTCGCTTCGATCCTTTTGGTACTTTCCGAGAAACGACTTTCAAGCAGGTTAGAAATTCGAGTCTTGGCGCTTTGTGTTAATCATTCTTACAGGGGAATGACACGAATTTTATTTCAACTTCTGAGAAGCTTTCAACTTCTGAGAAGCACGTATAGTTTTCCTGCCCGGTGCTTTGAAAATGATTTTGCAGTGCTAAACCATCCCAATAGTGCACTCTGCACTAAAAAGGGACTTTTCAAAGACAGAAAATAATGGCATGCAGTGTTTGAGCAAAGTTATTACGTGTAATCTCAAAAGAAACTGTTGCGCTGCGTTAAACATTTCTCTGTATCCTATCATCAGCTACAATTTAATAACGGTAATCTACCACCACACAAAATGAAATTTGTTCTGACAAAAGGCTAACGCTGGACGTGTCGGTTTTTCAAACTGGCCTAGGTATACCGAGTTTGACTCTACTTGTCTATTTTTAGACACAGCCTATGCCAAGAACTGCAAAGATGGCCAGTGGTACTCATTTGATGATAGCTCCGTGTCCAGAGTTGATGAGGGACAAATAACCGTAAGTTTCAGTTAGAAATGTTTAACGTCTAATTGTGTTTCATCTTAAACTGAGGACCTGCCAACCACCTTTCCCCTGAATTTCAACATTTTTCCTGGCCAGAGTAGCAAGTGACTGTAGTATGTCAGGTTTTACCCCGGGAAACGTTGTTTTAGCCGAATGACCACCACTCGAATATAGCGAATATTTTACACCACTTAGAGAGGAAATAATTACTAATTACTAAAGATGTTTCAACCTGATATTATTCTCTGAAATGAGACCGAGTAGGGTTTCTATTCTAAAAGGCCAAAGGCTCGCTGTCCATGTTTGAACTCTCACAAATTCTTCGCTTTTGGCTCAATGATTACAAGAAGGAAAATACTCTGAAAACTACCAAGTCTTTTCCACGGGTCTTCTCAACATCAAGAGCGCTTACCATTTAGCCAAGAGCCAAAGAGGTCTGGAAATTTTGCTCAGAAGTCAAATTGATTGGACAAATTCCGAAAAATCCGTTGGGAAATTGTGAATTACCTCCAGAGGAACGACAGAAATTCCTTTACTATTTGCTCAATGCTCCAGTTTTCAGTCCTTCGTAAAGGTAAACTGTAACTCGAGATCAATTTGGTAAGCATTTTGGTAAGTCTTTTGGTTAGTTTGCTGATTATCCCGTACCGTCGTCCCAACCTGTTCCTTCCGATAAATGGAAAGCGCATTGTTCTGAAGTGATATGGTGGGTGTATCATAAAAACGATTATAACTTGTAAGAAATAGACGTAATTGAAAGAAAACGTGTTATGTAGACAGCTAAAAACGTTGCTAGTAGAAACGGGCTTGGATGGCTACCCCTTTACCTTTTCATTCATGTTGACATTAGTTTGGTTAAACGTTACCAAAGTAGCTTGGTCTTTCAAGTTGGTGACTGGTTCGCAGCGCTGATCGAAGAACATCAGTGACACACTCGACTATGGCCTCGTATGGCACGTTTTTGTTCTTAGGGTTAGGGTTTAGGGTATTTGTTCTTTAACAAAAGACGTCCTCTGTGATCTATTACTGAACAGACGCATGACAACATGCAGTCTATTTGTTATTATTAAAAACTGGGTCATTGTGTAATGCAATTCAAGGAATTTGATTGGCTTAGTGGCCATGGTATATGATGAGCCATTATACCATGCCCTACAAATATGGTAAGTGTACGCGTCAGCACAACAGCTGAAATTCTGAAACTTTTTTCCGCGGAGAGAAACAATGGCGGCCGAAGAAAATCGTTTTGTTACTTACATTATACCTCCTTTTCCGGTCCAAGAGAGGATTTTGCGAAATAAAAGTGGCAAGATTTTAGCGAAATTTGGTGGTTGTTTTTAATAAAACAGTTATTCCACTCGCGCTTGTTGGATATGAGATGATTATAGCCAACTCGTATCCACCGCGCGCTCGTGAAATAATTGTTAAATATGATGAGTGATAATGCAAGTTCAGAATTAAGGGACACTCCCGGTAGTTGATTTTTGAATGGTAGTGACTGAGAATAAACTATTTATGTCGAGGACTCATTAACGAATGTACGTTTACCAAATTGCGTACGCAAAAGATCTTGAACTGGTTCAACCAAGTGAATGTGTCCCAAATCTCTCCTACCATAGAGGACACCTTGTTCAGTATCACTGCAGGTTCCCACGACACAACAGTAATACGGAAATTGAATTACACCACTTTATTTGTGCGAGATTTTATGTCTTCTGAATAGAAACTAGAATAGGGCAGTGAACTGAGAAAACACTGAAGGGTAACTAACATTAGATATCCAATCCACTTTCACGTTATCATTTCTCTTGTTCAAACTTGATGGGTTGTTTTAAAATGAGTGTGGGAGATTCTTAAAAAAAAACTCTTTCTTGCTTGTTCCATTCTTGCTAAAACATTGTTACTGTTTTGGTATTTTGTAGTCCAAGGCAGCATATGTCCTCTTTTACCAGCGACAAGAGAGCGAACACCAAGAAAATCTAGAAGAGAAAGAATCAGGGCAAGAACAAGCCTGTGGCCAAGATGCAGACGTTGACATGCTTCATGATGGTGTGTGAGAAAGGAAAAGTACTTCTTCAGTGAACCCCTTTTATGAGAGAATGACAAGAATTTCCTAAAATAACTGTTATCTTGACGTGAATGTCCGAACTGCCAATGTGGAAAGTGTGACTTGATTACGTCGTATTCCATAATTACCGGTTAGAGTGGTTTTCAGTTGAGTGAAGTAAAACCAAAACCAAACCAATTTCTTACCAATTAGACTACTCAGCCAAACCGAACTACAACCAAAACCAAAACTAAAGTAAGCGCCTTATTACTTTCCACATTCAAATGAACACCGCTCTATAAATGTTGATAGTTCGTTTGTCTAACTTTACTATAGATGTACGCCGTAATTGGCCTTTGCTATTAAGGGGGCGATATACCTGAATGCTGCGTCTTTCGTACGTTTTTAATAACACTATTATCTTGTTATCTATTTGAATTTCCATGCAATCTGAAAATACTATCATAGGTTTAAAGTGAAACGTCTCGTGGAATTTAAAAAAATGGCGATGAAAAAGAATGAGAGATAAGTCAATTTGAAGTAAATAAGGGAAGGTGAGATTTATTTTAACGATTGGATAGTGCTTATTAAGCGTGCATCATCTAGTTATGAAGCACACAAGAAGTTTGGAGCGGAGCACGAAAGAAGCGCAACAGTTGCTCAACGCGCATTTCATTCTAACTCAATGATGCAAAGCTAAAAGCCTGGGTCAATAGTTAACAAATTTGTCCATGAAAATGAATGTACGACGCCCACCACTCGCGTGTGAAAAAAAAACAATTCCCTGGCGAAGCAAAGTTTACTTTGTTGACGTCATGAGCATGCATCAGCACGCTTACTTACATACACACCGTTTAATAGCTATGTTATAGCAATAATTGATGGACACCAAAACAGACTACCCTCTATCTGAATTGAAATTCTTCTAGAGTGGGCTATAGGTTTTCCTCCATATCTTATACCTCGTCTACTCTCAATTTTGTAAAAATTAACATATGTCGCCCCCTTTAATTACTAAGCTACCTCTTCTAATAGAAAATGAGATTTAGTTCTGACAGACACTAAATTTATTAGCAGCCTAGATAGTATGGATTCACCATAGACTGGCATGCAATGACACGACTGACTGTGCCGGATCCACGGATTAAGGATGTACTAAGTACAGTATAAATAACGCGCTAACGAGTTGTTACGGTATTTGTAGTTTAGAAAACCGGTTTTACAGTTCAGCTGAAATAATAAAGCACTGTAGTTTGTCTCACGATGTATTCATTTGAGGTCAGATCGAGTACACGTTGAACAATTGCCTGATTTCATACCGTGAAGGACTAGGTACGAGTCTGTGAATTATGGGATTAGCAACTATTGATCCACATAATCAGAAAGAGCGCACCGAGATTCACAAAATCCCCAAGTTTGGTGTTAATCGGGCTAGTTTTCACTGAGATAGAGGCATTTAAAAACGTAAAACATTTACAAGGAAATGTATGGAAATGCGGACAAATCCGGACAAATGTCCGGATTTGTCCGGATTTCAATACATTTCTTTGTAACTTTTTAACGTTTTTAAATGCCTCTATCTCAGTGAAAACTAGCCCGATTAACACCAAACTTGGGGATTTTGTGAATCTCGGTGCGCTCTTTCTGATTATGTGGATCAATAGTTGCTAATCCCATAATTCACAGACTCGTACCTAGTCCTTCACGGTATGAAATCAGGCAATAGCAACCTTTTTACAACAGGTAGTCTACTTATAGCTACCCCCGAAGCTTAATTACTAGAAGCCGGCAGCGAGCAAAGGAAATAAGCCGGGAAAGAGCTCTCCACAAAAGTGACCGCGAACACGGTAGCCAACGATCGGGTGCCCCTGGTGCTCAATTTCCATCCCAGTAACCACAAGGTTAAGAAAACCCTCCTGACGAATTTCCGCATTCTGAGAGAAGACCCTACCACTACCACATATTTAACAGCCAACCCTTGTGCGTCCATCGGCGAGTAACTAACCTCCGTGACATCTTGGTCCATAGTACCTTTGCCTCCCGCCCTGAGCAAGACCAAGCACAACCAGGAACATTCCCATGCAACCGACCCAGGTGTCGCACCTGTAACTTCACGGCGAAGACTGATACGATAACTTCACGGGCGGAAGTGTTCACCTCAATAGGCGGTTCGACTGTACTGCCACCGGCGTGATCTATGCGATCCTTTGCCAGCGATGTCACATGTTGTACATTGGAGAAACCAGCCGTAAACTTTCGGAGCGTTTTGGTGAGCACCTTCGGTCTGTGGAGGGATACAATCATAATTCCCGCTATCATTGAGGAGGTTTTCCCGTGGCCGAGCACTTTAATCTGGCCGACCACAGCAACATCCAGGACATGAAAGTGACGGTGGTCAAGCAGGTGAACGGTGGTACTGCATCCAGACAAAGAGAAGAAAGGAGGCTGATCTTCAAACTTAAAACACTTGCCACCAGCGGCATGAACATAGACTTTATATTTATTTAACTCCTCGCGCGCGCATGTTTTAAATAACATGTGCATCATTGGACGCGCGTGCACCGTGAACGTTTGATTCTGGCCTAACGGGGCTGAAACATCCTGACTGATGAAGGGGTTATTCCCGAAACGTCTCGAATTAACTGAATTGAGCACTTTCTAATGAACATTTTTTTACATCCAAGGTTAACACGAAGTGCTACACAGCG
>OZ026603.1:20605361-20637861 GCA_964020085.1 Micromussa lordhowensis
TTGTAGTGCTGACTGCCGATCCCGGGGGGGGGGGGTGCTCCCTATAATGACCTATACGGGGAGGCTCCGCCCGAAAGGGGTACCTTTTTCAGGCTTCAGGTATATAAAAGGGTAGGGATTTCACAAGTTGAGGTATATAAAAGGGTAGGGAAATCGGTCATTTAGGTATTTACAAGGGCCTTTAATTACAATATTTCGAATAGACGCACTTATGGCTGTATCAGTTTATTTATTAAGCACTACAGAGAAGAACACAAGTTGAACATATATAATGTCTGTTGTATATCTACCCATCTACGTGTAACCCACGTGTAATTGAAATTGAAACTTGCTCCCTAAGGCATCAGCAGAGATTTTCTTTTTACTTCTTACTATGTATTACTTTCTTGTAAAAGCAGTACAATCATGTTTTATTGATCTATTGCATTTTGAGATTTCGTTTTGTTCACGTTAACGTTCGTTAAAAAGTATGTTAGATAAAGAAGGCACTGGAATGGTTTTATGAAGGTCGCAAACAAAAGGTCGCAATTGAAGGTCGCAAACCAAGGGAATCGCTGTTCACCTGATGTCCGGAGTATCTTGACTCCCGCCCACAACTGAACTGAATAAATAACACTTGTTTGCGAAACTTTTCTTCTCGTAATGCTTGATATTCTCCCCTAATATTGTTCATTAGCTTCATTACAAGGGCTTAGAAAGGGGTGCAGTGTTCTAAAGTAGGTATGTGAAAGGGGTACCTTTTCTCAATAAAAGGTATATAAAAGGGGTACCTTTTCTGCCAAAATGATATACAAAAGGGTAAGGGGTTGGACCTCGGGGCGGAGCCTCTCCGTATTAAACTTTGTTAAGTACCCCCTCCCCCCCCCCGGGCTGCCGATCAATTTGTTGGACGCGATGATGGCCTGCTTGAACAACGGAGGCAGGATATTCACGTTTGTCGAACAATTTGCACATTTCCTCTGATTTAAAGGAAAAATCAGAGTCCTCACTACAAAGGCGACAAAGTCTAAGAAACTGAGAATATTAAAGAATGGAATTCTTGACGTGTGATAGATGTGAAGATGAATACAACAAATAACTATGAGAATCTGTGGGTTTGTAGTGCACACTGGTGCATAAACCGTTGCCTTCGACAGAAACTTTGATATCTAGAAATGCTAAAGAAGTATTGGAAATTTCCCAGGTATACTTAAGAGCCGGATGAAACGAATTAACAGCAGTTATAAATGGATTGAGTTCCTCTCTGGTAGAGGAAGTGGTGCCGACACAATCGTCAATGTAGCGACGGTAGAGCTCAGGTTTAGGGCCGTTGTATTGATTAAAAAAATTGTGTTCAATGTAGCCTACAAAAAGATTGGCGTAGCTGGGACCCATTTTGGCACCCATGGATTTGTTTATAATAACTGGTAGCGAATGAAAAACAATTTAGTGTTAAAACTAGTTCAGCCAGGCGGAGCAGTGTTTCCGAGCTTGGTTCTAAAACAGTGCGTAAATCAAAAAAAAATGTTTGAGGGCTAGAAGACCTTCGCCATTAGGAATGACGGTGTAAAGGGATGTAATATCCATAGTAAAAATAAGTTTGTCTTCACCCAGGAAATTGAAATCGCGAAAAATTTGAAGTGCGTGTTGACTGTCTTTAACGCATGACGGTAAAGATCTGACAATAGGTGCCATAATTTTGTCTAAATAGCTAGAAATGAGTTCGGTAGGGCAACTACACAAAGAGACGATAGGTCGGCCTGGGTTGTTAGGTTTGTGCCGCAAAGCTTCTTTTTGGTAGAGGTCGGCCCGCCAAACAACCAAAGCGCCGCCTTTGTCGGCCACTTTCGTTGGGCCGACCTCTATCAAAAAGAAGCTTTGCGGCAACTATCCGACACCTCTTTTTATGCTAAAGTTGATAAAGATCTCACTTCCACTAACCAACAAATTGTCAAGAGCACTATTAACGAACTTATAGTAAGAGCCATTCCTATTGGGTGTCCCGGTCGTTCCATTTTCCTCGGGTATTCCCACTGATCTCTGACCGGTCGGTTTGGTTTGGCATAATGGAAAGCACCTTTCCTGACCATTTGCTAAATTTTCCAGTTTCGAGTCTTTCATCAGCCGAAAACAATTACGAGAAATCAAATTGCAAATGGTAAGCGCCATCCCGTTCGATTAGTTTGCTGGTTTTGGAAAAACCCTTACCGTTATGGCCATCCCAACCGGTTTACAAGCGTTTACTAGTGGTAAGCACCCCAGCTTCGGGCATGCGCTCTTGTCTGGTCTGTTCCACAAGAAGTGATCCAGAGGCTAGCCAATCTCGTTCCCAGAGCCCACGTGCCTTTTGGTCAGCACCAGGTAGGTACTTCATGTATGGGGACATATATTGTACCGGGATGTATATTTCATACCTCTATACTTTGCTTACTATCTTACTTGAGGTGCTTCTCTTACTTGCGCTGCTTGGCTTACTTGAGATACTTTGCTTACTTGAGATCCTTTGCTTACTTGAGCTGCTTTGCTTACTTGAGCTGCTTTGCTTACTTGAGATGCTTGTTTTACTTGAGTTGCTTGTCTTACTTGAGCTGCTTTGCTTACTTGACGTGCTTGTCTTACTTGAGATGCTTTGCTTACTTGACGTGCTTGTCTTACTTGAGATGCTTGTCTTACTTGAGATCCTTTGCTTACTTGAGATGCTTGTTTTACTTGAGATCCTTGTCTTCCTTGAGCTGCTTTGCTCACTTGAGATGCTTGTTTTACTTGAGATGCTTTGCTAATTTGAGCTGCTTGTCAGTCTTACTTGAGATCCTTTGCTTACTTGAGATGCTTATCTTACCTGAGATGCTTGTCTTACTTGAGATGCTTTGCCTACTTGAGATGCTTGTCTTGCTTGAGATGCTTTGCTTACTTGAGATGCTTGACTTACTTGAGGTGCTTTGCTTATTGGAGACGCTTGTCGTACTTGAGCCGCTTGTCTTACTTGAGATCCTTTGCTTACTTGAGATGCTTAACTTACTTGAGCTGCTTGTCTTACTTGAGATCCTTTGCTTACCTAAGCTGCTTGTCTTACTTGAGATCCTTTGCTTACTTGAGATCCTTTGCTTACCTAAGCTGCTTGTCTTACTTGAGATCCTTTGCTTACTTGAGATGCTTTGCTTGCTTGAGGTGCTTGTCTTACTTGAGCTGCGTGTCTTACTTGAGATCCTTTGCTTACTTGAGCTGCTTGTCTTACTTGAGCTGCTTGTCTTACTTGAGACGCTTGTCTTACTTGAAATGCTTGTCTTACTTGAGATCCTTTGCTTACTTGAGATGCTTGTCTTACTTGAGCTGCTTTGCTTACTTGAGATCCTTTGCTTACTTGAGCTGCTTTGCTTACTTGAGATGCTTGTTTTACTTGAGCTGCTTGTCTCACTTGAGATGCTTGTCGTACTTGAGATCCTTTACTTACTTGAGATGCTTGTCTTACCTGAGCTGCTTTGCTTACTTGAGATCCTTTGCTTACTTGAGCTGCTTTGCTTACTTGAGATGCTTGTCTTACTTGAGTTCCTTTGCTTACTTGAGATGCTTTTCTTACTTGAGCTGCTTTGCTTACTTGAGGTCCTTTGCTTACTTGAGATACTTAACTTACTTGAGATGCTTTGCTTACTTGAGATGCTCGTCTTACTTGAGATGCTTTGCTTACTTGAAATGTTTGACTTACTTGAGATCCTTTGCTTACTTGAGATCCTTTCGTTTGAGGTGCTTGACTCACTTGAGATGCTCTGCTTACCTGAGATGCTTTGCTTACTTGAGATCCTTTGCTTACTTGAGATCCTTTGCTTACTTGAGATGCTTGACTTACTTAAGGTACTTTGCCTCCTTGAGGTGCTTTTCTTACTTGAAATGCTTGGCTTACTTAAGATGCTTGTTTTACTTGAGATGCGGGTCTTACTTGAGATGCTTTTCAAGCATCTCAAGTAAGACAAGCATCTCAAGTAAGTCAAGCATCTCAAGTAAGTCAAGCAATACACTGAGTAAGTTAAGCATCTCAAGTAAGTCAAGCAATACACTGAGTAAGTTAAGCATCTCAAGTAAGACAAGCAATACACTGAGTAAATTAAGCATCTCAAGTAAGTCAAGCATCTCAAGTAAGACAAGGATCCCAAGTAAGACAAGCATCTCAAGTAGGCAAAGCATCTCAAGTAAGACAAGCATCTCAAGTAGGCAAAGCATCCCAAGTAAGACAAGCATCTCAAGTAGGCAAAGCATCTCAAGTAAGACAAGCATCTCAAGTAGGCAAAGCATCCCAAGTAAGACAAGCATCTCAAGTAGGCAAAGCATCTCAAGTAAGTCAAGCATCTCAAGTAAGACAAGCATCCCAAGTAAGACAAGCATCTCAAGTAGGCAAAGCATCCCAAGTAAGTTAAGTATCTCAAGTAGGCAAAGCATTTCAAGTAAGTCAAGCATCTCAAGCAAGACAAGCATCCCAAGTAAGACAAGCATCTCAAGTAGGCAAAGCATCTCAAGTAAGTCAAGCATCTCAAGTAAGACAAGCATCTCAAGTAAGACAAGGATCTCAAGTAAGACAAGCATCCCAAGTAAGTTAAGCATCTCAAGTAGGCAAAGCATCTCAAGTAAGACAAGCATCTCAAGTAAGACAAGGATCTCAAGTAAGACAAGCATCCCAAGTAAGTTAAGCATCTCAAGTAGGCAAAGCATCTCAAGTAAGACAAGCATCTCAAGTAAGACAAGGATCCCAAGTAAGACAAGCATCCCAAGTAAGTTAAGCATCTCAAGTAGGCAAAGCATCTCAAGTAAGTCAAGCATCTCAAGTAAGACAAGCATCCCAAGTAAGTTAAGCATCTCAAGTAGGCAAAGCATCTCAAGTAAGACAAGGATCTCAAGTAAGACAAGCATCCCAAGTAAGTTAAGCATCTCAAGTAGGCAAAGCATCTGAAGTAAGTCAAGCATCTCAAGTAAGACAAGCATCCCAAGTAAGACAAGCATCTCAAGTAGGCAAAGCATCTCAAGTAAGTCAAGCAACTCAAGTAGGCAAAGCATCTCAAGTAAGACAAGGATCCCAAGTAAGACAAGCATCTCGAGTAAGACAAGGAACTCAAGTAAGCTAAGCACCTTAAGTAAGACAAGGATCTCAAGCAAGTCGAGCATCTCAAGCAAGCAAAGCATTTCAAGTAAACAAAGCATCCCACGTAAGACAAGACAAGCCAGGAAGACAAGGATCTCAAGTACGACAAGCATCTCAAGTAAGCCAAGCACCTCAAGTACGGAAAACATCTCAAGCAAGTCGAGCATTTCAAGTAGGCAAAGCATCTCAAGTAAGACAAGGATCCCAAGTAAGACAAGCATCTCGAGTAAGACAAGGATCTCAAGTAAGCTAAGCACCTCAAGTACGGAAAGCATCTCAAGCAAGTCGAGCATCTCAAGCAAGCAAAGCATTTCAAGTAAGCAAAGCATCCCAAGTAAGACAAGACAAGCCAGTAAGACAAGGATCTCAAGTACGACAATCATCTCAAGTAAGCCAAGCACCTCAAGTACGGAAAGCATCTCAAGCAAGTCGAGCATCTCAAGTAAGCAAAGCATCTCAAGTAAGACAAGCATCTAAAGTAAGCAAAGCATCTCAAGTAAGACAAGCATCTCTAGTAGGACAAGGATCCCAAGTAAGACAAGCATCTCGAGTAAGACAAGGATCTCAAGTACGCAAATCATCTCAAGGAAGCCAAGCACCTCAAGTACGGAAAGCATCTCAAGCAAGTCGAGCATCTCAAGTAAGCAAAGCATCTCAAGTAAGACAAGCATCTAAAGTAAGCAAAGCATCTCAAGTAAGACAAGCATCCCAAGTAAGTTAAGCATCTCAAGTAGGCAAAGCATCTCAAGTAAGACAAGCATCTCAAGTAAGATAAGGATCTCAAGTAAGACAAGCATCCCAAGTAAGTTAAGCATCTCAAGTAGGCAAAGCATCTCAAGTAAGACAAGGATCTCAAGTAAGACAAGCATCCCAAGTAAGACAAGCATCTCAAGTAGGCAAAGCATCTCAAGTAAGTCAGGCAACTCAAGTAGGCAAAGCATCTCAAGTAAGACAAGGATCCCATGTAAGACAAGCATCTCGAGTAAGACAAGGATCTCAAGTAAGCTAAGCACCTCAAGTAAGACAAGGATCTCAAGCAAGTCGAGCATCTCAAGCAAGCAAAGCATTTCAAGTAAACAAAGCATCCCACGTAAGACAAGACAAGCCAGTAAGACAAGGATCTCAAGTACGACAAGCATCTCAAGTAAGCCAAGCACCTCAAGTACGGAAAACATCTCAAGCAAGTCGAGCATTTCAAGTAGGCAAAGCATCTCAAGTAAGACAAGGATCCCAAGTAAGACAAGCATCTCGAGTAAGACAAGGATCTCAAGTAAGCTAAGCACCTCAAGTACGGAAAGCATCTCAAGCAAGTCGAGCATCTCAAGCAAGCAAAGCATTTCAAGTAAGCAAAGCATCCCAAGTAAGACAAGACAAGCCAGTAAGACAAGGATCTCAAGTACGACAAGCATCTCAAGTAAGCCAAGCACCTCAAGTACGGAAAGCATCTCAAGCAAGTCGAGCATCTCAAGTAAGCAAAGCATCTCAAGTAAGACAAGCATCTAAAGTAAGCAAAGCATCTCAAGTAAGACAAGCATCTCTAGTAGGACAAGGATCCCAAGTAAGACAAGCATCTCGAGTAAGACAAGGATCTCAAGTACGCAAAGCATCTCAAGTAAGCCAAGCACCTCAAGTACGGAAAGCATCTCAAGCAAGTCGAGCATCTCAAGTAAGCAAAGCATCTCAAGTAAGACAAGCATCTAAAGTAAGCAAAGCATCTCAAGTAAGACAAGCATCTCTAGTAAGACAAGGATCTCAAGTAAGAGTAAGAGAAGCACCTCAAGTAAGATAGTAAGGAAAGTATAGAGGTATGAAATATACATCCCGGTACAATATATGTCCCCATACATGAAGTACCTACCCAGCACCAAGACTTGGCTGCTGACCAAAAGGCACGTGGGCTCTGGGAACGAGATTGGAGGCTATCTGGGCTATCGATGCGAGAGCTAGGCAGTGGGGGACGACGGGAAGGACGAAAAATGCTTCCAACAATTCCCTGTGTGCTTTCGTTTCTCAAAGTGCCAGCCCATATGGTGATCAAAAATGTTTTCATGTTTTTTTGCAGAATGAAACTTCAATGTTTTCAAGCTTTTCAACAGATGCTAGTAATATATCATAAGTGTATTACCTAATATACTTTTTGATGTTTTATTTTTCTAAGGCCCTGCGGCAACATTAGATTGAAACTGAAGAGATAAGTACGCCTCCGTTGTGGGCATCTTGTGATCTGTGCTTTTGTCACTTTTAAACCGGAAAAATCATAACGAACCTTATTAATTACTTCATTCTAGATTGCTCGTATTATGATTGCTTGTCTTTTTTTTCTTTTTATGCCACTTCCAATGAAAACTAAGCTTATTCTGCTTATTGCTAGTAAGTTTAACAGAGTTATTTAACGCTTTTTGCTTTTTAGGACTTCAGCTTAAGCTTACAGAAAATAAGTATGACTTATCCAGATTCGAAGTAAGCGTGTTAAATGCATCTTTAATTCTCAGAAAGAGGAATTCAGCAAACCAGTAAACATCCACTTTATTGTTATGTAAATAACTTAGTAGTGACGTTATTCAGCTGTTAGTTGTTCCTGTACCGCCCACATCTTTTTATATTAGCCTGGTGGAGGTCCGCACGATGATGCTGTCATGAGTGGAGATTGTCTCGCTTGAATTGATGTACAAGCTTCCGTCGCGAGAAAGCCGCCATCGTCATCAAGTTAGTTGCAATGTTAATCGCGAAACGACATCGTATGAGTGCTGTTGGCGCATTCATCTTTGTTGTTCTTGCTCTGGAGTGGACAGCAGAAAGTCACAGGCCAGCTGACAAAAGGTTGCGGCGGAACGTGGTAAGTTATTATTACCTCGCAATGCACATGCGATATTAATAAAGCATGACTCCATTGAGGAAATAATAAACTTTGGCTGTGCTTACAGCAGTAATTTGCTTTAACCAGCACGATTTCATGATTTGCCAATATTATAACTTAACTTAAATTCATAATTAATAATCAGCAGTCAGTTTTGTGCTTTCGGTTTCGAATTTGCAAAAGAATGTGAAAGTGAACGAAGTCTGATATTGGTCAGTATGCTTCCGACAGTTACAAACATCAAAACATCTTTAAAGGGTTTACACCTAATATAAGCGATTGTGGAAACTAATTTTAAGCTTAATGTCAGTTTTCTGTGACTACGGGATTGTTGAACAAACTGCGAATCGCAAATTTGAGCTTCATAAAGCTAAGCAGCTTTAAGTGATATTTAGTGTCGCCAGTGGTTGACCTTCAAAGCCGATATCTTACTCTTAGCTTTCAAGCTTGTGCAGACGGTCACGCAATCGATACTGACGTCTGCTTGTAGATCAAGCAGCCACTTCTGTTCACTGGCTGTTAGCCAGCTTCGTTTCTTGATTCTGGAAAGTCTGACTTGTGTTGATTTTGTACGATATCATACAAGGGATACAATTGATTAAGCTTATACTACCAGGGACAAGACACAGAAGAATCCATAGTCCAGATTGTACTTGTTGAAAATAACCTCCTAGCTGCATCTAGTAAAGCCCTCACATACTAAGCTTGGTCAAGCTCGGTGTGCTCAGGCTCTGCCATTTGAATTTCACAAAATACACCACGCTTCATGATATGAATCTGCTCCCCTAAAACCCATGGTTGACAAGGCGGCAAATCTCAGGGCCACCAAAGAGGATTTATTTTGATAATCAAAATACAATCAAATCACCCTTAATAGGGAATGGGTTCATGGAATGGGTTACTAGGGGTTCATCAGGAATAGCATGAGGCTCAGTCAAAACGTCAAGTTTTCAAATTCAAACATGCAATTTTAGTGTTACTAATTTGCATGCCAGCAAGGAAAACCAGCACCCTACCTAACTTATAAATTAGGTGGTAGAGGGCTAGTTTCAAGATTCGAGTGCTGAAAGGACAAGCCTCTAGGGAGGTCCTTGGGGATGCTCCCCCTGAATTTTTTTAAATTGAGAGACTCTGAAAGGTTTTACACGTTCTCTTGGAGATACTTCCTGAAAAAAAATCAATTTTGAAAAAGTTCAAAATGCCAAGAATATTAAGGGACTACACAGACGCTTTTCAATTTTCATCATACAGTGCTAGCATAATTTAAAAACGTACACCACACCCTGACCCCATGCCTCCTCTCTAACCTTGGCCTTAACTGTCCTGAGGGTTCAATCATGTTCCACTGTGTTTTCCCTAAATTACGGTTTACAACTTACACCCATATTATTTCACAAGAATAAGGTGGCTAAGAAATCGAAGCAGCTGCTTTTTTAGGTGGTAGCTGGCAGCCAGCACTTAATGAGAACCCTGCTTATTCCCCAAAAAGGCTACCCACAAGTGAGTGCTATTTAGACTTAATGGAATGCTAGTTAGGCTTATAGAGAACCAGAAAGTGAGCTATGCAAGCTGGTAATCCCTACTAGCTCTAAGGCTACATTGTAACTGCAAGCTAACTAAGGTATATTTTTAGTTAGTGGTGGCGGTGGGAGGTGAGGGAAACCATTTAGGCATAATTTAGGCTGACCAGACTGATATTTAGGCTAACTGGAATGGCTTGTTTGCTTGTGGTTATTTGTTAAGGACGGCACATATGACTCTGGCTAACAAATAAAATTCATATCTCCAACAATTGTTTCTTGTTCTATACTGATTGGTCCATATTTATTTTACAGAAAGAAATTTATTACTCAGTTCAAAACAACAGAAAAAATGATAGGTGATCATATTGTCGATTGAGAAAATGTCGATTTACCTCTATGGTGAGGTTCAGCTTTAAAGAAGAAGCCGCCATTTTTTTAATGCATGCACACTAATCATGCATGAAATTGTGTACAGTAGTGATGCACAATGCAATACTGGGGAATGACCTTAAAAGGTGGCCGCAGCTGCTCAAGAGAAGTGGCCAAGAGTGCTCAAGAGAAGCTTTCCTTTTGAGAAGCGAATATTTGGATCGTTAGCTCTTTGCTTATACAGTATGGCTGAATTGTTAACTTTGTAAACTTGCTATAGTGGTTGTTTTACCTTTATCAACTTCAAGTTAATAAATGCAATATGGTGTACATGTACCTGCATGTTGGCCTCTCGTTGTGAACACCTCCATAATATAGACACCTATATAAAGGGAAAGTTAACTTGGTTCTGAAGATCCCAATGCAGTCTTATATGGACTCTTCTTAATGAAGTCATATGCATGGTAATTTGCTCTTACAGTGTCTGTATTAAAGAGGTTTGTGCCCGGCGGGGCAGAGGGTATCCCTTATATGGGCTATTAATACATATATGTATGTGTGACCCCAAAGGGTGTGGATTTTAGCTGTTTTAAAACTTAAGAAATGCAAGATGAGCTTAATAATGAACTGAAAGTATGGTTTAACCAAGCGTACTTGGTTTGAGTTCATCCTCTGATCACCATGTTGGCCACCATAGCAAGTACATGTAATGAAGGTGTGGGGTGGGGGAAAGTAAAAATTGGATCAGATATTGTTTTCTTTATTGTATGTAAAATATATTTTCTTTTCGTTTTGATTCAAAGAGAATATTACATACGCTAGAAAAGGTATTACTTCAGCCATGGAATGCGCTGACGCTGCAGCTTTCACTTTTGATACATGGCAAAAAAGATCATGCTTACTTTGCAAGTTTATTTTGCCAGAAGTGACGGCCATTAATTTATTTCCAATTTTGAGCATTTCTTGTGGGTTTAGGCAATTAAAGTGAATTCTTTTAGCTGTTTCATCGAAGCAAGAAGGAAAATTAAATATTTCCTGAGGTAAACAAGAGCTTGCCAGAACTTGCAGCTAGGGGACAAAAGCACAACCATTCTTAAATTAGCTGTGGATAGCGTAAATCTCGGATTGTGTGACTCGCGTGACTACTTTGCTTGTCCTTTACTCATAGCACAAACAAATTAAATTTTGACTTGTAAGGAAGAAAGCTGTTTATTAATAGCATTATTAATAATGCGATACTCGTTTCCTAATTTCATATCATACATGGGCATTTCCCGAGTGAACTCACAGATTAAGACCATTACGTCATCATAGATTTGACATAGGTTAAGAGTAATGGTGCAATAAACAGTTTGAGCTGATCAAGAGATGTGTCTACAGTAATCAGTGAATCATCAAGGACTGCTTTGGAATGTGTTACGTTGCGACTGTAGTGCTAAGAAAACAGTTAAATTTTAAAAGCGCTAGTTATACATGTGAGATCTAGAAAGATGACTTCTTGTTGTTGTTTGTATAGGCAAAACCTGTTGAGCCTGTGCCTGTGAGTGCCATAGCGGGAAAACCTAAGAGGATGGTTTATAAAGCAACAAATGATGCCCTTGCCTTGAATGCTGAAAAGTTTGGACAATGGACAAAGAACAATGACAGTGTAGTACAGACAGATTACTTTGCTATTGGAGGAAAAAGAGAGAGAAAAAGATTTTGGTTGAAGATAAAGAGTGTGGACATGCATGACTCAGGGTTGTATTCATTCAGGGTCAATAATACTGTTGTTGGACAGTGGCTGCTGGAAGTGATAGGTACCGTATTTACCCGTGTATAAGTCGATCCCGTGTATAAGTCGACCCCCCATTTTGGAGCCAAAAAATAAGTTTTTTTCTCATTTCTGGGTAAGAATTTTCTTGAAAAACCAATCTCATATCTTAGAATTTTCTTTCAGGTATGTTATAGTTACACGAAAACAATCACAACAAGTGTGGACGTAAAGTTTATTATTGCATGTACGCCAGCGTTGAAGCATGTTTTAGCGACACAAATATAAGCTGCATTTTGTTCCATTCATAATTTTTGAAATAATCTTTAACCAACCTTTATCATTGTGGAGAGTTTTAAAGCAGGTTTAGAAGACAGACTAAATGCCAAGGAAGCTCAAGAAACTTTGAAAATGCTTCGATAAAGAAAGTGCCACGATGCCTTGGAACTTGGTAACCGAGCTAGCTCCTAGGACCACACAAGCTCACATGATTACAAAGCCAGGTTACTAAGCAGCAAACTTTCGAAGCTAGAACTGTGGCTTTCGTCGAGCGGACTTGCCACTGTGTTGGCAACAGATATTAGTTCTTTATTCTAGAAATGTGCTAGTGAGTATCTACAACATTCAACTTTACGTTAGGAGATCATTCTTAAAGCATTTTAACTTGAACCGCTCAGGTCGATCAGGGAAAAGACATCGTAACTTGCTCTGTGTAAAAGTGGATGTTAGTTGACATATGCGACAATTGTTATGCTAAATTGTCCTGAACATCTTTTTATCTCAGTTTTTGACCCATGTATAAGTCGAGGACGATTTTTTGGACCAATTTTTAGGCTGTAAAAGGTCGACTTATACATGGGTAAATACGGTAACTGTAAAGGTTTATCGAATATGTAAGCTGGCCAGTCGGCTGGTCGGTCATTCAGTCAGTCGGCCGGCTGGCTGGTCAGTCAGCTGGTTGGCTGGTCACTAAGTAAGAAAGGTCTTTACTTGATAAGGGTAATGACCTTGTGCCCAGTCTATAAATTAAAAAAATCTATTTAAAAAATCTTTTTTTCAAAGATTTTTCTATGAAATCTTGCATGTTGGATATGAAATTTTATATCCAACAAGTGGGAGTGGAATAAATTTTTTATTAAAAACACCCTCAAAATATAGAAAACAAAAATAGAATAAAAATGCCCCCAAAATTACTGTACACTCACCAAATTTGTATAGCATGGGATAATACTATAATGATACATGTAGCAGCAATGATCCAGTTTTTGATTAAGTATATAACATATAGCTATACTATATACATTACTAGTAGTAATCAAAGATTATGAGAGTGCATTTGACACCTGCATTTCTTTAAATATCTTGAATGATTGCATTAGCTGACTTTAAACATAGGTCTATTGCTAAAATCAACATTTTTATATCAACAATGAAGTTTTACACATAATGACAAAGTCCAGTATTGTCCTGTAGTTTTTGATCTGGTTCCCGCTATAAGCTATGATTTGTTGATACGCTGCCCAACGTTAACAGTTTCTGTAAACTTGAAAGTTTAAAGTGCCTATAACCCCCAATTTTTTTGAGAGGGATTAAATCTTTTTATTGTATGGAGCAACAGGGGTGAAAAATGGTCCTTCAAAAACTGTGGGTCTTGCAAAAACCTTTGGTATTTAGTCAAAACTGCAGTTTTTTATGAATTGTTTGAGCCGGGATTACTTAACACACGACCAACGGGCCAAACTGAGTTTTGAAGTGAGGAGAAGATCAAGGAGTAGATGTTGAAGAGTATTATTGCAAAGTGCTGTAAATTTAGTCAATTGTTGTGAAGAATATGTCAATGGACTGAGAAGATTTGAAACTCCAACTAGAATCAGCAGCGGTCACCAGAATCACTTAAGGCATTCAAACAAGGATACTATTTTTGAATCAATGTTGATTTAAAATATTATCTTTGTTTTGTTGCATTTTGCTAGGGGTGGTTAATGGTAAATGCGAGACTCTACAAGAAAGCAAGACTAGCAGTTTTCTTTGCGAGCCTTCAATTGTGAACGACACCCCTGTTATTTGCTTCCATGAGTTGACTTCTGTTGAGACAATTCCACTTTGCAGGAACAAACCAAAGTCTCTGTAATTATAATTTCATCCTCACTCATTCTTCGCTGCAGACTCAAACCTGACCATGAATTTTTCCAAATCTTTGCTGAGGTGCTTGAGAACAGTGCTTATTATTGTTAGTGCGCACACGTTCTGCACATCATGCAAGGCATGGTTTACACCATGTGCATGCTAGGGTTGACATTGACCTAATCAGCTACGCTACCAAGTACACAACTAAAATGAAAGCAAAATTTTCCTACTGTGACCAAATAAATGAACATGTACTAAAACCAGGAATACCAGAATACATGTACAATGTAGCAGCGTATCGCCACTAGTTGTTTATGGCTTCCAGCTGAAAAACTAGCTGTTATTATTTGAAAATTATACTGAAATCCAATGTAAACATGTACCTGGAATTGGCGTATTGCATGCGCAAAACAAGTGCGAGAGACTCAAATGTTTTACTTACTGGGGAGGTCCCAGGAAAAAATGTAACGGACACTGTAATAATAATAATAATAATAATAATAATAATAATAATAATAATTTTATTCACAATTTTAAAAAAATAATTTACATAAAAGAAATAGAGATAATCGAGAATAAAAATTCAAGATTCTATAAAATTACGAATTCCATGTTGCAGAGATATTTAAATCACACAAACGAATTATCCTGATGACGCCTAATAATAATAATAATAATAATAATAATAATAATAATAATAATAATAATAATAATAAGGAAGGAGGCTATTTCAAAGTTTATGCATTACGTGACATTAAAATAGTGGCCTAAGAATGCTCTCATGTAGGTCAAAAGATGAGTTGTCACTAGAATAGGGAATTTTAGCTAACTGAACAGTTCTTGCAGTAGAAGCTGAAGAATTAAGTATTAATTTCAATGTGTCTAAGATCTAGAGTAATAACTTTTCGTTTCAGTAGAAAAGCTTGACAACAGATGTATCTGTTACTTTATGGCAGCCATGTTTGTGCCCCTCTGAGGTGCACCAACAGCATCTCGATATAAAGCTCTATAAATTTGCGTTGTTTATATATCAATCGTTTATCAAATCCCAGATTCTTGACATAATTTATTGAATGATTAAGATTTTTATTTTTGATAGCATGGTTTTTGTATGCCGGGTGACATAGTGGCTGGATTTAATAGTTAGGTTGTTCAAGGAAGGAACTTGCAGTCAGTTACCATGGCATGATCGTGAACCATCTAATGATAAAACAAATCATTGTAAATGGGTAGCTATATAAATGGCTCTCAATTGTTTTACCTAGACTATATGAAAGAGAAACAAGCCTTAAAGTACACTGTGCTGGTGTTAATGATTATGTTCTATTTTTGTATTTAGAAATTTCTGAGTCTTGTGGAGGGCCTCTTGAGGATCTAGGTGAGTGTCTTGAGTCAGGAAGTGAGGAAACTGATTGTATGCATTAATAATTAACAAGCAAAGGCTGTAATTATGCATATCAACACATTTGTCCTTTGCAACCAAAAAATGTGATGATCAAACAGCAATGATGTCTAAATCAGTCACAAAGTCACACAACTTAAAATGCCTAGGAAGTACAAAATGTATGTTTAAACTGTCAATGCTTATGATAAGTGGCAAATATTGCGATCTTTGCAAGATCTTGATCAAATCCTTGAAGATCTTGAAAGATCCTAGCAAAGATCTTTGCAAGACTCTTCAAAAGACTATTTAAAGATCTTTGAAAGATTTTCACTTAGTCCTCAAGGATCTTGAAGGATTCTAGCAAAGATCCTGATAGGATCTTACCAAGGATCTTTACAAGATCTTGATCAAGTCCTTGAAGATCTCGAAGGATCCTAGCAAAGATCTTTGTAAGACTCTTCAAAACATCCTTTAAAGATCTTTGAAAGATCTTCATTCAATCCCCAATGATTTTGAAGGATCTTGCAGACTCATAAACTAAAGGGATCAGAAGCTGATCAGCTTCGTAAAGGGGTCAGTTTCTAACAAATTAAGTAACCATGTGCCATAATCGTTTTGTCTTCAGCATCAGCATGTGTGAAATTTAGTAAGATTTCGTATCCAAACTGCCATTCATTTCCTGGACCACCACTAAATGTACAAGGTTCTAGTCATCTGTACAAGGGAAAGCCCATAGTACAAGTTATGTGGAAACCACCAAACAATGGTTAGTGCCAAATACTTTCATTTCATTTTTTTTATATTTAGTAAATATTGCTTTTTAAAGTTGGCAATTGACTGTCAGAAGTGATTGCATGCAAAATGTATGGTAAAACTTATCGTCAGCTGTAAACTTAACTGATGCTGTGATTGAAATTATGTATAAATTTAGAAATGAGTTTTGACTTTAAAAGCGTAATCCAGAACCAAGGAGTATATCATACATGTGAAGATTTTGCTGACTGTTGCCACTGGGTCCTCAGTTATCACTCACTTTCCTATTCTTTTTAGAGCCCCTGGCGGGCTTCTTCTGTGCCATTTGACTTTTCCTTGCACCCTATAACTGTCCCTCCTTCTCCAAGGATGGCTTTACAATAGGGTTCCATGTATAGGGAAAATGACTAATGGTATGATAAATTTAGACCAGACTAGGAATTGATGCTTGATGCTGACAGAGCTGCATGTAAATGGAAATACAGTTTTTTACAGCTCGCAACTTTTAATCAAGAAACTGACTTTGATAGTGATGTTGTAGCTTCTGGAAGTTAGTGAGTCTGGGAGAGTGCAAGGAATTCATAATTATCTTGTCTAGAACATCATAAAATGCAGTTAAACTTGGTTTAATAAAGACTACCATAATGGTTTCAGAGACCCAACAAGACTCCCCGCCCAACAATTCACACAGTACCCAATTCCTCTGTACTAAAACCAAATGCTCTTGTTATACAGTAGCTAATTACAAGTAATTTGTCCACCTCCAACAATCGATTGTTTAAAGTAGTTTCTGTGAGGGTTTGGCGTGTATTGGTTTATTCAAAGTTGGTGTTTTTTAGGATTCAGTGATTTGTGGGGCTATCAAGTTTACATTGCGGGAAAAGATCATCACGCTGGTCACTCTGACTGTCATCAGATAAACAGCAAGGTACATTTTACTTTGTGTGTGTGCATGCACTGTATACATGTAAGGACATGTAAGTTTTGTCAGTTGCCGCTGAACAAAATTAATTAATTTCTACTGATCATATAATGGATCATTCCTTTAACAGTTTTCCTTCACTTTATGTACTCTGATCAATGTAAAGATGTACATTAACTAGATATAAAATGTAATGCAATTGTCTTAATGCTCACTCTTGTTTAAGAGGGATCTTAAAGTTATTGTCATGATTCAGTTTAGTGCCCAGAAAGTGCTTCAATGTAGTCTTCTGACAAGTCCACATCCATCTTCCAATATTGCTTGCTTCCAATATTGTCCCTTAGGGCTACCAAAAGTTGACAATTCATATTTGTCGTTTTAGACATGCATGTTATCTTATGGTCGCTTAAGGGACCAATACTTGGGACACAACAAAAGATGAGAAGTTAAACTGTCCCAGGTAACCTTCCTACAAGGGACCGCAAGATGAGACTTCAAGAATTCTTTTCGTTTCTACAGTAGCTAATGGGTGTTGGCCATGTCATGTAAACTTGTGTCAAATATTCTCTATAATTTAGAATAAAAGGTTGTACTGGATATTTAAAGACTACATTAAATATGGAGCAACATATCAAATCACCGTGCACAGTATGCCAGCACATTACCAGCGTGATGACAAAAACGAAGTGGTTAGGGATGTTAAAGTTCCAGGTAATCATGTAATAATGATATTAGTAATGGTAATAGGACTGAGTGGAGTACAATTCAGGGAGTAATTGGGTGAGTAATTTCAAATCGGCCGAGTGCACAGCGCGAGGCCGATTTGAAATTACGAGCGCGATTACCCCTGAATTGTACGACACAAAGTCCTATTACCAATTGATTGTGCCAATAACAAAATGCATGAAACGCTTTGTTGTTTCCGTCAAGGCAGGTCGCTCGCTGTGCTTGTCGTGTTACCCGTATTGTTAATTTCTGTCAGTGTTTCGTTTTCTTTACTCTCAAAGCTTTTGAAATCAATAGTGCTGAACACGTTGTCAAATTCTAAAGAAAACATATCTGAATAATGTTATTGAAACAGCTAATTATCCATCTTTGTTCTCCAGCTGGAGCTGGGAAACCTGCTCAAATTTTTTCCTTGATTTTGATTGGTTAGCATTAGCTAGGTAGTAAAATTTCATTGGTTACTTAGATTTGGTGCTTAACTTTTATTGGCTGTTGAACTGTCAGACTGTTAGTAATCGGACAGTTTTGATGTTGCAACAGCCAAATTAAGCCATAAATAAGGGCTTTAAAGAACCAATCAGATTTAAGCTTTTTGTTATTGACACAATTAATACTGAAATTGCTTTAAAACATATTTGAAAATACAAATTAAGTTACACTGGTGGTTAAAAGCATTTCTGAAATTATTTTCAATAAAAAATGTTCCCGAAGTTTCGGTCGCAATCACAGACCTTCTTCAGGGGAAGTGAAAGAAAAATTTATGCAAAAGCACAGATATGAACAAGACAAAATTCAAGATATGTGTCATTTTTTCTTGTTAGCGAGAGTCAAGTGTAAATACTCCTTGGGGAGTAACGCCCCGTCGTCTCGGTTGAGTGGATCTTTGGCGCAATTAATCCTCCAGGCCTCGAGAATCTTCCTTTAGTGCCAGTTGTTATTAGTCCTGAGAATTGTGGCCTCATTCCATGCGATATCATGATTTGTTTTTATCACGTTGTCTGCGAGTGCTGATTTTTCGCCTTGTTAAATAAGCCTTTTGGTGTTCGCCTTTTCTTGTTACGAATTTTCTCTGCGTTTTGTCAATGTAACTCTTGTAAACGGGATCACGAGTATCTTCTTTGTCCATATGGTCGTTCGGTTTCGGAAACATCTTGCTTATTGTCTGATAGGGGTTAAATGCCACTTTGATGCTGTGGTTTTCCAGAATTCTGTAATTGCTGTTATGAAAGTTATCAATGATTTGACATAGAAACAAGGCTAAAGGGTCACCTCTGCGTTGTATTGACCCTTCTCATTTGTATGCCTTTTTTAACCATAGAATACTTGACTACAGACTAATAACAAATATTAAATATGCTTTGTTTGCAGAGAAATGCCAGTTTCTGGAGTACAAAAACTCACCACAGTGCTGTAAGTTTTTTTTTCACTTTTCTATTCATGTCTATTCTATTTCAGTTGAGATTGGCTTATTTCTGAAATTGAGAAATTCCTTGACATTCTCCAAGTTTAAGGACATTTGCGCCCAATTGTTAGTGTGCATCCTTTCTGAGCACGAAATTTATGTCACAATGTCAAGACATCATCAAGAGTGCACACAAGTATAGAGTTTGACAGTGGGTGTGCTAACTTTGCTGCAGTTTACTCTCTTGAATGGTCGGTGGCCCCCACTTTTCTTTCCAAAAAAAGCAATTTTAACATGAGAAGTTAGACATACATTTATTTCGCTTTTTCTACTCTTGTGTGAGGGAATGTGGATGGACAAGGCTAATGTTTTATTCTTTTCCTAGGCTTATTCTACCTCATAGAATGACATCCGCTCCATAATTTTACTTAGTTGTGCTCAACTGAGTATGTTAAACTGATTTAAATTTCAGTAGTGTAGCTATTTCTATGGCTGATAGTTGCAACCAAATATCGTCTTAAAATAAGGAAAACTGATCTCTAAAATCAGACAGCCTTCCATGCACGTCGTCACAAAAACAAGCACAGTGACCACCCATGTTTTTTGGCTTTTTGGCAAAGGTCGATCTTTACCTAACTTCATGGTAAGTTTTCTGTCTGTGGAAACATTTTGGGTGCAAACGTCCTTAACTTTCAGGAGTGATCAAACTTAATTTAATTTAGTGCGTTCCAGTCATAAACACGGAAGGGGTAGGGAGGCAAAAAAATATGAGGAACAATGGGAAGATTGATCTGTATTTTATTGCATAAATAAAGGCTTGTTCTCTTTGGGTAGGTTCTCTAATTAACATCACAGCAGAATACAGTGAGAAAACAATTCATCTAAAATGGATGGTGCCTTTGCAAGATCAATGTAAAGAAATCAAGGCGTTCATGATTGAATGGAACAACATTCAGAAACCAGAAGAATGTAATGGACAAAAGTTAATCGAGGTACAACCGTTCATTAAATAAAGGTGCTTGTATTAGAGATTAGGTTAGCTGCTTTCTCTTGTAGCTAGAGATGGTGATGGGAAACGTCCAGTACCAGTCTTAAAATGATTAACTGACTCAATTAATTAGATCCAAATTAAATTTGCTTGTGCATTGTTTTAATGAATATCACATGCTTACCGCGCTTTCTTGTTTTATTTGCTATGCTTGTGAAAAAGCACCTAAGATCCCACGAGGTTCTTAGGAAGATCCTTTGGAATATTTCCTTTGCTGGGAATCCTGATAGTAAACGTAAATTTGCCAAAACGTTCAATCCGGCTTGTGAGATGAGCATGCCACCACTTTGCCATGCACTTTCATTACTTCGTCCTCTAGGAAGTAGTAGAAAGACCTGCTCATCTTTTTATCTCCTGCTATTATGTCACAATGTCTTTCATACTGTGTATAATTCTGTTGTGTACTTGGAATATGGCAGTGTGAGCTCCAGAAGGAGGGAATAGATTGACAGCCCCTGCCATCCAGTGATCAGTTCGTCACTGATATAGATTTGACATGTAGAGCCTAGTAGCTATCAGTTCTCCAGGTGGACATATAACAGTGGCATCAGATAAATTCAATCTGGCCATCCGGACTGCCCTTGACTAGAGAGGTGCCTCAGAGGGAGTGTCATATTAGCAAATGGAAGTGTTTATAGATAGAATGGCTCCATGGAAAGAAAGAATGAATGAAAGAAATCATTCAAGTGTCAATGGCATTTAGCTTTGTAAAAAACTAACTGGGGACACTATTGGCTACGCATGCCCACTGGAACTCTTTAACCTAGACTGAAATCATGCTCTCAGAATAGTTTGTTTCGTTTACTGATGGTCTACAATGAGGTCTTTATTCTCCCAACCGGGTCTTTTCCTGTGCAGATATCTGTAGGTTGAATAATTCAAACTACAGTTTGTCGAAAAAGGGATTCTCTTTGGTCTTCCGGTTGAAGGACTTGCAAGAAATCATTGTTCACCATTATTTTGTTATGGCGATGACATTGAGGATCACGACATATATACAGTGATGAAACATGTCAAATGATCTTCCCTTAATTCTTCAGAGTCTTGAGGAAAGTGCATGTCGTATCGGTAGACACTGATGGAATAAATTTGTGGCTTGCGTGATTAAAAATCAAGATTTCGATATTTGGCTAGATCCTTGTGACGGTGTGAGCAAGCTAATACAATTATCTTTTTGTGTTCTTTCAAGATTTAAGGCCATATAGAGAAGGATCGAATTACTTTCATATTGGAAACATGATTTCTGGCCTGCAACACTGCTTGTAGCCACATGTTCCTTGACGTAGGTCAGCAGAATATATAATCACCACCTTTTCCGGCATGATGGCCTCATGTTGTGTTTGCTTGGTCTGTTCCTGGAGTTTTTGTTTAGAGTTCAGGTTGTTGTTTTGAACTAGACATGCTAGGGGCGTTTAAACTGTTGTACTTCGAATAAAGCCGATGTTAATTTTGGCAACTGAGACTCCCAAATTGCGGATCACCAGGAGATTGAAGTCCAGGAAGCCAATCGTTGTCTCGGCACAGGATGTCTTTTGTTACTGTTTAGATCTGTTCGGTCTAAAAACTTGCTCAGGCCAAATATGCATTGACAACATTCAATTCCAACAAAGTAACTTAGTGTCTTTTTGGCTCTTCTTGGATCCAGTGGACACACGGATGATCAGTTGGACTGATTAAGATTCCCCATCTAAAAAATGTCAATAAGAAAAGATAGCACTGGGCATTCAGGAGAAGAGATGACTAAAACGTACATTGTTAAAGTCGCCGATACTGATAACTTGAGGAGAACATGAAACAATGAATGCATGTGGTTAAAATGAGATCGAAACTGTAATCCATTAAACCCAATCAATCCTAACGTTAGCATTTGTAGATGAATGGGAATAGACCTTTTTAGCAGCGGCGGTTTTGTTTTGCTTTTAGAGACCACGAGATTTTCTTTAGAGAATGATTCAGTCTTTTATCCGTCTAGAAATTATTCATTCATATACACGCGACTACTTAAAAATTTAAAAGCAAGAATTGTCAGGAGTATCATCACATGATCTGAAATTGGTAACAAACCACCTAAGCTTTGCACCTTGGACGTTGTAGCGAGTAACACTAATTTTGTGCGTGTTGATAAATTACAATTGCAGGATAAATATGAATACTTCATTCCTTTAGAGAAGGAAGAATGCAGCAGATTTAACTACTCTATAAAGGTAAGTAACAAGCAGGCTTAACTTTTGGGAGTGATGATACTTTCACTTCTAAGTGTAGGTAGCATTTACACTCAAATCATAGCCGCTAGTATAATGAAAGACGCGAAAAGCTGTTGTGCTTTGTATTAGGACATATTACGTTTTCATTATAAGTATAAATCTACTAGCGTTCTATCATCAATGCCACAAATATGTTCTGTTGTAGATAGGAAGTAGCGTAGCAGTATGAGGTTGTTAACAAACTGGCGGCCGTTTCTTTGCGTTCTCGAAGTGTCTTTGAAGAGGATCAAGATAAAGTTTTGAATGACTAGTAGATTTATACTAAAACAATTAGATTGCGCGCTTTCGATTTCGATTCAATTTCTTTCTCGAGCTCAAAATCTGATTATTAAAGATGATATAAATAATAATAATAATAATAACAATAACGATAACAATAATAATAACAATAATAATAACAATAACAATAATAATAATAATAATAATAATAATAATAACAATACAAGACATACGATCTAATGGAAATCAATACGTCAAAATCCTGTATCTTCAGAAGGATGACTTCCTCTGGAATGTCTAGATAATGATTAGTTCAGAGGTCACTGTCAGAAAAACTTCGGAAATGCCGGCGTTAAGAAATTTTGTTATGTGTTCGGATAATTATGCACGAGAAAAAAAACACATTTTTTGAAGATCAGATTGTCAATAAGATCGTAGTGAGCTACACAAAAATATTACCAATTAACCCAGGCTACTTAGAAGTAAGAAATTTTTTTTCGTTTTTAATTCTCAATTTGCTTTGTATTATTTGCTAGAGCTCTAAATTATTTGCAAGTGTAAATTTAACACAGTTGTAAAAAGTAACAATCCTAATCGCACCACTTTTTTTCAGCTCAGGGGAAAAACTAACAAAACGGAGACCAAAGTGTTTAGGGTGACAGTGTTAATTCCACCACCGACAGTATTGCCGGCTCAAGTTACAGGTTTGTTTTAGTCCTCACTTTGTCTGCGTCTGTTAGACATTTATCTCGCCCCAATAAAGCTGAGGCCTAAGTGACTCCTTTGCTTAAAATACATGTTCATCAATGCAAAACTAAAGTAAAGTGTTCATATAGTTTAATACCCTGGAGAGTTAGTATATCTTGTCCCGGCTTGTCTCTCGACCCAGACCCAAGGCATTAGTTTAAATTCTGAATGTAAACATTCCCTCCTGTCGCATGGCGCAATAAACCGTTGGATTTAAATATTTATGAGGTAGTTAGAATCAAGCTATGCTCGAACGCAATCTAAACATGCAGGTGAGTAGCATGGCAAAGTGTATTTTTACAGATCCAGTGTATGCACACACAAACTGCAGTTCACCGCGCGTTGCCATGTTAGATTCGGAAAAAAAAAGGTAAATGGAAATGAGCAACCTTAAACACGGCCGAGAACGTGAACCTGGAGGTTTTAAAAGCGATGAGAAAGTGTGAACTTTCCTTCAATTTTCGAGGCAGCCTTGATTAGGCTTAGAAATAAATCAACTTGTCCATGTCTTTGAAGCTGTCAAATTAGATCAGTGGCGTCACTGATGGAGCTGCGAAGACATCAAATACAGTTCCAGCACTGATGAGGATTTCTGAAGCATTATACCACAGGCTAAGAAATTTCTCAAATGCGATTGGCTAAGACCAGCAGTATTTCTCCCAAATTTGAAATACTTACATGTAAAAATTTCAGTTTCCATGGAAACCTAAATGATCGAAACAATATGGCGGAAACATTTTCAAAATTCTGTGAAAAAAACTGCACGAGCTAAAGGAAATTACCAAGATATGGAAACAGCAAAGAATGTACAAAGATCTAGGTCACTGTTTCGTCGATTTAAGGTGGAAGGCAAAGGACACAGTCCTGATATTTTCAGTGAGCTACAACGCGAACCAACTCAGCTGACGAAGTTCGGTGCATAGCTTTATCGTCAAGCGCTCTTTTAACTGCTATCGAAGAAGGTGAGAGAACGAAAAATGGTTCCTTTCAGTCTTTATTCAACAGTTCGGAAGCACAGGCAACCAGAAGTAAACGTCGTCCGCTGGAAACTATTTTCCGCTGCTGTGGTGACCGAAGAAAAGATAAATAGCCAACAATTTTCACGGCCTGCTGCTTAAATGAAATCCCAAAGTCCAAGTTCCACACAAGCAGAATCGGTTAAAAAATCTATTGATAAACTTCGATTGACGATTAGGCTGTTCAAAATGTACCCTTCAAAAGATATTTACAGGTATTCAAGTGACTGTTTTATTGCAGTTGAAGCGAAAATCATTTGAACATGTGTGACCTTTGTGCGATCACATGTTTGATCACATGTTGTAGTAAAACCAATCACTCGCGCGTGACTAAACAGCGTTACAAGATGCGAAATTTCTTTGCCTTGTAGTATAAACAAATAATAGCAGGGTTTCTTCGGGGTATTTGGTATAAATACCGGCTCGTGATATTTCAAAACTCTCCAAATATCACTCGCCGCGGCGGCTCGTGATATTTTGGCGAATTTTAAAATATCACTCGCGGTATTTATCCCAAATACCCCTAGAAACCGTGCTATTTCCTACACAAATCGTATGGTAGTTTACTTTGTTTTGTTACTTTCTATGGCTCTCTGAAGGAAATTAAAATTAAAGTTGCTCTCGATGGGATCTCGATGGCCGATGCAACAATGGCCGTGTAAGAACACACCAAAGTACCTCAGAAGCTGCTGTTCGCTGATTGGGCAGAATAATACAAAGGATTTTTCTGCCCAATCAGGAAGCAGCATTGGCAGAGCCATTTGGAAATGGTGTGGTTATTGTTCATTGTATCCTAATTTCCGCAGTTGTTGGAGCTTTCGTTGTCAATAAATGTATTTTTTATTCATTTCAAATCTCTCTATTAACAAGCAATAAAGTCTCTTAACGTGCTGTTCAAAAATAATTATTGTCGCGTGTTTAAATTAAGCGCTCTGAACTGCTATTGTTGTAATTTCAATGATAGAGCTGTCCCATGGGTTTCTCCGTTCGAGTTTGCGTTAGTATGCGTGAAATCCAAATTAGTATGCAGGAAATTCAACACAAGGCTTAATTCCAATGAACATAGACTACTTGAACACTTATTTCAGATATACGCAAGACTTGTATAACATCTAAACGGGGGGCATTTTACATAGCCTTTTTTTTTTAAAAAAAAATGGTTGTTGACTATTAAGAGGGCCCGTGAAATGAAGTGGAATATCTTTAGTAGTTCAATTCACTTACATTTGTATTTCATTATTTTGTAATCAGCAACAATTAGTGCGATAACCATAAATACCAGACAAAACACAGCGCATCTGTTGTTCGAATGCTTCTGACTCAATTCCTTCTTGTTTGGTAAACAGAGGCACCAGATGATTCTAAGAAAATTATGATAGCTGCTTTTGGTGCTGTTCTTGGATTTCTCATTGTTGGCCTTCTTGTGATGTACAGGATTTTCTTCCGGCAAGGTAATGTTCTTAGTTCATAGTATTGGCGTTTCACGGTGTTCTATTGTTAACAATAATGTGGGTAGGTTTGTTCGTAGTACTAGAGAAAACCTTCAAACAGTTTCCAGAGAGAAAAACACACAGGCTCACAATATCAATAATATCAATATAGTATTTTCGGTATTGAACTGTTGCTACCATGCGGGGAGTCAGTTTCAAATGTGAATGACATACATGTACATTTTTTTTTTAATGATATTCCCCTGCATAAGCCTCCATTACAAGCTAGCGCCAGTCCGATACCAAAAATACGAATGCGGCTTATTACTGGTGAACTGAACGTGCTGGTAATGTTCGGCCTTGCTTATTTGATTCTTTTGTAGTGGTTATTGACCTTCCTGATCCTCCGTCACCAAGACCTCTTTCCGATCATCCTTTACTTGCGTCTGGTGAGTTGCATGTTTAAACAGTACCTTTTGTCTGGTGTTAACTTGCAACATATATTTCGAGGGTATATATCTAAACTCTACGACTGTAAGAGTAAAATAACTGTAAGAGTATAGTATTAGCAGCTTCATATACAAGAGCTGTTACTATAATTTTAGATATGTAACATAATCAAGTTCGAGGTGTTACCAGCGGAACCTAAATCTAAGTCCAACATGGGGTTACAATTTAAGCAACTACTCCGATAATGTTTCTTGTTGGCAAGACTACGTCTCAGGTTTGCATAACTCTCGAGAATTCTCCCAACCCTCCTAGTGTTTAGATGAGGCTATGTAAAGACGGAAAAAGTGCTCTATTGCTTTTATAAAATAATTCTCAAGAATACGCACGAATCTAAAACGTCACAACTCTCATCTGAACACACCTATCGACCAATGAGAGCGCGCGTAGTTGCTCAATTATTTTATAAAAGTAAATAACACAATCACTCAAACAGCCATTCAGTCTCTTAATCAATCGATCGATCAATCAATCAGTCAGTCTGTTTGTGTTATTTTTCAGACAAGACGCGGGTTTTTATAATGCATACCAGATGCTGCGACAAGTGTAGCTTCGTGGTCCATTGCTTTGGCGCCGTTCTTAATTCGACGGAATTGATCGAGGCTAGTATAGACATGTGGAGTACCCTTGATATTGCACCCAATGTACCCCGTTGGTATGAGGACCAAGTGAAGAATTCAGACTGTGTTATAGTTCTCGCTTCTAAAAAAATGTCTCTTAGATGTCAGAACGCGGGGGAAGAAGGAGATGACCGTAAGTATTTCCAAAATAATTTCGATAGGTAGCTTAACAGAGAAACGAACGAGGAGTTTGTCTGTACAACAGTAGGGTAAGGTAAGCTACACTGTTCTTTGCAAAGTTACATTATTTTGGTTTGAAAACTAGCGATTCCATGGTACAACCGAGATTTAGTGCGGCTACCTACAGAACGTTTTTAAAACTTTGCAAAAACGTTGTATCTTGACATACTTACCTCAATTCGATAATAAAATATGGCTTTCACCGAGCTGGAAGCTAGAACTAAGAGTGCTTTAAACAGGTTGTACCATTGCTATGTTATCCTATTTTGCCACGGCGAAGATGACCACAACTTGTTCGTCAATGATTGGACATTTATGTGACACTAATAGTGGAATATCACTTGATAAAGCGTGGTAGTATTGACCTGTCAAAGTAATTGCTGTGAAGTGCTCGAAACTGTTACCAGCTACCTTAAATGATTGTTTTTGATATCGTTGCGTTGTAGCCTTGAATATCAGATGCCAGTTGAATCTTGTACGAGGACAGATCGCTCAGAATCCTGATGTAGACAAATTCATCCCAGCTTTCTTTACGTGCAGTGGTAGCAAGAGAAACATTCCAGGATTCCTGTCCGCCCGGTGGAGTCATAGACTGCCCAAAGAAGTTGACCGTATCATTTTTCATTTGCTCAATGTGGAGAAGATTCAACCTTATCGTACTCAGCCCATCATTGTGATGGGTGGCAATGGTCATCCATTTGATGAAAAGAAGAAGGAATTAGAAAGCGCTGTGCAGCAGGCAGAATTGTATCATAAGAAAAATAATAATGTACAGAACGCGTAATAAGCGAACTTCATTTGTTCTGGACAAGAGAATTGGGAATGGTGGGCATATACAGCTGCTTCGTAGGTTGTCTTATAAAAGCATAATAGCTTAAGCGACAATTCTGAAAGCTTCTTACCGCTGAAGTACATGATGTTTCAGGGAGATAGAAGGAAACAACTCATCAGAATATTCATGGAAAGAATTTCAATCAACCAACTACCACTACACCTTTAATCATCCTTGGAGGATTGTGGCGTACGCCTTTGTGCTTCTGTGGGACAACATTTTTCGACATAACTTTCAGTGAGCATCTAACTTGTAAGTAGGGTGATGCTGTCTTAGAACGTTTATTAGTAAGTTATGCATCATTCCGTGATTTCATTGCTGTAAATGAAATAGCTATCACAGAATTGTCAGAAATGGAAATTCACTTCTCCGAAATTAGTTGTACAAATCTTCGCATTGAGGCTAAGAGCCATAAAAGTTGTCATCACAATCAATTCGCTGTATTTAGTTACTTGCAGATAATAAAGACAACTTTTTTCAGTAGCTTTTCTCCATGAGCTTGGCACGGTGTTGTGTGGAAGGGTTTGGGTCCTGAGTCTATACGCAGGCCCTTGAAATGTTCTTATAGTGATCACGAACTTAGTGCTGTAACTCTTGAAAGCGTTTTCACTCTTTCAGGCTCTGAATTCTCCACTGCTCTTGATGGCACTGTCCACTCCATCTACCCCATCTAGCAGATAGTTTTTAAACTCGAGAATCATTACCATGTTTTCCGGAAAGTTACCTTACCATTTGACTTCAAACCGAAATTTCCGGATTTTCTGGCCAAATGGTAAGCACCCCAGGTCTGCAGTGTTGTCACTTCCTAGAAAAGATAACTCTAAATTAAGAACAGAGCATACTATCGACAGCAATATTCTCTCTGGGCGCTTTCCATTCGACCAAAATTCCGAAATTTCGAAATGGGATCAAATGCTACGGAGGGGAAAGGAAGACCAGTCTTTACCATCCGGATCTTTATCTGGAAAGAAATCATTGCGAGCACTTGTATCGGAATTGTTATTCAGTTCTAAAAATAAAAAAAGATTAAATGATGGACAAGCTATGTTAGTTTACTGGCAAAAGACACGGTGCTACCTTATGACTTACTAACCTTGGCGTGTTACTCCATCCCGTTCTGACTTTGTTCACTGTTGCAACCTCCCGTCATCGTCACCATCGCCGTGCCCGCCAACTTTTCTCACCACCAGCCCCGGGTTCTTGTGGAGTCATATCGACAATCCTTGCCATCTGTCGTGCCATCTGCATACCTTCTTTGCAAGCGGACACTTCCGCACCACGTGCTGGATAATCTGGAAAATTTGCTGATTGCTTGTGGGCCATGTTGTATTGGCTCGACCAAATGTTTTCCTTCTTGACATGGGCTCGCGAAAATTTTGGACCATTGGGATCAGTTTGAATTTAAGCCAATCGGATCATTTGTGTTTGGTTACGTCGCATTTCAAGGAAAGTGATGGTTTCCAATCCACTGACCGTTGGCAGTAAAATGTACTTCACATGGCTTCGAACCCGCCAGATGAAGAGGGCACTCCAGATGCGGGAAGATATCTCTATAATAACAAGAAGGAGCTCTCTCGAGTAATAATGTGGCTTTTCAAATTCAGATCTTGTGTCAATACTATGAAGTTCCTTAAAATACCCCAAAAAGTGCGAAACAAGGGCAGCATACTTAATTTGGGTACATAGGTTAGCGACAGGGCTAAAAAAGATTTCCACATAGTACCAGACTAGTCGAAGAAATACTAGGGATCCCAAAAACAGACGAGTCTGGCGGTCGGCTGTTTTCGTCGACTTCGTGTACAATTTGTTGCAGGTAGTTCTACACCCTTAGAAAAGTCAACTTCTGTCCGGAAGCCCAATTCTGGCGGTCTTTTCTCAGGATGTCGTTCTTTGTGAGACCGTGCTTGTGTATCTCAAACAGCTCTGTGACAAGATGCAGGTGGGCCATGTGATTCTTGCCAATAATAATCACGAATAAAATAATCACGAATCCTGTTTCCTGCTGGCTCATTAGGACTGTACTCCCTTGTAGCGTGAAAGATAAATTCCAGGTCCTGTGAAATTGGTCTGAACTCTGAATCAGTGTTCCCTTCTGATGACTGAAGCATTAACCTCCTTCTAGTACTGTCGCCATCAGACGAGGACCGAGAACAGGTTCAAAAAACTGCTGAAATAACTGGCCAAGTTGGCACCATTGAGAATAAACAAATTCGTGACTAACTCTATTACAAGTAGGCATAATGAGAATTGGTAGTTTAGGGAGCTAGAGGACGGACAAGCGGATTAATCGGAATCAATCTAGCGAAGTTAGCAATCTTGAACTGTTTGAAAGCTTTGACTAATCTATCATAGGCGGCAGCATCATTTCCAATGTAAACCGAACAATCCTCAACACAATGATGATCATCTGGGTTCTCAGTTGCCAATCAACAGAAACCTAACAATGTATCTGATCGTTCATCGTACGCAATCTTTCCTATTAATAATTATGGCAGTCTTATCTTCAGCCAGCATAACTCAATAGAACTGGGATTGCTGTTTACAGACCGAGATCCTTTTTTACGTCCCTGTAAATGGCAGCGATCTTCTACATGTTTTCTGCCGTTATTGTGTTCCAAATGGTACGATTTACTTAACGCCAAATAGTCCAAATAGATTCTGTGCCACAAAATTGGCTAGTCGTGGTCCTCCCCAAATTAACACTACTTCAAAGAATTGTTGAACCGAGGCCTTGTAACGCTTACCCTGAGCAGCCTTTACATGAAAGAACATAGGGAAATTAAAAAAAAATTCTGTGCAAAAAAAAAATTTCGCGGTGGTTACGTTGATCGCCTGCAGGTCGGATCGATTGACCAAAATTTATTATTTTTTTATTTTTATTTATTATTTATTTATTTTACTTCACACTAAAGCTACTCGTTTTAGGCGATGATGACAACTGTAAATGAAGTCTACAACGATAAAACAAAGGTACCGGATGAATTTATTTTTCGTACTGTTTCGCTTGTTTTTTTTTTTACTACCGAACTCGACGAGTAAATTGATTCACAATCGATGTACATAAAAGCTTGTTATTAAAACTACGGCCGCATACGTGTATGCAAAGCGCAATTGCGTCTGTGTTTTCATGCTTTAGTCCGTTATTCTGTAGTCCTTGACATTCACCTTTGAAAATTATACTAAGACAATTATTCGCCTCAGGCTCAGTGAACATTGGTGAATATTCATCCCGACTTCGTCTCGGTGAATATTCACCAATGGTTACTTCGCCTTCAGCAAATAATTGCTAAATATAAAGTTCGTTTTCCATACTTATTTCCCCTGAAAACGAACAATAACGACCAGCACAAGTTAATTTTTATGTAATATGAAATCTCCAGAAGGTCGAAAGGAATCTCGTATTGTTCGTTCACACGTGATTTCGAGGAGGGAATTGTGAAGTAAGCCTTCATAGATTGTCCAGGTCATTGTCAGAAGCCACAAGCATTGATGAGGTTTCCATGGCAGGAGTGCCCTTACTGTCGCCTTTAAGTATCTCAGCACAGGCTAGGATGTAGGTGAGGGTATAAGTGTTACTTGAACAGCTGTGTGAAACAGAAGACACAAATTAACTGCTGCTGTTATCCGAAGAGAAAAAGAAAAGGAACAGGATTTGCAGAGATATATCATTCAGTTATAAAATATAACTTTCAGTGGTATGCACTTTGACGTAAGAGCCCGCAACTTTTCATGTTTGACCTATGAAATTCATAAAAGGTCAGTGACACCACATAGTCGGCAATGCCTCGTACACCGTTGTTACTTTAAAAGCACAGGGTTACTTAAAGTCTGTTTAGTTTTAGGTACACACTGTACGCACTGTTTTTTTTTGAGCTGTTGCAATCAGTTTACAGGTAATACTAATATTGCAGTGTTAAGCTGGCTCGATGTCGCTTATTTTTCGCCTTAAGAGTTTCCTCTTGAGAATTTAGTAACAAATCTTAAGGCTTACGAACCATTTCACTGTGACGTAATTGTGCTGTTAGTGAAGTGAGAAGACTCCAAATCCATAGATGAAAGGTACCCCTTCTCTCGATATTTGATTTAAGCCACTATGCTAGACTAGACTAGATTTCACTACTATAAGAATAACTTCCGACAAAGAGAAGAACGGGTTGATAACGTGATGGTCATTCGTACTGAAATTACAAAGTGATATTTGCGCACGTGTGCAATGCTAAAAAACAACAACTTGTTGCTTGCTTTTCTGACGCATAAATCCAGGGTCTAAAAATGTTTTCAGGACAATTACAAAATTTTGTGGACAGTTTTAAACTAGGACTTCGTTGAAGTTAACTAGTACTTTGTAGGTGTTATGGCGTCCAAGAATATCTTCTGCTATCAATTCTCCTTTGAGTAGCCTACTTACACTTTATCGAGGTCCTGTTGCTGTCTTGTCACACTTTTTTGTAAACTACGTAACATAACCAACAGTTTACTGGCCAGCAGCTTCAGTTTTTTCCCATGGACAGTTAATAATTGATGGCACCATAAAAGGTAAAAATGAAGATGATGTGACTTCTCCAACTGTAACACAATAAACTGCAACAGTCGTTCTGTATAGGGTTCCCTCAACGACTGTATCACCAAAGCAACTAATAATTCAAAACATAAATAGAGGTTAATATTAGCAATATTGTGGTTAATATCTGTCACTGTCAAAGCAATTAGAGAG
>OZ026603.1:20642861-20660361 GCA_964020085.1 Micromussa lordhowensis
AGGAGACACAAATAAGCCAAACAAATATGTCCGAGACAAAACGGACAGCGAGGAAAGCTCCCCATTTTTTATTGAATTTTGCTAAGAACCCGTGTTTAAATGAAAAGTGTCCTTCTACGTCCAAGCAGGTCAGAAAATTCCGAATGAAAAGGTCTAGTGAGGGGAGGTGGTGCATTGATTTAGCCCAAAAAATGTGATATCTGGCAATTAGGAGGGCGCGGTGAAGGAGGAGGGCTGTAGTGTCATCCACAAAACCCAGACATAACTGAGGGGAGAGACTTTTTGTCAAGAGGCAGGAAAAGTTACCTAACCATTTTATAACTTCGTTCTAGAATGCTTTGGTTTTTGGACATTCCGAAAAGAGATGTAAGAGGGATTCCGATGTGTTTTCACAGAAGGAGCACTGCTCACTTGATGAGAGTCCAACTTTGAAGAGGAATCTGTCTGTGGAGATTCGTCGATGAATTAATTTAAACTGGAAAACTCTTAATTTGGATTCACGAGTACATAGAAATGGCAAACTGCATGTTTTACTCCAATAAATCCATTTATCTTGATTTCTTTGCGGCAGGGATGCTTGTCACTTGATAAGTATGTTATAGGCTAATTTGCAAAAGTTCTTTGACCCTACTAGAATGGAATTGTTACTTCAAATATTAAATAAAATGGTTGTTACAACTTCTGGCTAATTTGTTGATCAGGGAAAGTGTTAATCGCAGCTTGCAACTCTCATTTCATATTCAGATTAATTGTGTTAAATTTCCAGTTCTCTTGTTGATCTGGGAAAGTGTTAATCAATCGAGTCAACACTGTGTTCTGCGTTGCTACAAAGTTTTTTTAATAACCATCCTGCTGTGGGTATTAAGGCCACAGAAAAGATCTTTGTGATAGTTTACTCTCAATACCTGTTACTGACCAAGTTGGTGGTCTGTACTGTACGTTACGGACCGATTTTTTTCCTTTCAATTTTATGGCCCAGGCGCGAAGCGTGCGGGCCATAAAGAACAGTAGAGGCGTTAACAAACTTATCACAGAAGGTGAATTCCAAAAGTATTTGTATACTTTACACCGCCAAACCATGTGCTGTACGTTTCGTTCGAGTGCTAGAAATCTTTTCGAGAGGGTGGACATTTGGAAGCGGTAAGTAGTCAATTTTCTTTTCAAGTCGTTTTGACTGGATATCATGACTACTAAAAGATATTACTGTTATCATTTATCGATGCCTTAAGGAGGTACATGTATGTATGACTTCTGGTGCAAACGTAGAGTTTGGTGCTGTAAGACCAGTTTTCTCTTCAATCCTTTAAGAACCCTGCGAACAGGAATCCGGGAAGGTTCTCTATCCTTTGTTCTTCTCTGCTTTTCTCTTGTAACAGACCGGATTCTCTTAAAATCTCTTGCAATTACAGCTAAGCAATTACTCTTTTCAATTATTTCTTGCCCCTCTTCAGCATTACAGTTAGCACACAATGTTAATTTCTTTTCATATTCAAGGCAAAGAAAACTATTCAAAGGACGCTAAATGGTGGTATAAATAAACCGACGTTTCGGCATTACTGCCTTCTTCAGGGTGTTTAGCTACCAAGTAAAATAACGAGATCGTTATTTGCAGTCGTGTGCTGTTTTGAACTGTTTGCGCTTGCCAATAGTGCACGCGCGTGTCGACACTTCATATAAATGAAAAATCGCGATTTATCCCGATTTTTCATCTAACCATCCGAGCTACACAACTCGGATGGTTAGATTTGCGACTAGAAATCATGACCAATTTTCGAACTACACAACTCGGTGAGTTCAATTTCTGACCATAAATCATTGCCAGTTTTGGAACACCACTTGGCGAGTTAAATTTCTGACCACAAATGATGGCCGCTTTTCGAGGTGTTGGGGGCAAATCGGTGTCACAAACTCCTACCAAGGTTCCATAAAGTTCCATGAAATTCGGCTCAATTATATCTCTACTGTGTGTCTGTCAGGTCCAGGAATGATTTCTATTCACACGGAACGGCTTCAAATTTCTGACACACGTCGAAAGCAACACGAGTCAACTTGAAATCGTTGTTAAGTCGTTAGCACGTTTTAATACGCAATTTAAAGTAAAAGAAAGATTTAAACTTTTACTTGCTATAGAAGTTATGAACATTCAACGATAAATCGCAAAACATTTTGCCCACAAATTAAAACAGCTTTAAATTTGACCAATCACAACGTGCGTAGTAACTGAGAGAATTAATAACAATCATTTTCTGTTAAACAGGCTTTGATTGTTTCCTATTATAACTTTTCCTCTTTAGAACATTAGTGCTGTTATAAGGAAAGAAAGGTCATCATTCACAGGTTTGCTCATAGAGTACTTTGACTATTTAATCAATCAACAGTGCGTTTCACATAACTACAAACTAGTCAGTGTAATGGTGGTAACTTAGATATCTATCAATTGTAAGTTATTGGCAGAGGAAAGTTAACCGCTGTAGCAAGTTAATTAAGCTGATCTTTGAAGCGATAGGCCTTCGTCAGAGCAAAGTGTAGGACTGTGGGTTGTATGTGTGTTTATATACATGTAGTGGAGCATAGAGGTCTGCTATGGGAGGAAGCATACCAACAGAAAATGAATGTATGAATTAGTTAAATTAAACATTTCATTGATCTCATGGGGAGCTAAGGTACTGAGATGAAGTTGACCTTCCATGTTACCTTGATTGAGAGAAACACCAAAATCAATCAAGTTTGGCCGGGGAGGTTAAACGTTTGGAGACAGGTTTAGAGGCGTCTTTGTCTTTGATGTTTACGTCTCTAAAATGGAACTTCCTGTCTCACCAAAGTAAAGCACTTTGCACGGACTCTGCAGTAGGTAACACTTGCTCGTCGAGGTAGCCCAACGATTTCTTTAGGAACTATACCTTTCTTCCTTCAATGCCGAGTCTGTTGGCCAACCAGCAGCCAAGAGCGTCAGCTCTCCACCATCAGAAAACATCTTAAGAACAAACACCCTGTTTGTTAAGTCAGTGATCTGACTAGTAATTTGTCCATCTTAAAGACACGTCGAGGAAATATTGACTTTCTAAACATTCCCAAACTAAGGATTTTGTGTACAACTACAGTTCTAGTTGTTCTATTTCCCACAATGGAAAAAACCCACAAACTCATAACAGGACTGCCTCCAATGCCATACAATATGACTTGGTATACATGTAGTATGATATCTGAATTATTTTCAGACCTCTTTAGAATTGTTTATTAAAATTAAAACCACAAAGCTGTTATCACTGTACTGGCACTAACCGTCAGATCCTAAATTAAGGGTTTCCCATGACACTTTGCTATCAAACATGTTCCACAACCTGACAGTTTTGTCCCAGGATCCTGATGTCAAAAGTGGTTGAGATGGACTGAACACCAGCTCAGAAATAGGTCCCTCGTGGCCAGCAAGTACCTGTCAATAAATCAAAAAGAATCTGTTCAACATACTAGGTCCCATCAGTCCAGTACTGCATGACAGGCAATGCACTGTAGACAAGGTCTATGACCATCAGTATGAATTATCACTAAAAGTAAAGAATCTGATCCCACCATTGCATTGGCCAACACGTTGGCTGACATTGAACCGACTGTCGACTGACGGTTGATAGCTGTTAGTTGATTCTTTTACATAAGAAGTTATATGAAATGGATTCTTATATATAAGAGTTGATTCTTTCAAGGCTGTAGGTTCTTACTCCTCTTGGTCCTTATATGTGGGGTTTACATTGTATGTATAATATAAATATGAACAGAATTCTATTGGCAAGCTAATTCAAATGCTCTAATGTGATTGGCTGAGCTATTATACACTATCTGTTGTCTATAAAATGGAGACCTTTTCTCGTTTTTCTTAAGTTTCAGTGAACCATTTTGAAACACTACTGGATAATAAAATCTCAAAGAAATCTTGAGCTCATAATGGTTATTGCTAGTGCAGTAAACAATAAATTCCTAGACTGGCCTCTTTTGAAACCCAGTAACACTAATTACAAATTTAAATGTGAGTGAGGTGTTTTAATTTCTTGTATAGAGCCATTTTCAACTGAGTATTATAAAAAACCAAAATCATTCTGGCCAATCACAACACAGACAATCCAATGAACCAATCAAAACTTGAAGTGAATACTTACAATTCATGCAAAGCATGGTCAGAAAATGTGTGTGAAAAAGTCACCTTATTATTCGTTTTGACTTTAATTCTGATTGAATGGGTGTTACTAAACAGAGTAATGAAATAATGAGTAACCAAGGAATGGGACAAAACTTGAAAAGGGTAAAAATTTCAAAACCTTTTAAAAATGGGTAAAATTTATTGAAACAGTTAAAAAGTGAAGGAAGCATGTTTGCCAAGGCATGGAAAGGCATTTCAAGATGTGTTTGATTCATGTAACAGCCATATACATCATTCCATGTACACATGATACTGTGCCGAAGGAAGGACCCGGATAGTATAATTACGGCAAAGTTTTCAAAATTATATGGAAAGTGGCTAAGGTCTAAAACTCTAAAACAAAAAAAGGGGCCAATGCCCAAGACTGTTGTGGCAGATCACCGTGGAAAGTTTTAGTTCTGAGCTTATGGGTTTATTAAATAGCATCAAAGAAAAACCATGACTCATCAGGCTGGCTTTGTAAATTGGTTTTGTAGATACTATTTATATATCAATACTAAAAATTTGATTATCATTGATTAGACGCATTTTTAAAAGATTTAAATTATAATTTTTTTACCTTAGAAATTTTTTTCAGTCGTTCAGTTTCTCATTACTTCATTACTCTGTTTTGTAACACCCGCAAATGTGTAGTGTAGTTAATATGCAAAACCAATTACTTCTTGACGCTCAAATAAAAATCGCTCTACAGTCAAGTGTATTTATTATAATATTAGTATTGCTTGCAAGTTTGAGATAAGTTGACATCTGCTAAACAAAATCACTAAATAAATGCATTTACTTGTGATAATATTATGTCAAGTGATAATATTACTTAGTATATTCACCCCCTACCAAGTGAATAATACGTTTCGCGAATTCGCGCATGCTTTGTACCGCTTGCACGTTTTCCACGCATGAATTGAGAGATCAATTAAATCGATTTTTAATGGTTTCCTTCTGAAAATGTTGTTGAGATCACTTCCTGTGTATATACTAAAACAATTATTCTTCTCAACCTCAGTGAATAGTGGCAGAATATTTACCTCGCCGCCAAGCAGCTAGGTAAATATTCTGCCACTATTCACCTCGATTTCAAAGAATAATTATTGTTAAATGTATGTCAAGTGAAAATATACCTCAATAAGCCGTCCAGTTTTCATACACCATACAAAGATCTCAAATGTGTCCAGTGAACCAGCACAAACCACTTCTCCACTATTGTCCACACTCAAACATGAGAACTGGACTGCTTGGGGTGATGTAAAGGTGCGGAAATTCCTGTACCTACATAAAGGAACAAACTTGAGTGGCATGTGTGATAAAAATATTGAAGGGTAAGATTAGGTTCGATCATCTATTATAATCCATCAAATATTTTTGTTCGCGAGCGATTGGTCTAAACTCATCACACAACTGAATATTCTCCAAACTAAAACTAGGGACTACTCAAGTGATATTCCCCAATTTTCAAGATTGCCCCATTGTAAAAAAACACAATAGCCTCTATTTGGCATGGAAAAATATAAACAATAGCCTCTGTTTGGTGCGAAAATATTTTCGGATACTTGTCCGTGGACATTATCTGTTCAGAGAAGCAAACAGTTTTCTAAGAGTGTTGCTCGGAGGAAAACTGTGAGCTTTCCATTTGTTATGCCAGCAGATCTTCAACCAAAAAAATTTGCATTTTTAATTCAGAAATTGTCTTACTACAAACTACCATTTGGGGAGGAACCAGAGTTATAGAATGTTCTTGAGCCAAAGTTCTATAATAAGGTAACTTCTAGAAAAAGCTTCTGATATGATTTTGCATTTTAAGTAGAAATTCCCACAGAAGTGTGCAGGTGTGGAGTGCCACTAGGTATTCTGGGGGTGAAGGGGAAGGTTGCTGGCACCCTTAAAACCACCTTGTTTCCAACATATGCATGTGACTAAAAGCTATGGGGATGAACAATGAACAAATCTGGGTCTGATGCAACTGGTTTGCATGGGGAAAAATGTTATCAGAGTAACTGGAAAAACTATTGACACATGCCACAGACAAACAAACAGTGTAAAGGTGATAATGGGTTATGATGTTGCTTGTTGAATGCCAACAGTAAGTGCACAGTCGCTTATAATTTATTTATATTGAATATTAAATCACTAGCAATGCCAATGTTTGTCAAAATGGTAGAAAACTTTTCAATTCTTGTTTACCAATAATATACTTTTTGGTGAGGGGGTGGCGGTAGAAAAAACCTGGAAAATACCAAAATTGAGTTAAAATGCATAGGATAATTGAAATAATTTCATTTTTATTTGCACTTTACCTGTTGAGATCAAATGCTCTCACAGTGCCATCCAAAGAACAGCTTAACACAACTTGACTATTTGGTGTAAATACAACCCCTGTAACAGCACAGCTGTGTTCACTAAATGTCACAAAACAGAAGCCTGACATCATGTTCCACAATTTAACCTGAAAAGAACCATGGCTAATTCAAAGATCTTTATAAGCACTTAATATATTGTAACACTGCAATTCTTCAGTAAAACATAGCATTTAAAACGTTTTTAGTCACAGAGCTACAAGATAGATCTGACAATTCTGCTGCTCACATGGTCAATGAACCATCAGTTATATGACTTACAATAGTTACTTAGGGGGGGGGTACCCCATACACTACTGCCCTCTTTAAGTACTGTTGCAGTGCTGGTCCACTGTGCATATCACTTCTGGTTGATTTGAATTTGACATGACAAACTGAAAGTTTCTAACAACTGTTTCTAACATGCAAAATGTCCATAGTTCTCAGAAAGTAAATGGCATTACAATTTACATGTATAAACTTGTCTAGTTGCCTAAACATGTACTTATTAATCAAGAGTAAGGTTTCTTTCTCCCACCATTGTGCAACCAAACAAAATCACCACCAGTTAATGTTCTACCACCAAGCTGTTTATCATAAATCCACTTCTGGCATATGGCCACCTTGTTCAAATGCTGTCCAGCCAAATCATATTCCATGGCGCATCCCGTTTGAACAGGTTTGGCATAGTCTGCCTTGAGTGTTGATGCATCAGGAGGTGTGCTGGTTATAACATCCAAAGGAACTTGCAGTTTTCTACCCAGCATTACGAGATAAGGCAAAACCTTGTTGATTCGTGAACAGATTGGACCTTGATAACCATCATGCAATCGGAAAGCTGAAGATCCCTGTCCTTTTGGTCCTCCATCTTCCTACATGTATGCAAAAGGAATTTTGTAATGTAATATACACTGTAACCTGTAAGACTTACCTTGCCATCATCACCACCAGTTGCAATATAGTGTCCATCTTGAGAGTAACAGAGAGAATTCATATTATAGTAATGTCCTTGCTGTTTGAGTATGTACGTCTCACTTTGCCATTCCCACACCAACAGCTGTCCTGTGTTACTACATCCAAACCCCAGCCACTCTCCACTTGGATTAACAGCCACTGTTCTGATACTCTGCTGTGATATACTGTAAAAACATACATGTAGTATGGTTTCAAAATAGGGTTATCATACTGCACTATTTAAAAACGGCTCTGAATAATTTTTACACAGTCACAAAATCAAACCTGGTTATAAAATAATACAATACAATAAAACAACCAGAGTTAAAATATTATATGTTAATTGACTCCTTTTACATGTAATGTACATCAAGTGTTCTTCCAGAAATAACACATACTCCCCAAAAGGAGGGATTTTATAGTTTTAACCTCCACCCCTCTGGAAACTCATTTTGCAACCACCCTTCCCCAATTGCAATTTCTAATGCAATCATGTGGTGTGGTATAGACTGACTGTTAATAAAAGCAAAGTATTATTTTTACAATAAATGCAGAAATTCTTGCGTGCTCATTAGTTAATTTTCACTGTCAATGGTTTGGATCCACAGCTTTTTTGACAATGGTATGACAAAATTCATGATAACTAATGGGGCAGACGTATGAAAAACTGGCATCAATTTGTTAAATTTCATCATAAAATACCTTAAAGAGTGAATGAGAATAAAATCTGGTACTTCATGCAGTGTGAACAGCCCAGTTGAAAATCCAGCAATCAGAAGGTGAGATGATTTGTGGAATGCAGTGGTTGTTAGTTCAGCGGATCCATCTTGGTTGTAGTAGTGCCTTCAATTAAAACAAAATGTTAATTAATACTGGAAACAATGTCTCCGGTCTGAAAGGCAACAGTTATGACAGAGATAAAAATCACCGCAGGCTGCAATGTCTCACTTCCCAGTACATAAATTAGACTTTGTGATACTGGACAGGTACAAATGTTCTACAACTGATTGAGCCATGAAGCTACTGGGAGCTGGTCAATTGAAAGAATAGTACAAAATAAATGACCATGTTTACAACAATCTAGCAGACTGCTGGTGTCTTTTGGAAGTATTAAGTACTGTTTAAAACACGAGCAGCAGTGTTTTATCGGGTTTAAAAACACAAGGCGTAGCCGAGTGTTTTTAAACCCGATAAAACACGTGCTGCGAGTGTTTTGAACAGCTTCAAAAATAGCTTCAAAAATCCGCGATAACACCTACCTACGAATTTTTCTATTGTTTCAAAAACCCGAGAAAACACGTGCATGCGAATTCTTCTGCGGCTTCGAAAACCCGAGAAAACGCGTGCATTGAGAACAATTGATTGAGATCTTTATATTAAGATCACACGGAGATCTTTATATAAAGATTACGTGTGATCTTTATATAAAGATCATGGTAGTCGTTCTCATTTTTACCAGGTATAAAGGTTCATGCACGTGATCAATTTGATGTCTCTGATAGGCTCATGTGCTTATGAATTATTAATGAGTTTTTGAACTACATGTAAAGGTACTGGCATCTGTTTGAAGTCCAGCACTTATTTGAATCTGACCTTATGTACTGATTAAGTCACCTTTATAACAAAAAGGATGCTAGCTCTTCAGCACTAGGCTGGTATCAGCTGGGGCCCTGACTTCTACAATTAAAGTACCTAACATATAACAAAGTAAGAAAGTCTAATAGAGTCTCAAAAATATGTACAATAAGAGTTAAGCAATACATCAATTGAAACTGACTAGTGTATGCATTTATGGTCATAGGTTCTGGGGTCAATTCCAAGTGTGGGCTTCAATTTTTGCTTCTCTTTTTTCCTCTCATCAAGGTAATTGTTCATACTGTATAATTTCAGCATGTCCACATATAAATACAAATAATGTGAAATTATAGCAAAATGCTCCGTTTGGATTCTCCTTCTTAATTCTCCTGTCTGTTTCCCGTCTAAAAACGGCAATCAAGGCTTCTATCATTAAAAAATTCATACAGCTCAGCAATTTGTTATATTTTTCAATGTCTTCTTTATTGGCAGCTGAGCACGGTAAAACCTGCATCAAAGTGATTACACTTTAAAGAAATACTCTGTTACAATTAGCTTCTACATGTAGAGAGACTCGTTCAAAATATTGCCAATGTAGATTATTTGTGCAGTGGGATATTGAGTACTTTGAGAAGCAATGCCAATTAACAATTAGATTATGAGCTCGAGACTTCTACTTAAACAATAGAATATTTCTGTTGAGCAACTACATTGTATCAGCTGATAGTTACCCCTCCGAAATTTGATGTTCTTAAAACAAATATTTGCCCAAGAAGCGAAGCTTTGAGGGCAAATATGCTGGTTTTAAGAACATCAAATTACCAAGAGGCAACTATCAGACCAATAGTTCCACTGTATTGTCTTTATTGCTCACCTCTAAATTTTCTTCCATGCACCAGCTCAAAAGTACATGTAACATTGAATTATTTTAAAAATTTTTGGATGAAAGTCGTGACAGCCAAATGTAAAATTTGAAAAAGAAAACAGACAAAAAACCACTTAATACTTGTAATTTCAATTGTTTATTTTCTATAAACCTGCTTGTTTACAGAAAAATTGTTTTAGTAGAATTCTTACTTAAATTTTCTTCAGCTAACCATATGCTAGTTTTAAGAACATCAAATTTCCAAGGGGCAACTATCAGGCACTCTATTGTCACTCTATTGTCTTTATTGCTCAGCACTAAATTTTCTTCCACACACCAGTTCAAAAATTATATTGAATTATTTCCAACATTTTTAGATAAAACCTGTGAAAGCCAAAATATGAAAAAGAAAACAGGCAAAAACCTACTTAATACAATTTTAATTGTTTATTTTCTATAAACCCACTTGTTTACAGAAAAATTTTCATGGACGAGTACTATCCATCCGGGTATTTTCCTCAGGCTAGAGTCTAGGATAGTGTCTCTCTGCAGATGAACAGAATCGTATGACGTGATCAATTTAAACCTGTCCAATAAGAATCTGAGAAAATTTAGTGGTGAACTATAAGAGGTGAATCAAAAGGCTGAATCAATCTTATAGAAATCAAGAGTTGTTTTTGTAGAATTCTTACTTAAATGTTCTTCAGCTAACCATTTTGAATTGCTTTACTGTATTGTATTTAACTTTAACGTTTAAGAAAAATTGTGCGGACTGAATTGTCATTTGGAATTTCCTGTTGTCTATGAGTGCTCATCAGTTTTTTCAACATTTTCTAGTTTTCTAAAGATGTCATTATTTTAGTCTCAACAGGAATTTAATTATCCATTTATACCTAAATTTTCTTTCTCACCTTTACAAAAACGAGAAAATGGTGCTATTTGCAGATGACCTCCAGCCACTGCACACTAATGGCTGATAGTCTACAAGTAGCTCAGCCAATCAGATTGCAGCATTTGCATTAGTATACTAGTAGAATTCTACCAATAAAAAATTAGAATTAGTCACTCAGTGACAAAATCATTTCACCGCCATGTCAGGACTTGAACTTGGTATAGCTGTGAAAGCCTTATACATTGACAAGTGGATTCACAAAAAATACTAAAGGAAGTGAAGGAGTGAAGGATCTAAGGATTCAGAGTAATTTGTCTCCATACCTACAACTGCTATTTTTTGAGTTAAACATTGGAATTGAAACATTCTTAAAATGTATATTAATTATATTCTACTTGGTACAATGTTTATTTCATTTTGGTCATGTCACAATAAAAAAAACACAACATATAACTATACTGTACACCTGTGTGTTACACTGTGACACAACACAGAAGCTACTCGAGGCACAACTCAATACATAAAGGAGCTGAAATTCTTACTTGGACTGCTTTTTCCAACCAATTTTAGTTTCTGCAAAGATAATAAGAAATAGATACACAGTCAACTTTAAATGAAGACACAGCTGCCTAAAAGGGTAAGCATGCTATTTTTCTTGGGCAAGACACTTAACTCTTGCAGTGCCTCTGTCCACCTATGTGAATAAATGGGTACTAGCAAACTTAATGCTGTAAGGCACTGTAGATAATAGTCTATAAGTATGAAGGCAGTCACATAAACAAACAAACTTTTGATTCTTCCATTTGAAATGCACAAGGCATACAATTTTCATTCAACTTTTATTTTTCTTTTGGATCTTCCAGAACATAGGTAACTTTAGAAGGGACTGTATGATAAAACTCTGTTTTGCTTGCTTTCCTGAAATGCTTTATCTAATTCAGAGAGCATATATAGCATGTTGCGGATTTTCCCTGCTCTCCATACCATCACTTGGTCAAGATCAAACTGAAATATCCATATTATAAAGAAAATTGAGTCGCGTCAGCAGACTCTTAAAATGGGGTATTTTTACTGGTTGCACGTTAAAAATTTGAATCATCTTCATACAGAATTAAGTCTTGATTACTTGAAAGACAAACAATTTATTTTTATCTCGAAAGTAAAGCTTCTTTTATTCACATAAGTAGTATTGCTTCATTTAGGCTTTTTTTGATTGCCTGGTTGCGGGAATATAATTTGCACTTTTTTGGAAAGTTCTGTGATTAGCTTGAAGTCCTTGCCTTGGTCAAAATATATCCAGCATGGAACTATTACAAAAAAAAACTCATGTTCTACGATCAAACTTTTTTCTTTCTTCAAATATGTTCTTTATTAGACTGTTCTTAGCAAATATCAAAGAAAAAAATTGGGGATCACTGAGCTTGTTTAATAGAAAAGGAGCATTTAGTTCGCTATCAAGCTTAGTTTGAGGGAAATCTCTTAGGTTTTGTATGCGCACGTGATCATGTGTGCACGCTAATGATGCAAAAATCGTACGCAGTAGGGACGCGCAATAATAATAATAATTTATTAATTTCTAGCGCGCAGGTGTCAACCATACGGTTTTCAAATGCGTGTTACAAAGAGCAAATAATTTGAATATGTGTACAATATATGCAATGCAATACTAAGGAATTACCTTACGTCAATCTTAAGTTCATTTTCCTGTGTATTAACACAGCATGCTTACCTCCACCCAACAGCAAACGTGACATAACCGACACCCTGCCACTCCAATTGAAAGTCGTATACTATCGTAACTTTGAAATGCCGTCGCGCCTTTTAAATTTGACGCATTGACAGACATCGACATCAAACAAAGCTTTGCATGAAGGATAAGAACAAATGCCTAAATAATTCCATTGTAAGTATTATGATATTTCATGCTACGTCCTTTGGTCTTTTGTATTCACTTGTTGTACTTGTTTCAGTTTCTTTATTTTGAACTTGTTACGAAGAGAAACAGTTACATTTGCTTTAGTATTTCATTGATATTCCAGTTGATAGATCTCAAATCTTTGTTAATGTTTATTTCTAAATGAACTGTTGTTATTCTTGATAAAAAAAATAATATATAGTTACTACAAGTGCCCTTTCTGTGCAATTGAAAGATACTAACTGATCCATCAATTCTGGCATAGAAGAGTTATTAAAATTATTTTGTTTCCTACAAAATCATTTCCTACAAAAACTAAACGGGTCTTTGTTTTCGGGGTCTTTGTTTTCTATACCACCTATGGTTTTCTATTTCTATGCATGCATGTGGTTCTGTTCCCATAGTTATGAGGCTCCGCTTGGCAGCCCTTCGGACCACCGAAACTCCACTATTCTAAAAAGAACCCCGGGTAAAGAACCCTGTTCTAGACTAAATTATTCATATACACTGGCCACTTTTCCGGTATAATACCCTATTCTAGATCAAAACTGTCTGATTTCTATACTAAACTGCTTGGAAACCAGCTTACAGTATTATGCAAGAGTATCCTAGCAGCCCCCTCTCCCTGTAGGTTATTTACCACCTCTTATCCAACAGTCAGGGGAGAATCAGTCATAAGTATTAATAGAGAAATTGTGTATAAGCTCATACATTACCTTGTCCAGGAACTACTTCATCAGCACTTTGCACAACCTCAAGGGGTAAACTACACTTCCAACAAAACAGTGCACCATCACAACTTACAGTATATGTCTAATTGATTATTGTCAAGTCAGAAATAATTAATCATTCAATAATACAAATACAAGCTATTAGACTAATAAATTACTTCAACCCTTTAAATGGTGTCCTAATAAGACAAACGTTGGTGCACATGCTCTTTTCAGTGAAGCCCCCACAAACTACATGTACAATTATCATCTATCAATAGAAAGATTATGAAACATAGAATTTGTAAAATTATGCTCTCTTTAGGTGATTCTTTTCAGTTGCACCTTGGCACTGTTATTAGAATAAGTAACTTGCACAGTTTGTAAAATTTGAGGATTCTTTTTTCGAAAAATATTAGCTCCAATCATAAACTTTACATTTTGGAGGGAAAACAAATTCACAAAAGTAGCCCTGCAAAGATTTGGAGTAAACCTGACACAGCTGACAAAGTGGTATTTAAACAACCCAAGCAATGTCATGCAGTGCTTACATTTAAACTCAGGGCTTAATCCTTTTTTCTAGCAAACATCAGTGCCTCTGGGTCAACTAGATTGGATGTTACTTTATTGGCCAGGGCAGATGCAATGTCTGCAATGGACAGATTCTTACTGGTTTAAACTGCCAGATGGCAAATGCTCTTTCCCTAAATATGTCAACTCTTCAAACACATTATTAAAACCAAAACTCTTGTTCTTATTACACAATTGTTTTCTGATGCCAGCAGCTGTGTTTCTATTCCTCTATCAGGTGAAAATGTGAGAGAATGCTCTCTACAACTTGCTTGAAGACCTTTGAAATAACCATCCCAAACTGATTGACAGAAGAGGGAATCACTTCTACTGAGATGTAGGATGCAAAATGGGTAACTCAAAAAACAATGACTCCCGGTCCACGGCCCCAACTACAGACTGGGTCCACGGACTACCCCCACAGACCCCCTGTACGGACCACCCCCAAAATAGAATAAAAATAATAAATAAAGATTTCACTTACGGGCTGTCTAATAGATTACTCGTGTCAGCAAAATTTCGAATGTTACATTGTGCAAATGTAACAGATGTGGGTTCAGGTTTGGGAGCAAGTTATATCATTCAACACATTGCCATTTCCTTTGCTGTGGTTATAAAGCCTCCAGGAAGCCTCAAAATTTGTGTTCCTTCCCCTCCGCCATTTTGTTCAGCCCATAATCCTGTGGGTTCATGAACAATTACAGATAATACAAGCAAACTAAAAACATATCTTCAATATTGCCACAAATGGAAGGTAACAAGTTATGCCATCACCATCTCCTTAGGCCAAAAAAGGCTTTTAGATAATATTTTGGGGGTTATAAAAAGTCTAGCACATAACGCTCACAATCTTACCGACACGAGTAATCTATTAGACAAACCATAAATAAAATCTTTATTTCTTATTTTTATTCATTTTTGAGGTAGTACATAGAGGAGGTCCATTCAGTGCTTGTTGTTCGTCTTTTGTCAAGTTGTTGTCAGGTATAGAGGCTGATTGTACCGTGGAAGCAATTCTGCTTCTGATGTTATCCTTGGCAGATTCTGATCCAGCCCTACAACATCCGCGTTGCCCACAAACCTACGACTACGTTACGACACTTACTGACCAACGTTAAAGACAGGGACGAACCCAACAACAGACAGGGAGCAGTTTACAAGATCAAATGCTCCGACTGCCAGGCTTCCTACATTGGTGAGACTGGCAGAAACCTGAACACGACACTGACTGAACACAAACGAGCCACGAGAAATGGTGATGTCAACAATCACATTGCTGTACATCATCAACTGACAAACCACAACATTGACTGGGACACTGCTCAATGCTTAACCTACAGTATGAACTATTTTCAACGACTGACTCTTGAAAGCTGGTACACTAACTTAGAACAAATGCCTCTTAACAGATGTCAACAGCTACCGGCGCCTTACAAACGTCTTATTCACGACGCAAACGAAACTGACAAACAGACTTCTAACAGACCGACTTAATTTGACTAACTATACATGGACCTCAACGCTAGTAATTTGACTAACAAAAGACGGATCGAAACTGACCAATGACTGATGACAAACTTTACATGAGTCTTTCAGCCAATACCATCATGGCTAAAGTGACCAATCACTTTCAACGGACCAAACTTATAACATCATTGACTGACAAACACTATTCACTTGACTCTGAAGATGACTTCTGCTCAGGTTGTCGAAACGTCAGTCACCAACAACAGTTCTTCTCAGGACTACACAAACTACTGATACTCCTGGGTTCAAACCATTTACTATGTTTGTGTACATGTTGTGTGACATAGACCTGTCAACATTCCTCAATTGGTTTAGGATAGCAGAATCTTGTATCATACTAGATCAGTAGCATCAATAGAAAGTCTTAAAGCTCTCACTGATTCCAGATCTTCCTCTTAAGGCCCGGTTCAGACGTCGTACTTCACATGAGCCAAATCGAATTCCAATTTAGGCGAACCCAAATTAATTTAGACCAGCTGAATTGATTCAGATGCCAATCTCAATTCCAGCCGAACTAAATTCAATAGGAGATAAAAGTGCATTTCGATCAGCGCTGATATGTGCTGAACTCCTGTAAACATAGTAAACAGCAACCAAGCACGATCCAAAGCCGTCTTTTGAAAAATATAAAATACAGAAGGAGCAGAAAAAGGTAAACCGCATCAACTATTTACATGTACTGCAAGACAACTGAAAAATTGGTTCAGATGTTGTACGTCACATGAACTTAATTTTACAATACAATTTCAATTTCCAACCTTTTCGTATTCCTTGAAATACAACACAACTTGGGCAAAAAGCCCAATTGCCGGCAATATTCAGGTTAATTCTCAAATGCAATGTTGACATGTAATTCAAACACAAGCACGAAAACTATGATGAATGCACATTAATTTTGTTGCTGTTTACCAAGGTACCGCAGCAAGTTTACAAATGAAAACACAAACCCCACATATTGGCTTCTTCTCTGCCTTTAAGATGCGCCGATGCACTACTTACACTTTTGCGCATACTCAGGTCAAAATACATTAAAAATACATTAAATTAATTTATGCATTTGATTCGGCTCTTGTGAAGTACGGTGTCTGAATCAAAGCCAGTCCACAGCCATTATTCCCGGCTGAGTCAGGCGTGAAGAACAACTGAGCCGATCCAAACTTAATTCATTGAATTCGATTCGGCTCATGTGAAGTACGGCGTCTGAACTGGGCCTAAGAGCATGCCTAGCTCACCAATTTTCTTTTCATGCTAACCATACCTCTTGTTCACATACTACAATGTAGCACATTGTAACAAAATTACACCAGCCCTGGAATACCTCTTATTACACAAAATACCAGAATCACCAATTTCATAATAGATAATCCCTGTTAGAGTGCAATTCCCATAACTATTATCAGGGGTTTCATTAACATTTTCAGCAAGAGGGCAGCTGGTTTTCATAGTTGGGCAAAACTATTAGAACTGAACTTCTTTGTAAGAAAAACTAGGTGGTCAAACCAGCCAGGCAAAATAATATTGTCCTCACAGCCAGTCAATTTGCTTGATGCCCGGCCTTTAGTGAAGTGAAGAGATCACCTTTATTTTAACAGGGTAGTCCCTTCAGGGCATATATACAAAAGACCTGCTATCAATGGGAGCCCTGACAAATAAAGAGTAAGAAAGAGAAATAACTTACTTCACAAAGTTAAGAATAGCATATATAGAAAAAAATTACTTTGACAATCTATTAAAAATTACACAACCACTGTAGTAAAAAGAATGTTTCCCTGCTTCGGTGCCTACCCTCTGCAAACAAAGGTAATTACTTTGCCTGGTGGTGTGACTACATAAATTATGCTCTTTTGAAAATTAAAATAACTTCTAAAAAATTGTGGGCATCTACATGTACCCACAATACATTTCTTTACAAGGTTAAAAACATGATCTTCTTAAAGAAACTCCTGTGTATTGTCCCAAAGGTATATATA
>OZ026603.1:20665361-20675361 GCA_964020085.1 Micromussa lordhowensis
TTCATTTTTCCGCTCTGAACCAATAAGCAATTCTTCAATAAGCAATTTGAGAATGAAAACCAGTACCAATCCCTGGATATCCAAGAAATGCCTTGAACTTTGATTGTTTATGACATCGAAGGTTATAATTGAAGGTTCCAAGGCTTTTCAAAGGCAAATCATCTTCAAATGGCATACAGATGCGGGATTTTTCCATTCATTTTGTTAAAATTGTGCCCAAAGTGTTCATCACCCTGCCGTGTCCGTAGATCCTGACAACGTACTACCAAATCAGTCCAGCCTCAAATTTCAGCAGCTGCTGTAAGAGTACGACCGCGTCTTTGATCCCAAGATAACCGGTTACAACAGTGCGGCTGGCCACATTCAAGCTACTGTAAACATTGGCCCAGTACAGCCCCCTCAGCGCAAAGGGCGCATCCTGCAGTACTCGCGCAACCAACTTGTAGAGTTGCAAGCAACGTTCGATGAACTCGAACAGGCCAAGGTCTTCCGTCTCCCTGAGGATCTTGGTATAACCGTTGACTACCTTAACCCATCGTGACGTCTCGTGACTGCCTTTGCCGATGTCGCACGGTACAGTAAATCGCAGCCATCCCTTATGCCAGACGTCAACACAACTCTGCGCACCATCACACCCGCACCATCACACCCTGGTGCTATCTGATCAAAACCAATCTCACACAAGCATTCTATCAGATCCCACTCTCCCAGTCTTCTCTGAAGTACTGTGGCGTAGCAACACCCTTTCAAGGAATCTGTGTGTACACCAGATCAGCAATGGGAATGCCTGGCTCTGAAACCGCTCTAGAAGAAATGATGTGCCGCGTTCTCGGTGACCTTATCCAAGAAGGCTGCGTGACTAAACTTGGAGATGACCTCTACTGTGGTGGCGATTCACCCGAAACCCTCCTATCCAACTGGAGACGTGTACTTGAGTCTCTTGACCACTGCAACCTTCGTTTGTCTCCTACCAAAAACCATCATTTGCCTGAAATCTACCACCATCCTCAGCTGGATCTGGTCCCAAGGCACTCTCCATAGTTCTTCCTTGCCCCTCAGACACCCTTTGGATAGTCACCAATGGATCCGTCACCAAGAGAGGCCTTGGTGCTACATTGTATGTATTGCTTGTCAGTTGTCTTCACCTGGCTGGCTTCTACAGTGACAAGCTGCACAAACACCAAGTCAACTGCCTTCCCTGTGAGGTTGAGGCACTATCAATTGCTGCTGCTGTCAAATACTACTTTCCATTCATCTTCCAGTCATTGCATCCTATGACTGTATTAACTGATAGCAAACCATGTGTCCAGGCAATCGATAAACTGTGCTGTGGTGAGTTCTCGGCAAGTCCCAGAGTAATTTCTTTCCTAACGACAGTCAGCCGTTACCAAGTCAGCCTACAACACCTGGTTGGGAAAGCAAACCTACCATGTGACTTTACTAGCCCCAACGCCCCTGACTGCAACGAGCCCAATTGCCAGATTTGCACCTTTGTCCATGACATGGAAGACTCTGTTGTGCGGGGCATCTCGATCCAGGACATCCTCAACAATAAGTCCAGCCTCCCCTTCTCCACAAGATCATCCTGGCTGCAGATCCAAAGCGATTGTCTTGACCTCCGAAGAGTTCACCCCCATCTTAAGGACGTTCATGCTAATTGTTTCTGCGCATCCTTACTGCGCACACAAATTCACATGCCACGTCATCCATGAGCGCGCGCTAAGTCATAAAATAAACAAACGATAAGGCAGATGGCCATTGCTAGAGCTTTGACTGGATTTAACGATCTTGGACGTTCGGTGACCCCAATGTTTCTTTCGATGGATCATTTTCTCTACTGATTTTTTACGTTTAGGGAAAAAATGAAAAAATCTATCGACTAGAAGTTTAAATTTTTGGCAAAATGCACCATCAAATTCTGTTCTTAGTAGTTCTTTGTGCACCTGTGCGGCGGTCTCAAATGCGTCTCAAAGGGTTAAATTTTGCGAAAACGTTAGTAAGGTTTGGAATTATTTACGTAGCAGACCCACTTCTACAAAATATGACTAACATCGTTTGCCTCCGTTGACTCACCTTCGATATTTTTAACTAAAAACCCCTGTAGACCGTGCTCGATGATATGCGACAATTTTTCGAAATCAGTATAGTTTACCACACGCTTTATCTCTGAAACGAAGATGGTGACCCCCAATTTTTGCATTTCTGGTACAAGTAACTCATTATCTGCCTGCAGTAAAAATTTAAAAACATTCTATCGACTGGAAAAATTTCGCGCGAACATCCTTAAACAAGGCACTTGTCCGTCAAAGAAACTTACCAATGTCCGTGATGTCAAGTGTTATCTTAACTGTACTTCCATTGCTAAAGACGGAGTTCTCATGGTTAGGTGCAGTCATCCATTTGTTCCAGTTATTGAAGCCATCGTCGTACCCCGGTCCATGCTAGATGGTTTATTAACTGCCCTTCACATTAAGCTCAACCATCCTTCCCGCCATCAGTTTCAAATGGTGCTTCACCGACAATTCTTTGCTTTGCTCTTGATCAACGCTATTTCCCGCGTAACATCTGCCTGCCACACCTGTGCCTGACTTCTGTTGTTTCCGCCCTCTTTGATCTACCAATCTTCTGATGACCCCCCCTGAAGTCATAGGAGTCTCCTTTGCCACTGATGTCATCAAGCGTCAACGTCAATCGATCCTAGTTCTCCGAGAATGCATCACATCATTCACCGCTTCTTGTTTGATACAAGACGAGCGACATGACACTCTCCGCGACGCCCTCACACGTCTAATCATTGGTCTTCACCCTCTTGATGGTCCTAGAGCGATTGTACGTGTAGAACCTGCTCCTGGCTTTGCATCCATGAGTAACAACACTTAAGCATTTAAACATCACAATTGAGGTCGGTCACATTAAAATAAGAACAAGAATCCTGTCGCCGAGAAGGCTGTACTTGAACTTGAAGATGAGCTCATTGGCCAAGAACCAGTAGGACGTCCAGTTAGTGAAGTTGGCCTCGCTATTGCCACTGCACGTCTTAAATCCCGCCTCAGGTTTTCGGCTTATTGTCTCGTGAATTGTGGACTCAGTGGAGCCAGTTCACCCACGAACAGTTGCCAGTCTCTGATTCTCAATTTATGCTTGCCAAACATGATCTGCGCTCATCTAACCATGTCTTCAGCGAGAAGTCCAAGAATCCCTGTGGACTTGTCCCAAATTCACCACCACTCCAAGTTGGAGATCTTGTCTACCTCATCTCAGACAAAACAGGGAGGTCAAGGTGGGCCTGGGTCGCTGGACACTACAACGGAGGGAGGCACACGAAGCATTCAGATAATTTGACCTTGTAGGAAGAGGCTCTAAGTTGGGAACCACTAAATTTCTTCACGAAACACCAGGAGGGTCGGTGGAGACCATGATGTAGCAGGAAGAGGGCAAATCACGATCAAAGTATACAATGTATATGTTGTGGTTTGATTTTTTTTTTTTGGTTTAATTTTTTTTAACCCAGTTTTAAATTTCTCAAACTGGTTCATATTTTTCAAACTGGGTTGAATTTTTCAAACCAGTTTTTTTTTGTCAACTATCTATAAAAAGGGAAAATATCTCTTAACATTCCTCTAACCTATTCTCTAACCTATTCTGTCCTTTTCTCGCTGAGTTTCTCCTTATTTAATCTCCCATCTACTCTACCCCTTCCCCTAAATCCCCATTAAGCTTGAATACTAATTAACAGTAGGTTTCACTTTTTTTTCTTTTTATCTCGTACTCACTGGGATTTGAACCGCCGACCTCTGGATCTGCTTCCCACTGTCATTACCACTTGATCATGAAAGCAATGGATGCAAGAGCTCTCATACTTGTTTTAATTATCAGTTCATCACCCCAAGCCCTCATCATATAAATTTTAATTTATTCATAAATACATATACATTTTAATTTATTCATACATGAACTTTGTCTTTATTACTAAGAAGCTAATCAATTCCAAATAAGAGCTTAGGCCTAATCACTAACCTGAGAGCTCAACCCAAACCACTAACTCATATGCAAAGTTCCCAGCCTAACATCAAAGCTAACCATTCTAAATAAGTGCTTAGGCCTAATCACTAACTTGAGTGCTTAACCCAAATTATTAAGACACATGCTCACATTCTGCTCAAAATTGAAAATTAAACTGGTTTAAAAATTTCAACCCAGTTTGAAAAATATGAACCAGTTTGAAAAATTTAAACTGGTTTAACAGAAATTAAACCAAAAATAAAATTGAACCACAACATATACATGCTAGGACCATGTGCTGGAAAGTCTCAAAAAAGGCATCCTCAGCGAAGTGTGAGAAACTTGTTTAGGAATATGGAATAAAACTGTTTTTACAGTGTGATACCTGACTCTAAATACTACAAAATGACTCCAAAATTTGTGCAGCAGAAGTCACACTGACTCCACTCATCAATAAAATTTGCAAACCCTGAGAGAAACTGAGGGTTTCAATATTGTATCATATTTAAAACTAAAGCTGCATTCCTCTACTATGTCTGCAATGAATGATCTACTTACTTGCCACATGGACTGAACTTTATGTCAAAAACAGGCTTTTTGAAGTTGAAATGATGAAGTACAGTCTTTGTTTTCAAATTAGCTAAGAGGCACCTTCCATCTGTAATAAATAATACCAACAATGTTGTGACATTTTACAGACGATAATTCCAAAGACAAAGATTAGAATGATGGCTGAGCTGTATGATTGAAACTTATTGCTGGAAGGTTAATCCTTCCCCAGCCTATTAACCTAATCGCCATTCTGCAGAGGTTGGGAATATTTATTTTTCATATAACCAGTACAACCCCATGCAAAATGTCCTTGAAAAACCATACAAAAAAGTCTGCTATAAGGGCTGTACACTTTAAAATGATAGGCACTAAAGAGCTGTATGACCCTACTATTAAAGTGCATGGCCACACAACTACTTAGAAATGGAATAAAATTTTGCAAAACTGAGTTGAAATACAGCTCTATGTATTATTGAGGGGATGTTTTAACAAGTATGTAAGTTCCATCTAGTTGAAGGTGTTTAGAGGGGGTCAGTTAAGGAGGTCAATAGGGGTCAGTTGAAACAAAATTTCAATTGTCCTTGCAAGTTCAAGATATTGGGAGTAAACTGTATAGCAGAGGGTTATCCAATATACACGAACTGATACGAGCCGTGTTATAGCATTTTCCTTTTTGCACGACCCGTTCTATTCATACGGGTCGTGAAACAATGGTTTACGAGTCGTTCAGTTTGTAAATTGCATATCATTAGAGAGACTTAGAGTGTATATTTACTTAAGGCGTATATACAAGTCCATGACTCGTACGACCCGAACAACTCATCCGAGTCATGAAACAATGGTTTACGAGTCGTACAGTTTGTGCGAACTGCATATCATTAGAGGGACTTAGGCGTATATACAAGTCCAGGACTCGTACGACCCGTACAACTCGTACGAGTCGTGAAACAATAGTTTACGAGTCGTACAGTTTGTGGGAACTGCATACATTAGAGGGACGTAGGCGTATATACAAGTCCACGACTCTTACGACCCGTACAATTCGTCCGAGTCGTGAAACAATGGTTTACGAGTCGTACAGTTTGTGCGAACTGCATATCATTAGAGGGACTTAGGCGTATATACAAGTCCACGACTCGTACGACCCGTACAACTCATACGAATCGTGAAACAATAGTTTACGAGTCGTACAGTTTTTTGGGAACTGCATACATTAGAGGGACTTAGGCGGATAAACAAGTCCACGACTCGTACGACCCGTACAACTCGTACGAGTCGTGAAACAATACTTGACGAGTCGTACAGTTTGTGGGAACTGCATACATTAGAGGGACTTAGGCGTATATACAAGTCCACGACTCGTCCGAGTCGTGAAACAATAGTTTACAAGTCGTACAGTTTGTGGGAACTGCATATCATTAGAGGGACTTAAGCGTATATACAAGTCCACGACTCGTACGACCCATACAACTCGTACGAGTGGTGAAACAATGGTTTACGAGTCGTACAGTTTGTGCGAACTGCATATCATTAGAGGGACTTAGGCGTATATACAATTCCACGACCCGTACAACCCGTACGAGACGTGAAACAGTGGTTTACGAGTCGTACAGTTTGTGCGAACTGCATATCATTAGAGGGACTTGGGCGTATATACAAGTCCACGACTCTTACGACCCATACAACTTGTACAAGTCGTGAAACAATAGTTTACAAGTCGTACAGTTTGTGGGGTTACGTTAGAGGGACTTAGGCGTATATACAAGTCCACGACTCGTACGAGTCGTGAAACAATGGTTTACGAGTCGTATAGTTCGTGAAATGGATATCATTACAGAAACTTAGAATGTTTATACAAGTCCACGACCCGTACGAGTTGTGAAAGAATTACTTGCGAGTGTTTCTGTTGTCGGACTGTTTTATCATTAGACTCGGAAAGTTAGAGTGTATATGCAAGTTCTGTACTCGTTCAGTGGTGTTGTCGCGTTGGGTTTGAAACAATGGATTACGAGTCGTTCCTTTTGTGAACTGCACATCATCAGAGCGACTTGGAACTTATAAACATGCAATTGTACTACCCGTACGAGTCCAACAGGCCATGAAAATATAGTTTTCGGATTATACAGTTGGTGAATTGTTATCATTAATTAGGGGGCTTAGTATTTTTGAAGGCTCATCTACAGTTCTTTTGACGGTATGACTTTGTTGCATATTACACGTTTAAGACAAGCCTAAGGCACGAATTGTTTCTTGTAAATCAAACCTACAACTCGGTTAACCGTTAAATTGTCTTGTAAATCTTAAGTTATGTCGTAGGCCTGTCGTAAGCTTGTTGTACGTGATAAAGTCATACCGTGTAATCGGCGTTGTTCAAGGTTATTATTCTTTAGGTTACTACCACAACCCAAACAAGGCTAGCCATATTTCCTCGCCGCCCGCGCAGAAATTCGGGAGCTGTGCGGCGATGCCGCAAGTGAATTTCAACTCTACTCTTCACCAATTTTCTAGCTGCTTCGTCACTCGCATTCACGGTTTCGTTACCAAAACAAAAGCACTTGCGCACGAAATCCCGCCAGCTACGTAGGCTAGAACGAGGCGAACGTACACAGTTTATGAATTATGTGCGCCCGATGTTCTCTGGGTAAGACACACCACTAATTCTTACATGACCATTGTAGTTTTCAAAATGCCGGATGCAGAGCAAAATTTGAAACGATTTGTAAGTTGTTGACAGTGTTTTGTCATGCGGCAGCCAAGATAACTTCCGCCCTCAGAGTGGTAAATTACCACCACATGGCGTTTTTTCTCCAACACGAGGGCTTGGCCACACTTCCTGCAGAACTGGTGATCGGATACTAACACGGATGAAATTGGATGCCCGCATTCTACAGTGAAGTCATGGAACTTTTTAAACTCCTCAGGGCTGCTTTCGTTTAAACTAGGCACCAACTGAAATAAGCTCTTACATTCCGCTGAGAATGTACTGCTGTCCTCCATATCTTGCTGAACATCGTAGCCAAACACATAACGTTCAACTACAGCTGTAAACTCCCTCAGATTAAGAAATATTCTCCCAATCCTATTAACCACAAGCAAAAGACGAGATAAATAGGAAAAATTGTTGAAAATGCTAGCCATCTTTCACAAAGAGATTTTGAAGCAAGTAAGTCGGGTACATGTGTCGGATACGACTGGCGCAATGAAAACTACAACAAACCGGTGGTCGACAGCTGGTCCAGAAAGAGATAAGCAACACTCCCGGTCAAGGACTCGAGAGAGTTTACGCTGCATATAGTGCACTTTAGATCCAATCTTCAAGTCACAAAAAATTTAAGGCCTTCCGCTTTGAGATATGCTGAATATACAGCGCTGCTGGGTTCTTATGCTTTGAGAACGAAGAATATTTACCGTGTTTTGCGCTTTGAATAATAGGACTCTGAAAAGCACTGTATATGCATAGCGCTATTCCTTTCTCACGCTTTGAGAACGAGGAATATTCATCGTGTTTTGCTAGTCTTTTATGACTCCGAAGAGTACGTATATACTGTGTTTTGCTAGTCTTTTATGACTCCGAAGAGTACTGTCTGTAGTGCTCTTGAGCTCTTGCTCTAACGATTTGAGAACAAAGCATATTCACTGTGTTCGGTGCTCTAGGGAATATACAGCCAAAGTCCCCACGCTATGCGAACGGCGAATATTCATAGCGTTTTATGACTCCGAATATATACTGTATGTAGTGCTCTCGAGATCACGCTTTGAGAACGAAGCATATTCACTGTGTTCTGTGCTCTAGGAAATATACAGCGCTTCTGGGTTCTCATGCTTTGAGAACGAAGAATATTTACTGTGTTTTGCGCATTTGAGAACGAAGCATATTCACTGTGTTCTGTGCTCTAGGGAATATACAGCGCTGCTGGGTTCTCGTGCTTTGAGAATGAAGAATATATACCGTGTTTTGCGCTTTGAATAATAGGACTCTGGAAAGGACTGTATATGTATAGCGCTATTCCGTTCTCACGCTTTGAGAACGTTGCTAGTCTTTGATGACTCCGAAGAGTACTGTCTGTAGTGCTCTTGAGCTCTCGCTCTAACGCTTTGAGAACGAAGCATATTCACTGTGTTCGGTGCTCTAGGGAATATACAGCCAAAGTCCCCACGCTATGCGAACGGCGAATATTCATAGCATTTTATGACTCCTAATATATACTGTATGTAGTGCTCTTGAGATCATGCTTTGAGAACGAAGCATATTCACTGTGTTCTGTGCTCTAGGGAATATACAGCGCTTCTGGGTTCTCATGCTTTGAGAACGAAGAATATTTACCGTGTTTTGCGCATTTGAGAACGAAGCATATTCACTGTGTTCTGTGCTCTAGGGAATATACAGCGCTGCTGGGTTCTTGTGCTTTGAGAATGAAGAATATATACCGTGTTTTGCGCTTTGAATAATAGGACTCTGGAAAGGACTGTATATGTATAGCGCTATTCCGTTCTCACGCTTTGAGAACGTTGCTAGTCTTTCATGACTCCAAAGAGTACTGTCTGTAGTGCTCTTGAACTCTCACTCTAACGCTTTCAGAACGAAGCATATTCACTGTGTTCGGTGCTCTAGGGAATATACAGCCAAAGTCCCCACGCTATGCGAACGGCGAATATTCATAGCGTTTTATGACTCCGAATATATACTGTATGTAGTGCTCTCAAGATTACGCTTTGAGAACGAAGCATATTCACTGTGTTCTGTGCTCTAGGGAATAAACAGCGCTGCTGGGTTCTCATGTTTTGAGAACGAAGAATATTTACCGTGTTTTGCGCCTTTGAGAACGAAGCATATTCACTGTGTTCTGTAGTAGTAAGGGATGAGGCTAACGAATACCACTTCTACCTGTGGGCCTTAAATCACCGAAATAACGCTTTCAACGTCGGGACTCAGCTCGCTTCGCCCCGACGTTGAAAGCGTTATTTCGGTGATTTAAGGCCCACAGGTAGAAGTAGTATTCGTTAGCCTCATCCCTTACTACTCGAGGTTAAGCCCCCTTGATTGCAAAGCGAAATCTCAATTAGAAAAAAACTCCATATTTATAAGAGCGATGTACGTACCACGCCACAAAAGCAAATTTATCAAGAGCGCACAAACCCTTCAAGGAAGGAGGCCTCCGGTGATTGATTTTCAGAATGAGATCGTCGAGATGTATGTCAGACGCGAGGGTGAAGAAGAGGGTAGAGAAAACGGGAGAGGGCGGCGTTTTATTAAATGGATTTTTGACAAAAGGTTGAGAGCAAATCAGACAGCGGGAGTAATGGCAAAATTGAGAGAAAATGTTAATCAAACTTTTTACATTCGATATAACTATGGATATGTTCTTGTTAACAATGAAACGGGGCTTAGAATTGTTTTTTATAAACAGCAAAAAGGCTCGCCCTGGATAAACGCTTTTGCAGAAGC
>OZ026603.1:20680361-20725361 GCA_964020085.1 Micromussa lordhowensis
TGTCCTATCTCCGACACCAGATTGTGCTTATTACGCAATGCTGTTTACCAAATCACGTGTAAAAACTGCAACCAACATTACATCGGGAGCACTACACACTTTATCCATGATCGTGTAAGGGAACACCTGAACAATGATAACTCCTCTGTGAAAAAACACCTTTCTAAGTGCCAAAACAAAGTCCACAAAGGCATCGAAATCAAGAGTATTGTACTAGAAAACGACCCCACAAATCTGCGTCTGTTCGAAGCGTTCTACATACGAAACCACAAACCTACCATCAACTCCCGAGAGGAATGCAGCGAATTCGCGGACCTTTTGTTCTAAAAATTATTTCGTATATCTAAGACCACTTTGACACTCGCTCATTAGATCATGCCACTCGTTTTTATTCGTTTTTATTCATATTTGCACCCAATTATTGATCTCAGGCATTTTACCCCATATTGGCTTTTCACACCTTTTTACTTTACACCTGTATATAAGCCCCACGCGGAATATTTTTTCTTATCCCTGATGATGCCGTGGATCGGCGAAAGCTTGGATTTTAAACGTTTTTAACAGCAGTTTTACAGTAGTGTAAGGCCTCAATCGAACCTTTCACAATTTCATTCAAAATGCTACTGAAGGACAACTTCCAACGATTACTGGAAAAGGAATAGACATCTTGAAAGACGCCGTCAGCCTTCCAGGAGTCAGTCTCCATTAATTGTTGCGCGGCACGATCGAGCGAGCCCCGATCTTTACAGCCCTTGCGAAGAAGCATATGGCATGCTAAAAAACGCAATGGTGGGGGGGCCGAGTATCGTGTTTAAACGCTACCACGAAGCAGGTGTGACACAAATCAGGCCTCACAGATTCAAAACAACGAAAATATGCAAACGCATCATTGGCTACGACGCTAACGCGCTTTATCCATCAACAATGCTGAGAGAAATGCCATGCGGAAAAGAGAAAGTTGTGAGCTACATAAATCCCAGATATCAAGCGGTCAAGTTAATCAGTCGCTTGAAAGAGGGGTCTTGGTTTGGCTTCGCGGAAGTAGACATCGAGATCCCACAAAAGCTGTGGATGAAGTTTGAAGAAATGCCGCCGTTTTTCTTCACTAAACGGATCCCCGATGAAGCAGTGCCCCAGCAAATGAAGGATTACATGGCTCGTACCGGCCGGAAGAGGGGCGAGGGAAAGAAGCTGGTTGGGGCTCTCTCTGCTCAAAAGCTGCTGCTGTATGCCCCGTTGTTGCAGTGGTATGTCGGCCATAGAGCGAAAATCACGGCGGTTTACCGCACCATAGATTATCAGGCGACGAAAGCGCTGAAGTGGTTTGTAGATGAAGTGACAGAGGCGCGGAGGACCGGAGACGTGGACAAGAGCAAAGCGCTGTTGGCTAATATCTTCAAGCTGTTGGGCAACAGCAGTTACGGCAAAATGATCGAGGCGCTGGAAAGACGGACTAGCGTGATTTATACAAAGAATGAGAAACTGGTGGACAGGACGATGAGAAGCACTTTTTTCGAAGACCTGGATGAAATAGGGAGCGCCTATGAGCTGGAAAGCCGAAAGCCACGCATCGTTATCAGACGCCCATTTCAGATGGCATTGCGGTGTATCAAAGCTCAGGATGCTCGAGTTTTACTATGACTTCTTGGACAGGTATATTGATCGCCGCGACTTTGAGCTGATACAGATGGACACGGACAGCAACTACATGGCGATATCTGGCGATAAGTTGGAAGACATCATTCGCCCAGAGCTGCGTGCAGAATTTGAGGCGGCAAAGAAGCAGTGGCTGTCATGGAACAAGTGGAGCGAGCGCACGCCTGGCCTGTTCAAACTTGAATCTGAAGGCAGCGGACTGATAGCGCTATGCTCAAAATGTTACTTTGTAAACAGCGAAAAAAAGAAGTTTAGCACAAAAGGCATGTCAAAGAAACAAAACGAAATTACCTGGCAGCGTTTTGAAGCAGCGCTCAATGGCAGTATTGATAGAGCAAAAAACCGGGGGTTTCGTATGGTTGGCAAGCAGATGGTAACATATGAGCAGCAAAAGCTGGGTCTGAGCGCTTATTATGACAAACGGTGGGTGTTACCAGATGGCATTCACACAGAGCCGATCGAGTTTCACATAGCGGGTGGCAACTGAGTATTAGATGGCACAACCAAGAGCTCTTCACGAACGAAGCCGCGCTTGGGCCCGTCAGACAAATAATAGACAACAGGCGAATCTGGCCTGGTACTATTTTTAACAACCTGGTGGACTTTCAAAGACCAGATTGGATCAGTGGCCCTTTTGGTGCCGCCCTCAAGTTCGCCCGGCTGGTACAAATATCTCACATTGATGAGCGGCGGGAGTTTTTTTTCGTTCACACCAACAGGTCTTGTGTAAGGGGTAGAGGGCTTTGCTACAACATTTTTTTCTTTGATTGCAGCAGCCGGCATTTTGCCAGTCAAGCGAGTCACCTCATTGTTCAGAGCGCTGACAACATCGGGAAGTCTTTTTACCCATTCAGTTGACCGCTTGCCATCTTCCAGAAGCATTTCCATGGCGTACTGATGTCCAAACAAACGCTCAGCAAGCGTACAATTGAAACGCTCGACAATAGCCTGATCTCTGTGAATTTCAGTGCGGCCGCAACGAATGTAAGTTTTGCGTTTTTCCATTTCTTTCGTCACAGCGCCCATAAACTCGCGTCCAGGGTCAACATGCAGCATCTGAGGCCAAGTCAAAGGGCCGCGTTTGTAAATTGACTGGAACGCTTTCGCGACTTCTTCAGAGTCCTTCGAGGTAAGAGGCTCTGCTTCTTTGTAACGGCTGGCAATGTCAACAACAGTCAACGCATATTTGTAAACTTTGCGGCTGCGCGTGGGTTTATCATGAGGTAAAAAAAGAAGGTCCGCTTGGTGTACCGAGTTGGGCGCCGCCACGTCAAATTTCGGGCGGGGAACGTATCGCGGTGCTGGAAGATAGATCTGCCAAACGGCCTGTTTGTAGAGCCACTGCTTGGCGGCATCTTCAGGAACTTTCGCAGCTTCTGCCAATTTTTTGATGGCGGGGGTCCCTTTCCAGTAGCCCTGGGGGCTGTAGTAGATTTTGGCTAGCTTGGCGTCCATTATTTATACGGCAAAAAAGTTTAAAGGAAACGAAAAGCCGCGTATCCAAGCGCGAGAGCGCCGCTGCCGACGAAAAGAAGCTCGCCCTGTTTCTGCAGCTCACTTGGCTGATACATGTCCGAGAAATTCGGCGCTTTGGGCAGAGACAGTCTCTGGTTGGGGTGGGCCTGGTTGTAGAGCTTGAACCCGTAATCGGTGTTTGTGAAGTTTTTCTGCGCGTGTTCTTTGATTTCTTCGTTGGTGTTGATCCAGTCGAGCAGCTGTGTCTGCTCGCGTGAGTATTTTGCCATTGCGGACTGATAAGCCTCCAGTGCTTTGTCGTGCCGCGTTTTCTCGTCTAACGCTGCTTTGCCATTGTCACCGGCCAAAAATTTGGCGAGGTAGTTGCCGCCAGTGAAAGCTGCCGCGTTGAGAACTGCGCCCCCAATCATCATCGCAATGCTGGCCATTTTATGTTAAGATCATTTTTTCAATCAGGAAGAATCTTCTGATTTTCGAGATACCGTTTCAGCGCGATGCTGACAGCCATGACAGCGGTGAACTTGGCATATTTCACAAAGCTGTCGCTAGGGTCATCTGTGAAGTTTTCTTTCGCGGCCTTTTTCGCAATCCAGCCAATGCCCGCGGAAAGGCCGGTAAGAGTTGCGGCTTCCATGATTGTTTTCACAAGCTTGTTGTCAGACATGGTGATATATTAAATGGATTATTTTTCTAAATGATCACGAATAATATCATCTCTGCAAGACTCACACAAAAAACTTTCCATGAACCAATTCATCCTCATCATACTCATCATCCGAAAAAACCTTTCCGCATTCTTCGCACTTGACTTTTGTGACAGACTCGCAAGTTACTTCTTCTGTCGGTGGTCTGATGATATGCATGGAAAGATTGAAAGCTTTTTTTGTGAAGGTTGCCCATGAAAAAAATATCCCCAAGAGGGCAGAAGCATTTAAAATTTCTTCAAGCAATCCGCCAAACATGATATATTCAAAGGATTATTTTTTCAATTCAAAAATTTTTAATCCATATTTCTAATTCCTCTTGGCAAGACTGCAGGCGTTTCTTTTTTTGGCTCGACTGGAGGCGTCTTTTTGGCGAAAAGGGCTTTTATCTCTTCTCGTTTGTAGTAGATTCCCACTATTGAAAGAAAAATGCTGATGCCGCTCAGCCATTGTGTTGTTGTAAGAATTGCCCCAGGATCGTCAGGTGTTGTTGCCTCAGGATCTGCTTCGGCAGCCTCAGGGGTCTTTTTTTCCAGATTTGCAATGATGGCATTGGCCTCATCTAAAGCCTTTTTCTGCGCCTCGCGAGCCTCTCTATTCTTCTTTTGGAGAGCTTTGCCGGCAGCGACTTTTTTTGGGTCTTTTATTCTTTTGGTTGGATCTTTTGAAGTCACTTGTTGGTCGATAGGCTGTGGAGTCTGTGAATCTCCCATGATGTATATTAATTCAAAAAAAATGTTTAAAACAAATTTTTGCAAGCATGTGCACAGCATGTGCAAGCATGTGCTCAGCATGTGCAAGCATGTGCTCATCATGTGGTAGCATCATCCGCATTGGTAGCAGTTGGCACTTCATGTTGTTGCGAGAAATCAACATGCTTTGCCGTGATCAAAAACGCGTTGGCAACCGCCAGCAAACGGCCGCATCTCAGCGCAAGGTTGCCAGAAAGATTGGACAGTTCTTTTGTGATGATGTAGTCGTTTTTCAGCTCATTCTGCAGGGCTTCGGTATCTTTGAGCCGCACCGCCAGGCTGAGTGCCTTTGTGGAAAATGACAGAAAGCTCTCAATCAGGGTTTCAGTTGTCCTTGCACCGACGTAGGTCTCGTACCTTTTGTAGTGCTTCATGACATCTTGTTCATTCAGCTGCCTGACTCGTTCGTGTGTGAGATTGACGCCGATCGCTTCTTTGCATTTGCCGGTAGAAACCAAAATCGCAAGCTGCTCGCGAAGAGCAGGAATGTCGGGTCTAACAGGCAAAGCTGCCGCAGGCTCGGCTTCCAATAGGTTCATGACTTCGGCCATGACTGCTTCGTTTTCTTCTGCCATTATATTCTTTCATTTTTTAATTTCAATGGGCAAAAAATGACGCAGCTGTCTTCATTTGGAAAATTTGAAGACCGGATAATCGTAGCCTTTCATGGATTGCTGCGTCCCTTCATATTTGATAAAATTTGTTCTTGGTAGGTTTTTCAGATCCCAATACAATGATGAAGGGGCATAGTACATCTTCACGCCTGTTTCTTCTGTTTCAAGAGTGACAACGCTTATTGGCCTGCCGTAATCGTTTGTCCCACTGTTGCTCCATTTACTAAAGTGCTACTTCTCTTAAATTGTGAAAGGAAAGCGCAAAGAAACTATCAAATGGGTAAATTTGCGCGCTTTAAGCCTTGAAATCATCTGGTCAAGTTCGTCGCGGGATAGCCCGCCGGCGTATTCTTCGAAGATGGTTTTTGTGGTCTTGGCCGATGGCGTGTAAAAAAGAACGATTGCTGCAACGTTTTCACGAAAAGGCTTCGCGATGCTTGAGAGCTGCTGTGTCAGCACCCACACACTGATGCCGGCGTGGCGTGCCGAGAAACCGAGTTTGACAAGCTCCCCGGTCCGCCCTTTCACGTCTTTTGAGGCGGCGCAGTCATCAAGTACGATGAGTGTGTTGTGGCCTTCGTAATAAAAACTTGCCACCTTCAGCCAATTTTCAACTTGGTGTTGCCCACAGATTATGGCACACACCCAAGGATCTATATTCGCAAACCTGTGCAGTGTTCTGTTGTGGGCGAAGGTTGGGCAGATTAACACGATGTAATCAAACTTGCCGCGGAATTGGCCGTAGAGCTGTTTCACAAGAAAATGCGTCTTGCCAGTGTTGGTCGGCCCGACTATTAGAGCGTTGAAGGGAATGTTGCCAGGATCCATTTTCAATACTGCATATAAATTCAAAACTGCACAGATTGCAGCTGCTTGTTCATTATGTTGAACTGGGAGTCAGAGATCATGAAAACATGGCAGTTAACAGTTCCCGACCCCTTTTTGTCTCTCTCGATTTCCAGCTGCACGCCATCTGTTGTGTTCACGAGGCGGGTGCCGCTGCCATGCATTTCTTGGCTGGCCATGGAGCGCAGATCGATCAGAAGCCCGAACTTGTCGTCGGTGTAGAACTTCTGAAGGGTCATGAACTGGGGTTTGTGTTTTTCTTTCATGAAGAAGCGGCTCACTTCACTCCAAATGTCCTGACTTTCGATGCCGTTGTTGTATATCATATTTGGAGAACCGTTTATCGTTAAGCTTATTTTCTTTATGTCCTGGAATATGTATTTTTCCGAATCTCTTGCCCCCGGGGCATACGGCTCAATGAACAGCAAGAGGATCCCCTTCAATGACCGTCTTTGGGCGTTAACTTTGACGTTTATTCTCTCTGTTCCTCTGTCGATCGGGATCACTTTATCACGGGCCACGTGGTCGTATAAAAACTCTTTGCCATCATCATAAATGCTGGCTGCCTTTTCTGCAAGAGTCTCACTTTGGATCATTTCATACTGAAGCTGGATGTTCTTCAGCTTGTATTTCAGCTTGGACGAGTCCGTGCCTCTGACCACTTGGCTGGCTTGCGCGAGGGTCACTTCAAAGATGAGGTCGCTGCACAACGCCTGGGGGTAAAAAACACAGTGGTCTGTCAAGATCTGGTGGTCCAGATTGATTCGATATTGGTGCCGTAAACTTCGTTGAGTTTTTTTTCAGCGTCGACACCTGTTGTTTTTTTGTCCCCTGAATTTGAGCGGATCTTGCACAAATCTTCGGTCTGGATGCCCTCAGGCACCATGTTGTCCCGCTTTTGTCCGGGCAAGAAAAGGTCGCTGAACGTTTTGTAAATGTCATGGCCGACGGTTTCATCCAAAATCGTGCCTTCAAACTTCACAACAAGCTTGTCCACGAGTGCTCGCGAGACGTTCTGGACAAGGAAGTTGTTCGCGTGCCCCCCAGAAAGGTCGACATCAAATATCAGGGCCAAAGAGTTAGGCACAAGGACTTCGTTCTCGTTCAGCTTGGGCACGTGAACATACAGAGTCTCACCAGGGTTTGCTTCGGAAGGGTTGAACGTTATGCGCTTGACAGTGCGCTGCGCCTTCATGGCTTTCATTATCTTTTCGCTGTTTACTGGAAGAAGGTCATCTTGCACTTGCACAGACATGGTATATGAATGAAAAAATATATTTTCTAATTAAAAAAACCCGTTTATAAATAAATGGAAGAAGGCGGCGATTTTGGTTACGATGATCCTAATCTTGACTATGACATTGACCATGACGACGACGATCAAGTCAACACAACCCAGCCGTTCCAGCCGGGTGCGGCATCAACACCCTATCACAGAGATGAACAACATGAAATGCAAACGATGATGCACGAGCAGAGCGGGCTGCCGTCTTATGATGAAAAAACCCCTCTTATTGGTTCCACTGAAGATATTGAAAGAAGGCTGAGAAATTTAAGAGGAAACGATATGACTGGAATTATTGACACAACAAAAATTAAAGGTTGGATTGAAAACCCATTGAGCGAAGAGGATAAACAAGAACAAATCAGGCTAGTGAAAAAATTAATCAAAGAAAACTTTCCCAATGCTAAAGTTGATGAGCTGGTAATAGGTTACTCCAAAAAAAACCCAATGGTTCTTGTTGTTAAAGGGCCCCAAAAAGGAGAGACAAAAATAGTTCTAGAAAATGGCAGCGGCTTACAAAAAAGCAACAATAGCAATGCCACGACTGCTACTACGCCGACGATTACCGCAGTTTTGTTTATTTCGTGCATCGGCGTTTTTTCTGAAGGGGCTTCCTCATCTGTGGAAATCGGCGTTTTCTCTGCCGGCTTGGGGTTTTGCGCAGCTTTGTGTATCGGATTTGAGGGATGGCTGTTGGGCGGGTTGATTTTTGATGGCCCCCCATCCATCAGTCGGAGGCCCACTTTTTTTGTTCCTGAATTTACGTCATTGTTCACGCCTAGCTTCACTCCTGGGGCGGCTTGCTTCAGCCTGTTGTTGTATCCAACCGTGCTTTCCGTGTTGATGATCATTTCCGCCGGTATCAGCCACGCTCCAGGGCACACTGCAAGATTCAGCCTGACCTTCGCTTCATCAACCGCGAGCTGATACCTTTGCACGCTCTTCGCCAAATCCGGCTGTCTAATAGCGTCTTCCATCAGAGTCAAAAACTCCGTCTGTGCCTCTTTCGCTCTCCCACCTGCCCCAATTATGCTGCTCCGAACATTGACTTACGCGCCCAAGATGCAGTAAACGAAGGCTTCAATCGACTGGTTAATGCGTGCAAGTCCCGCTTGTGTCAAACCTGATGATTTGTTTGGTGCGAACCAGTCATACTGGGCAAATGCCACACTATCGAGCTCAATGATAGCTAGCAAGTTTCCATCTTTTGCTTTACCACTTTCATCGGCGAATTTGTAAAACCCTCCTGGATATTCCGCCCCTGTTTTCATTGGCCCGTGGCCTGACACGCCAATGTACACGTCGCCCAAGCCGCGGTTTTTTCTGCTTGTGAACCTTTAATCACTTGTTGGGTCTATCCCGAACTCTGCACATATCCTTTTGTACGAGGCAACGTCGTAATGATTGCCCGATAAATTGAATGTTGGGTCTCCGGGGAGGGCGCTTATGCTCTGGATACCCCCCATCTGGAACAAAATTCTCCTGACTGTGAAATACCAGAAAAATGTGGAAGGCCCTCACTTGCGGTGAAAGATTCAGGCCGCTGTCAAAGATTTCTCTCGAAATTCCGCAGCCTTGTGTTGCGCAAAATACAGAAAAGTTGAGCTGCTGCGGCCAATAGCTCATATTTGGGCCTCTTAGCCAACGTTTTGCTTCTGCCGCGGAGTTGTGCCTTATTCTTGTATGTTGAAATATTTCCCGTAATTTCACCACAAAGAAAGAATCTGGACTCACATAAAGGTTTATCGGGCTGTTGAAGATTTTCTTCAGGCTTGGCGCTGCTTCAGTGAAAGCTACTGCAGGGATTGGCAGCGCTTTTTTTGTTCTCAGCGGGGACAGTTGATATGGGAACCCATCCACACCATCCAAACCGAGCGCAGTCTTCATTTGCTGGCTCCAATATTTCCTGTCCGATTTAAACACGCTCTTGCCCCCATTCAAAAAAATTTCAGATCCTGTAACGTTCCCTTTATCATCAGAATATGCTTGAGCAAAGAATTGGCTTTTGTCTGCGTTTGGAAACTGTGCCGTGAATTCTGCCCACCCGCTTTTCTTTGATGTGGCTATTTGAGCAAGCGTTGGTTGTGGATCGTTCATTATGAATGCTGATATATCTATCCAATATAAAAAATGGTTGTTCTAACAATTGTCACGCAAAAGAATGGAGAGACTGTCTTCTTTGACGAGCCGATCCCCCAAGTTCATTTCATGAAACTGATCTCGTGCAGTTTGTATAACTCTTGGCACAATCTGAAAAGTGTAGGGCAAATACATTTCAAAGAAGATAGAGAAGTTTTGGCTTCTATACCTCAGGGCCATTACACTTCTCAGTCACTCGCAGAAGAGCTAACAGAAAGTTTGAAATCATACAAAAACATAAAAAAAATACAAATTGAAACCAATAAGCCCAAAAATTATTGTGGACTGAAGATAACAGTTTGGGAGCCAACAATAGGCAAAGAAATTTCAGTCAGTCATACTTTAAGCCGGTTTATCAACTCTGGGACGACATTGACTACGATAACTTATGTCAAAAAGCTGAACAGCCCTTCCGCTTATTTCATTCACTGCAATCTTATCGACAAAAACCAGAACTTTTTGAACAACAATAAATCTGATCTTTTGGCTAAATTCGATATAAAAGGCAAGCCCTACGAAAAAGTCGGCTATGATTCTTCTCCACAACAACCTTTTTGTGGCTGTTCGACAGATTCACATGTAAATAGTATCACTGTCAGCGTTAAAAACAATGTCGGCGAGCTGTTCGATTTCAACGGCCTGCCTCTCGAATTTGTTTTGGAAATAAAATAAGTTTCTATTTATACAATGTCTTCCGCGAATGTTCTACCATCCGCACCTCCTGAAAACATTTACCCTCAAATTCGGCCTCCTGACTTCAGGATGCAAAAAGTTAATGAAATTTCTGCCGCTCTGAACAAAGAAGTGGGCCACTATCGAGCGGTTGCGAAAAAATACAAGCGTGTCAAGAAGGTTTTCAACTGGAGCGCCGCCGGCTCCAGCTTTCTTTCGGCCGCTTTTTCAAGCGCAAGTTTAGGCTCAGCTCTTTCTTTTGTTGGCCTGCCGGCTGCAATACCGCTTGGCGGCGTTGGTGGAGCTTTCGCCATCGTTTCTTCAGGGCTGATCATCGCCAGCAAGCGGTTTGAATCAAAGATCAAGAAACATCAAGAGATTGTCACGCTCGCCATTGCGAAACGCGACACGGTTGACAGACTGCTTTCCAAAGCGCTTGTCAACAATCAAATATCCGACGGCGAATTTCAGTTGATCATGGCCGAATACTCACAGTATAACGTACTGAAAGACTCTGTTAGGGCAAAACTCACGCGGCATTCGTCTCAGCCTGACGTTGAGAAGATTAAGAAAGATGTCCGAAGCGAAATGGAGGCAGATTTCCGAAAAAAAATATCCGCTCTTGCCGCCGGTTCGAATTAACATTCCAAAAATTTCATTCAGGCTTTCATTTTAGCGTGACGCGATTCTGATGCATCAGAAACCACTTCGAGTGCTTATTTTGAATAAATCACAAATATATAAAATGATCGCATTGGTTCACACAATTTGGCACGCCATCGCCGAACTTTTGTTGCCTTCTTGGCAAAAAGATGTCAGAGATATAACATATCAAGTCGTAAACGCGATGAAAGAGGCAAAAAAAAATGAAACTGCTGTTTGATTGTCACAGTTTCATCTGTATAATAAAGAACTCTTTTCCCTTCCGTTCAAAATGTTACGCAGCAGTTCTTCGCCGCTAATTGATAAGATGACTTCTCCACCGCCCGCAGAAATAACAACCTTGTCTATTTCTTGATCTTCATAAATTTCATCTGATGTGGCAATTACCTCTTCTTCATTTTTTTTTTAGACAAAATAGTTAGCAATCACCCCTGCCATGGCCACAACCGAGACCATTATTAAAATGCACAATAGCTTTAAGATGAAAACCAGACTAGCCGAGGCCACAACCGAGGCGGCTATTAAAATGCACGACAGCTTAAAGATGGGGCCCAGACTAGCCGAGGCGGCCATTAAAATGCACGACAGCTTAAAGATTCGGCCCATATATCATTACATTAAATTTTGCTTCAATTTGATGTTTTTACGTCTCCGTCTTTTGGCAAAAGAAGGAACCATAGCGTTGTCTACAAGGCTCGCCTACCCAACCAAGACAGGGCACTGATTCTCTGCCACATTTCAAAAACTCCTGCACCATACCGTTGTCTACAAGGCTCGCAAATTTCGGATTTTATAACGCCTGCCTAACAAACAAGACAGGGCACTGATTCCTCGCCCCATTTTAAAAACTCCTGCAAATGTTTGTGGCAAAAAGGACCTTCGCATCGTTTCTCGCAAACTCGGGGCTTGCCTATTATAATCCATGCGCATCCTTGATTCTCGGGGGCATAAAACATTCCAAGAACATCTACCGAAAAATAGGGGTTTAATATGCAATAAAATATTTAACCCCCACTCAATCTCTCAAACCAAAACAAAACTCAGGTTCCGTCCAGTACACCGTGTCACATTTATCACGCACCCCAAAACATTTTTCAGATCGAGGTGGCGGCGGAGTCTCTAGAAGTGGCCGCAGGGCCTCTGGCGTAAATGAGGGTGGGCGCGGGGCCTCTTGCGTAAACACGCGGAATTGGAGTTTCGCATCTCTTTGTCTCACAGTTTCTCGTCCACAGCCACGGCATAGTTGAATCTCACTCCTAACACCAATACCACAACCCAAACAAGGCGCGGTATTTTACTTCCGTTCCTGATGTTAGTCCTATGATCTTTGCAATATTCTTCGCGGCAAGATTTTCCACATATTTCACGTTTCCCATTTTTCAGCCATGCGCAAATGTTGTATCCTCTGTGTCCTCCCATTTTGCAAATATGGAGTCTTTTTCTAATTGAGATTTCACTTTGCAATCAAGGGGCTTAACCTCGAGTAGTAAGGGATGAGGCTAACGAATACTACTTCTACCTGTGGGCCTTAAATCACCGAAATAAAGCTTTCAACGACAGGGCGAAGCGAGCTGAGTCCCGACGTTGAAAGTGTTATTTCGGTGATTTAAGGCCCACAGGTAGAAGTGGTATTCGTTAGCCTCATCCCTTACTACTTCTGTGTTCTAGGGAATATACAGCGCTGCTGGGTTCTCGTGCTTTGAGAATGAAGAATATATACCGTGTTTTGCTCTTTGAATAATAGGACTCCAGAAAGGACTGTATATGTATAGCGCTATTCCGTTCTCACGCTTTGAGAACGAGGAATATTCATCGTGTTTTGCCCTTTGGGGCATGCATTGTCCTTAGCATGTTTGTTTCTCGAGCCACTCACGGGTCGTATGAGTTCGACAGAATTGTTTATCATTGGTATATGTAAATATGTAAATATCTATGCAGTTCACCAATTGTACGACTCGTGAACCATTGTTTCATGACCCGTACGGGTCGTGCTGTCCTGGTTGAAGTGCTGTCTTACTAATGATATGCAGGTCACCATTGTATGTTCGACAGGATATTTCCGCGACCTGTACTACCCGTAAACCATTGTTTCATGACCTGTACGGGTCGTACGAGTCGTGTCAAGCCATTCACGGGTCGTATCTGTTCGACAGTATTGGACAAGCATGGTATAGCATAGCTGCCAAAGAATAAATATAAATCTCTGTACTAACCATCATCAACGGTAATGATTAACCTGCCATCTGGAGACAAACAAATTCTTGCTATGTTCTTGTGATTTCCAAAAGGTAGAGTCCATGACTTGTTACTACAAAACGAAAAACATAATTATTATACAACTACATGGTGCAACTGTATTTAACATTTTAGACCATACCATAAGTATCACCCATTATGCTTAATTCAAGAATGCTAGCTCATCATTTTAAGAAAATTAAACAGTGATGAATCACTAGTATGCAAAGTTTCAAAGAAACTAGAGAAAGGGAACTGTTGAGTTGAAACAATTTTCCAAGATATTCAGGTTAACAAGGGAAAGACTTCTCAGAGTTGATCATTCCTACAAGACAGTGAAACTTGTGCCTTGCGTGTTACAAACAATCTAAAACAACAAGGATAAGTGGGAGGGAGAATGGACGATGTTTGAAAATATGCTTTAAGTTGTTGCATTTGATGAAAGATTATAAAGTCCATAAGTATAGGTTGTCAAATGATTTTGAGTGCAATTTGGAATAAATGAGCACAAGTAAATTGTCCTAAGACTACAAAAAATTTGTAGTTTTTGTAAAATTTTTGAGAGATTATATATTGCAAATTGCACTCAAAATCGTTTGATTACCGGTAGTTGTTATTAATGTACAAGTGACAATTTCTGTCACGCTTCATTATTTACATGACAAATAAAGCGTCAACTTTATTGGATGAAAATTTTACATGTGAATTCAAGCGTAAAAATTCATTCACTCTCTCCAAACTGAGCAGTTTCTTTCAACTGTGACAAACAGCCTTTATTCACAGTTGAACTTGACCACAAAGCAGAAGACCTACAGTACCTGTGGTTTTGGTGCACCTTTCTTTGCAACTGTTTTTCAAGTGGTTGAAAAACTCTGAGCCATGTTCAAGTCAGGCCAAGTCAGGACACTCTCTAACTTTAGTGGGTAAACCATTCCAAAGCTTGGTAGTTAAATATGACCATGACTTATGCATATATTCTAAATTGAAAGATGGCAGCACGAGGCGTGTGCTAGCCCCCCTCAGATTGTAATTTACATTTAAAACGTTAAAAAACTCGCTAAGATACTCTGGTCCCTGTCCTCTTAAACACTTATATAAAATGACTACTGACTGAAATTGCCTCATTGTCTCTAGGTTCTGTAATTCAGCTAAGTTAAGTAGAAAATCATAAAACACTGAACTTGAATACCTTAGGATAGTCCTTAGGATATACTAATTAGTATCCCCATTCTCAAAGAATGCCATGGGCAGAAAATCTGGTTGTCCGACCCTCAGCCTCAGATTCTGTCATACTCGGATGCTAGCGATAGTGGCTGGGGAGGTTATTGTGTACAGATCAAAGGCCAGGTTGCTATGGGAACTTGGACCCCTGACGAAGCTATCCAGAGCTCCACATGGAGGGAACTTCGGGGAACTCTTATGGTGCTTTCATCCTTCGCCCCACAGCTTCAAGGTAAAGAAGTTAGGCATCGTACAGACAACAAGAATGTCGAGTCAGTCCTGCAGATCGGCAGTTCATCAAAGCTGATACATGATGAAGTACTAGCTATTTTCAAACTGTGTCAAAAGTGGGTTATACGACTATATCCAGAATGGGTCCCACGTGAATTAAATAAAGAGGCCGACTATCTGTCGCGCCAGACAGACGAGGACGATTACATGTTAAACCCAACATATTTTGCTGCCTTGGACATCTTATGGGGCCCCCACACGGTCGATAGATTCTCGTCCTACAAGCCCCGGCAAATACCTCGTTTTTGCAGCAGATGGCTAAACCCATGCACAGAGGCAGTGGATGCATTTACTGTGAACTGGAGAGGAGAAAACAACTGGGTTTTTCCTCCTCCATTCTTAATACCAAAAGTGATATCCCACATGCGCAACAACCATGAAGATGGCACTGTCATTGTCCCACTGTGGACATCTGCTCCATGGTGGCCTCTTCTTACACTAGATGGGCATCAACCCATGCCTTGGATTGTAGACTGGTTAGACATTCCGCTGAGTGACAACACTTTCATCCCAGCAGTGGCACATGCATCCCTGTTCGGAATAGGCACACCTTCATACAGAGTCCTTGCCCTGAAGGTGCGTTTCAGTCATCCACGTGAGGAGGATGTCACAAAACCATTTATATAGAACATGGCGACTCATCTAGCGAGTGACTGATATGCCTGTGAGAGGCAATACACAGCCTGCGAGAGGCATGACACCTGTGAGAGGTACACCACCCATGAGGGTGCTATTGCTACCATTGTCGCTAACGAGTGTTGCTGGTAGGTCATGTGTAGCAAACATCTCTCTGAGCTTTTCAATTGTGGCAGTCGACGTGGTAGACTTCATGCAATGCACTTCCAACTGCTTCGAGTATGCATCCATGACTACAAGGAACATTTCTCCCTTGTAAGGCCCTGCATAGTCAATGTGGATTCTTGACCAAGGGAGTCCCGGCCACTCCCAGGGGTGTAATGGGGCTTCTGCAGGTGCACTCTGATTTGACTGACATTTGTCACAGCCCTTCACCTTCTTCACAATCTCCTGATCCATGCCCGGCCACCATACATAGCTTCGTGCCAATGCTTTCATGCGAGATTCGCCTGGGTGGGCCTCATGCAGCTCGGTAAGTATTTTCGATCTTCCTTGTGGGGGTACAACCACTCTGGCACCCCACAGTACACAACCATCTTCTACGCTCAATTCACTTCGCTTGGTGAAGTAAGGGTTTAGCTCTTCAAAGTTGTTTTTGGTTGGCCATCCTTCTAAGATGAAGCGTAGCACTTGTGAGAGGACTGGATCCCTCTTAGGCTCGATTTCCGCCGCTCTCTCGTGTCCGGTCTACGTTCCTCCCCGAAAAGAGACGGCTGGACGCGTGAGCGGCCATCCATGTCCGTGACGTCATCGAAAAATAATTTATGCATTTTCTGGTGTCACAAGTCAGATTTTTCGCGCGAAAAAGCAACATGAGAAGGTTGTTTGTGTAAATTGAGGTTGACTAGCCTACACGACTCCTACGGTTCGTGACATTTGTACATTTGCCTTTCTCTGTTCGGTCTCTTTTTGTTGCCTCACTCGTGTTTATGAGGGGCACTTCATGTTGTGTTATAAAGAGGAATTTTTAGTAGAGCTGAGCCGTTAGACTGTGCTATAGCAAATTTAGAGGTCATTGGTCTACATAGTTTCCGCTGTTATCAGCATGTGGCTTTGCAGAGTTTGACACCTCTGTACTTTGCCATGTGTTTATGCATTGCTTAGGCTCATTTTTAATGCAAGATATGTCTCCAAGAATTTGCTTTCGGGGACAAAATATGAAATTTACCGTGAACATGTTGCTTACTTGCAGCATATAGTGTGACACCGGGCCCGGCTGTTTGATTAAAACTGAATGCAAGTACAGTATGTAGATTCTTATCACGGATATCATATTTGTCCTCTTACGTTATTCTTCGGAGACGCCGTAGCTTTACTTCGAGAAAGCTATACGTTTGTCTAGAGTCATACTTATGTTTCTTGCATATATCTGATCGAGCTTATGTTTCTCGCGCTCAATGTTTAACTTTATTCCTCCTGTTGTTCGTTCTCACACAACATGATTCAAATGTAGCTGTTTTACGCGTAAGTCTCTGTTGACTGTGCTGCATGTTCTATTTGCCATTGTTCGGCTTGGTTCAGGCAATTGGCTGAATTATGAAGACATCTTGGCCCTTAATTAAAGCTTCTATGCCTCTGCGCTGTAATTCCTTTAAAACATCGATCTTAAACGTTTCTAATGGCTTCACTCGTCAACCCGCCTTCCGCCGCCATTTTGAAATTATGGTCTGATAATTATAATTATGCATGAAAATTATGCCCGACGAAATTCTGCGGGCACTGCTCCGATTGGTTGAAACTAACAAAGGCAACCAGACGAGTCAGTGATGTGACCACTATGAACAGGTGTGCCTTCCAAATGTTCCATTAACAAGATTGTTTCACCTGGAACTGGGACTGACTCAGGCATCTCAGGCAAGGGTAGCCTACTTAAGCCATCTGCATTACCATTTGTCTGACCAGCCTTGTACGATATTTTGTACTCGTAAGCAGACAAGGTCAGTGCCCATCGCTGGATTCGTGGTGCAGCAAGCACTGGAATCCCTTTCTTCTCATTCAATAAACCCTCCAAAGGTTTATGATCCGTCTTGATAGTGAATGGAGTGTCCATAAAGAAACTGATGGAACTTCTTAACTCCGAAAATTATTGCTAGCGCCTCCTTCTCTAAGGTGGAGTAGTTTCTTTCGGCTCCATTTAAAGATCTAGACATGTATCCTACTGGACGTTCAGTTCCTCCTTCCATTTTGTGGGATAAGACTGCTCCCACATCAGTAGCAAGTACAAGCTCCTTAGCTGGGTCAAAATGTACTAGAAGTTCGGCTGACTGCAACAGTTCCTTAGATTTCGCAAAGGCCTCCTGCTGTTCCTTTTTCCACTGCCATTTTGATCCTTTCGTTAAGAGCCGGTGTAGGGGCTCCAGGATGGTTGCGATGTCGCATAAGAATCTATGATAGTAGTTAAGCATGCCCAGGAACGCTCGTAACTGACTGACATCCTTTGGTTCCGGTGCACTCTTGATTGCATCAACTTTTGCCGCCACAGGTTGAATGCCATCACCACTGATTACGTACCCACAGTACGTGACTTCAGGTTGCATGAACAGACATTTTGCCAAACGTAACTTCAACCCTGCTGTGGAGAGCCAACTAAGCACTACTTCCAAGTTGGCTAGATGATCTGGGTCATCCTTGCCGCTGACTAAGATGTCATCAACTTGCACGACAACATGGGGGATGCCTTGCAATAAATTCTCCATTGTACGCTGGAAAATTCTGGGCGCTGATGAAACCCCAAAGGGCAGTCTATTATATTGATAGAGTCCCTTGTGAGTGTTGATCGTAGTGAATTTCTTCGATTCTTCATCCAATAATAACTGTTGGTAGGCCTGTGACATATCCAGCTTGGCGAATTTATTGCCTCCACCTAGTGTGGCAAGCAGGTCCTCAGTCTTGGGGATTGGATAATTATCCAACTTTGAGACTTGGTTAACGGTACACTTATAGTCACCACAAATACGCACTGATCCGTCTTGTTTCACTACTGGAACTATAGGTGCTGCCCACTCTGTGAACTCTACTGGATATATTATGCCTTCACTCAGCAATCGATCCAGTTCCTTTTCAACTTTCGCTTTAAGAGCATATGGTACAGGACGTGCCTTCATGAACTTGGGTGGAGCACTTGGGTCAACATAGATTTTAGCCTCTGTGCCCTTCAGTTTACCCAGTCCTTCGCCAAAAATGTCCTTGTGTGCATCTAGGATCTTCTGCAGCTGAGGGTTGCCCTCTTGGATGCTGAAAATACTGTTCCAGTTAAGCTTAATCACTTGAAACCAATCCCATCCTCGTCGCCAAATGTAATGACCAGCCATGGGTGAATCCAACACATACACTAATTTATTCAGTACAGGCGCGAATACATCATGTGATAATGGAGAAATGGCAATCACAACACTCTTCAAACCCAGAAACAAATCGAAAATCTACCAAGAAATGGATTTTCTCCACTGCACTGAAGGACATTTACTAATTTCCACTGGTTGCTTCCTGACTTTAGCTTCTTCATTGGACATTGTACAGGTTAGATTTGCATTTGTCACATTTTGTTTGTGAACTATCTTACCTAATCTCTAAGCTTTGCTCTTTTGCAGTAAAATGTTTGCTTCTTTTGTCTTTTTCAACTGGGATTTTGTCATAACATTGTGTTCGGCTCTGCACAATTCAATTCAGTCAAGATCAAGTTTACGTTTTTCTCCTCGCAGCTTTTGTGCATATTTCTTATCTTACACACTTTGCGATAATCAGTTTAGTAATTTTTGGTGAACTTTGTATTTTGCTATGTTATGAGATATTTCTATTAAAATTTAGGTAAAGAGTTTCAATCTTTGTCTAATTTTTGTCCACCATTTTGTCTGTCCCAGCTCAATTTCATCAGAGCTGTCAATCATGTTTAATTTCACCATTTTTCACTCAATTTCACTTTTTTGAATACATCTGCAGGTACCGGAAAGCTTTGTATTTTGGGTCACTTGGGATTAGTCTTTATTTGGAGTTGTTTTGTTTCCTGTCTTTTATTTCTTTTGTTTTACGTAAGCTTACGTAATCTGTGCTCCGGTACCTGCAGAAAGATCCACTTTTTTGCAGTGATGAAATTGTATTGATCACTGATTTGGGATTAATTGACATGTTCTCAACCAATCAGAATGCAGAAATTGTTGCTTGGATATTATTAAACAGAAAATAGTTGCCAGTTTCTTCCTGTTTATTATTTAATTCATACATACAAAGACAGCCATTTATTGATGCTTTTCTTGTGACCACTCTTGTGAACAACCAGCTGAGGTTAATATGACCACAGTAATAACATTACGAAACCCTGAAACCCAAGCTCATTGTGTCAGCAGCTATGAACTATTGCTTTCCAATTAACTGAGATCTGCACAGGAGGGGGATCTTTGGCTGTGGAAACTCAAGCACAGTGTGGAGGTTCAAAATATCTTGCCATCCCTTGGAAGGTGTGTGAATTATTTCCTTACATTATAACCCATTGGGAAAATTTCCTGTGAACCTTGACTCATGAAACCTTGGCCTTTTATGTGACTTGTGGAGGTTCACAATGTGGAGGTTAAAAACATCTTGCCATCCCTTGGAAGGTGTGTGAATTATTTCTGGAAATTATAACCCATTGTAGGGGTTTCAATAAAAGCTGGTTACCGGCGGTCTACCACCGCCTGTAGGACCTGTTACCACCGTCTGCTTGGATTTCATTAATAAAAATAAAAATGAAATTAATAAATAAAAGCAAATACAAAAACAATGACGACCACTGAAATTTTTAAATGCTACAAAAAATCCCTGTTTTGTGGTCAATGAAAATACCCATCAAAAGCATGCTTTTTGATGCCCAGAATGCTGGAAATCACATTTCAGAGCTTCTAGATTTTTTTTCAAATTTTTCTGGGGGGGAGGGGGGACATGCCCCTTTAGTGGTCACAGCCGCTTATTACACCTTCAGTGGCGGCTTAGAACTAATGTTATTGAAATCCCTGCATTGGGAAAACTTCCTGTGAACCTTAACTCATGAAACCTTGGCCTTTTATGTGACTTGGGTACTACCATTTGAACACCATTTGAACAGGGCTCACAAAAGCCAACTGAGGTCTAAGGGTCGTTCCACTCTACATGTACTCACGGCACCTTCCCTTATTGATGAGATCTCCTGAAGGGGCTAAGAAAGTTGATTCTGATGGAACATTGTTTGATCTTTAAAATATAAAGGGGTGGTATGTGTAGAATAAGGTCCTAAGTGACTGTTGATGTAATGTTAAGCTCTCCTTATGTTTCACAAAGGATGCAAGGCAGTTTGGAGGGAGAATTAGCAATTTATTAGAAGTTACTTAAGGCTTTTTCCAGGCCACACTTTTTATTGAGAGGGTACACGAAAATCATGCTACTTTTTAAGGGAGTAATAATTTTGACCTACCTTGCAGACAGGGGGTGGCATGGATTTAAAATGGAATGGCCTGAAGGTTGTAAAGAGGGTCCCCTATACCTTTTCTGAAAACAGTTTCACACAAAATTGCCCTTTTCACGCATCACGAAAAATTCGAAAAACACCTTCACGTTCACAGAAAAAAGTAAGCAATCACGTTTCACGTAACAATGCAAAGGCTAAATCATTTTTCACGTAAAAATACAAATTCTATTCACGTTTAGCAAACATACAAATACAATCATTACAAAAATTTATCTGGCAATAGTACCACAGTAGATACAGTTACACATGGCCATCTTTTGGTAATTTCAGACTCTGTTCTGGTCGTCAGCATGTTGCTGTGGTTAGTTCTCAGTCCTCCGTCCACACACGCGTCGAGATGTTGAGAAACGCAGGCCGTCACGCTTTTTACATCCTGTTTGGTGTAGTTTACGAGCTTAAATGACGCTAAGATCTTCAAAAAAGTGAAAAATTATTCCCGCAAAAGTCGATGGTTCACAATCACGCGTAAGTAAATACATATTTCACGCATCACGAAGAAATCGAAAGCTAGTTTCCCGAGGACGGAAAAATATAGATTCACGAATCACGAAAAAAATAAATCCTCATTCACGCTTCACGCAATAAAAAAATGTCCATTCATGCGTCACGAAAAAAGTACATGTATAGGGGACCCTCTGTAAATGAGAAGTTGTGTCGTATTATGTGACTCGACATTGATTCGTGCTTGAGGTTACCTCGGATCGTGGGAGCTAACACATTTTACGATTAAGTTTTTAGTGATCTTACTGTTTTTTTCAAATTTAGAAAAGAGAGGAATACTTACTTTTTAAGGTCAAAAACAGATGCTCTGTTACCCACTGGACTCACAACACAATCACCATCCGCAGTAAACACTACGTTTCCTTGTCGATAAACAGTACCTAGTATATTTGAAAACTGGACACACGAATCAAAGTTAAAGAAACACTCTTAAAATTGCAACCTTATTTAGTACCATATTATAATACCTTGAAAGAGAGAGCCATTCTTCATTCCACAACTGAGCACATGGTGTACGCCATCTTTTTAAAATTTGCTCCAAAAACAGGTTGGAAGAGAGAACCTGGGAGTGAAGGTACGCTACGTTTCAGTTGCTATGAAGTATCTTCCACGTCGATATTTCTCTACATAACGGAGCTTGCGCGTGATCGTAAAATCCTCGTTTTTGTCGTGGAAGAAAAAAGGTTTGGTCGATGAACTCGATCTTAAAAGTTAAACTTTTCCATAGTGGTAAGCATCGATTTGCCCAAAAATCTTCTAATGTATACTGAATTCAGCATCTAATGTTTATTGCAGGCAGATAATGAATAAGTACAAATGACCTATATCAGTAATGCAAAGAAAAATGGAGGTCATTTATACCCACCAACTTTTTCTGACTTTTATGAGTCACAGGCGTGAGATTGTTTACAATCTACGAGGTGTCAGGATTTTTTTCTCAAAAATACCACACGGGTTGAAATTATAATAACAACTAGTGTCGAAAATTGCACGAAGATATGAGCCAAAGCTTTTGTTATTCTTTATGCAAATTGCTGTGCTAATTGTTATTATAATATTATTTCAACCCGTGTGGTATTTTTGAGAAAATGACGTCATTTTCTCAAATTCTCACCAAGACTTGGAACAAGGAAAATCAATGGCGGCCGTAAATTCTCGGAAATAAAGGTCCAAAAACCGCGAGTTCTAATGTTCGTAATAGATTGAAATTTGGCAAGATATCTAGGAAAGACCTGTTGTGTACGAAAATGTAAAAAAATGGGTATCGAGAATTTGATCATAGTGGCACTTTAACTATGAAAAACCACATGTAAGAACCTAGTGGTTTAAGAACCTATTGGCAGAAATTTACTATCTTAATACCCCAAAATATTAGAATCTGTTTAGCCAAACAAGATCAACCAGGTTCTTATAATTGTGTGGGTTACAGTTACATTATGAGCTGCTGTTATAGAGACAACTTTACATGTACATTCTGTGGATCATGTGTACCAATGGCCACGACCGATTTTTAATCGATAGCTGCGATTGACATCTTGATTGGTACTCAATCAGCATCATGATCAATACTCAGTGGACACTCGATTGACACTTAATCAACAGTCGGTCAATACTGGCAGTTGGCCGAGTGTCAACCGGCTCATATGCATCAATTGAAAATTAGTCGACTGTTGACTGAGATGTTGGCGGAGTGTCGTTCAAGTGTCAACCGAGGTGTTGATGGGGTGTGGATCAAGGATATTGATTGAGGGTATCGATCGACAATTGACTGTAGATGCCTTTAGTACACATGTTCCCATTTTGTAACCAGCTGTGCTAGGCTTATCATAATACAGTTGCTCAAATACTGTATATTTAGGACCAAACCCATGTTTATATATTTTTCTGGTAATCATCAACTGTGTCTCCTTCATAGAAATTTAAGAACCTAATTAAGAACGTATTTTAAAATTTGCTCCAAAAACAGGTTGGAAGAGAGAACCTGGGAGTGAAGGTACGCTACGTTTCAGTTGCTATGAAGTATCTTCCACGTCGATATTTCTCTACATAACGGAGCTTGCGCGTGATCGTAAAATCCTCGTTTTTGTCGTGGAAGAAAAAAGGTTTGGTCGATGAACTCGATCTTAAAAGTTAAACTTTTCCATAGTGGTAAGCATCGATTTGCCCAAAAATCTTCTAATGTATACTGAATTCAGCATCTAATGTTTATTGCAGGCAGATAATGAATACAAATGACCTGCAGTTAAGGTAATTCCCTTGAAATTGTTCTACTATCAAACTTTTTTTGAAACTTAGCGTAATGAACATTCATGATATGAACATTATAAAAATGCAATAAAAAAATGGGGTCACCGTGCTTGTTTACGCGTCAGGAGGATCTTAAAATGGGGTATTTTTACCGGTTGTGCGTTCAAAGTTCGAATCACCTTCATACAGAATTAAATCTTGGTTAATTGAAAGGCACAAAGTTTTGACTTGAAAGTAAAGCTTCATTTATTGACATAAGCAGTATTGCTTCATTTAAGCCGTTTTTGATTGCTTGGTTGCGGGCTTATTGCACTTTTTCGGACAGTTCCGTGGTTAACTTGAAGTCCTCGCCTTGGCCAAAATGCACCCAGTTGGGAACTGTTTTCCAAAAAAAAATCATGTTCTACTATCAAACTTTTTTCCCTCTTCAAATATGTTCTTCATTAGACTAGTCTTGGCAAATACCTGAAATAAAAATGGGGGGTCACCGTGCTCGTTTAAGAGAAAAGGAGAATTTTTTCCGTTATTGAGCTTATTTTGAGGGAAATCCTCTTACGTTTTGCACGTGCACGCGCTCATGTGCACGCGCTGATGACGCGAAAATCGTGCGCAGTAGGGATGCGCAATGCAATACTAAGGAATTACCTTAAGCCGAAAAATGGAGGTCATTTATACCCACCAACTTTTTCTGACTTTTATGAGTCACAGGCGTGAGATTGTTTACAATCTACGAGGTGTCAGGATTTTAAAGAAGTCCTGATCATATCTGAACACTGAATATAAATCGAATACAGCAAAAACCCATAGTTATTATTAAAGTGCCACTATGATGAAATTTTCGATATCCAGTTCTTTACATTTTCGAACACAACGGGTCTTTCCTAGATATCTTGTCAAATTTCAATCTATTACGAACATTAGAACTCGCGGTTTTTGGACCTTTATTTCCGAGAATTTACGGTTGAAATTATAATAACAACTAGTGTCGAAAATTGCACGAATATATGAGCCAAAGTTTTTGTTATTCTTTATGCAAATTGCTGTGCTAATTGTTATTATAATTTCAACCCGTGTGGTATTTTTGAGAAAATGACGTCATTTTCTCAAATTCTCACCAAGACTTGGAACAAGGAAAATTAATGGCGGCCGTAAATTCTCGGAAATAAAGGTCCAAAAACCGCGAGTTCTAATGTTCGTAATAGATTGAAATTTGGCAAGATATCTAGGAAAGACCTGTTGTGTACGAAAATGTAAAAAAATGGGTATCGAGAATTTGATCATAGTGGCACTTTAACTATGAAAAACCACATGTAAGAACCTAGTGGTTTAAGAACCTACTGGCAGAAATTTACTATCTTAATATACCCAAAAATATTAGAATCTGTTTAGCCAAACAAGATCAACCAGGTTCTTATAATTGTGTGGGTTACAGTTACATTATGAGCTGCTGTTATAGAGACAACTTTACATGTACATTCTGTGGATCATGTGTACCAATGGCCACGACCGATTTTTAATCGATAGCTGCGATTGACATCTTGATTGGTACTCAATCAGCATCATGATCAATACTCAGTGGACACTCGATTGACACTTAATCAACAGTCAGTCAATACTGGCAGTTGGCCGAGTGTCGACCGGCTCATATGCATCAATTGAAAATTAGTTGACTGTTGACCGAGTGTCGTTCAAGTGTCAACCGAGGTGTTGATGGGGTGTGGATCAAGGATATTGATTGAGGGTATCAATCAACAATTGACTGTAGATGCCTTTAGTACACATGTTCCCATTTTGTAACCAGCTGTGCTAGGCTTATCATAATACAGTTGTTCAAATACTGTATATTTAGGACCAAACTCATGTTTATATATTTTTCTGGTAATCATCAACTGTGTCTCCTTCATAGAAATTTAAGAACCTAATTAAGAATGTATTTCTGAAACTTTCACCTCTCATATTACTAAAAATTAAAATCTATAAATTGTTTTCGGGATTTTCCGAGGTTAAAATGTCTTTAAAACCGGCGTTTCGACCAGTTTTACTGGTCTTCAATGTAAAAATACTTGACAGGCCAGCATTTCCTGTGCATTTTAACATCATTTTACACATCATGTAGTGATCACGACACGTCGTGTGCGGTTACACACGTCTTGTAGTGATCACCATATGTTATGTACAGTTACAAAGTTGAATGATCCGCCATTTTGATAACTTTTTAACATCCTGAAGAAGACCAGTAAAACTGGAAAATCCCGAAAACAATTTATAGATTTTAATTTCTAATTAAGAACCTACTTACCGGTAGCCTAAATTGCCAGTTACTACCCCAAAATACAAGAACTTATTTTGCCAAACTTCAAAAATATGTAAGAGTATGTTCTTACATGCTGATTTACTGTATTTCGAAAGTATTTTGAACAATTTGCAGTCCCATTGCTAGTACTTTTCCCATCATTAAGTTTCTTTTTTTTAAGTGTTTCAGAAGTTAGTAATAGTAATTGGACCAAGTTGAGAACAATTCAGGAAGAAGTCTCTCAAGTAATTTCAACTCATATAAGCAAGCAGTGCAAAGCCAATTTAAAATTACGAGAACAATCTGACTCCCTGAATTGTATGATAAGCAATCCAATGTTACTGATTAATCATGTTAATTGATCAATTGCAAATTCCAAAAAAAGTGTTCAAGACTTAAAGTGCCCATATCGTCAAATTTTAAATTTTCTTATCTGATTCTATATATCACCTAATGAACTTCTGCGAAAGAAAAATTCGATTTGGATAAAATGCAATCTTTTTTAGAAGTTTTGAAATCGTTCAAATTTGCCGCCATTTTGGTCCACCATTCGTACCAGTCTTCCCTTTGTTTTGAATGAGTTGTGACGTAGATTAAGGAACACATGACTACAGGCTTGAATCACTCGCTTGTTTTACCTCTGTAAATGTAAGTTAGTAGATCATACAAAACGCTTGAAAGGAGCATTTTGCATGGACTACGAAGCTAAATTTACTGAGGTAAAACAAGTGAGATAAGTCAAGCGTGAACTCGCACGTTCCTGAATCTACGTCACAATACTGAGCATGTCGATGCTGTGATCAGCGGCATGGGTCGACCGCAAGAAAATTTAAGATTTTCAGGTTTTTAAAACTTCATTAAAAAAATCGCTTTTTATCCAAATCCAAAAATTTTTTCGCAAAAGTTCATTGCAGGAAACATAGAATCAGATGGCAAAATAAAAATTTTGATGATATGGGGGGCACTTTAAGTTATTATTTAACAACTGTTGTTGAACAGAAAAGTCAATTGTACTACAAACTGTACGAATATGTGATCAATTTAATTCCATGCAACATTACCACAGGTGCGTTAATTGCAGGGCTTCCCCTAAGAAGATTGTCTAGCCATGGAGTCTTCTCAGGTGCTCAAGGAGTACTTATCAACCAACTGAATGGCAGCAGCAGATACAATGGTTATGGAGTACAGTCAGGTGAATCACCACACAGTAAATATGGGGCAATCATTACAAAGACTCAAGGATCAACACTGAATAGCCCTGTTGTTGTTATTCTTGGATGGAACAGTTCCAGAGGTAAACATCTAAAAAAGTACAGCGAGATATTTGAAGCAAAGAACTTTGACAGTATCTGTGTTCCTGCCAATCCTTTTAACACATTTTTTAGAGCTGGAACCAAGGTGAAGAAAATCAGCCTTCATATTTTGGATCTTCTGATTGAGCTTAACTGTCAAAGGAGACCTGTAATTCTTTATGCATTAAGTAATGGTGGTTGTGCTATGTTCTTTCCTATTATGGAAGCCCTTTCGTATCCTACAGAGCAATTCTATCAGGCAGTACCAGTTGTAGGAACAATCTTTGACAGCTGTCCCATCAATCCAGACATTAACAGTTTGAAAGCCACAAAAGAGAGTGTTGTAGATATGGTTAAAATTCCAATACTAAAAAGTCTTGTGTGGTATTCTTTGACAGCGTTTGTTCCTCCAGTGATTTACTTCAACAGCACTGTGAAGCGATTTATGCATGATTTGACACAGTCTCCATTGAACTGTCAGCAGTTAATATTCTATTCTAAGACAGACAGGTTTGCTCCATACCAAGACATTGACTCTTATGCCCAAGCACGGAGAGACAAGGGAGTCCATGTTATATCCAAATGCTGGGACAGTTCAGAGCATGTGAATCACTACAGAGAACATGCTGATGAATACCTTAGTGAACTGAACTCTTTCATTGACCAGTGCTTAATTAAATACCACAATAAAAAAGAGTTGTAACATATTGCCAGTTTAGGTATTGTTTATTTGATCTGACATGTCATAGATAAATATGAGATTTTTCTTTTTGACAATCATTGCTAGTTTAGCAAAAAACCTGGAGTTTTTGAGCTTGCTTTGGAAAGATTTCCCCAATGTATCACCAAACGACTCATCTTTTTTAACAATTTGGTCACATGATTAACCCATTGACCCCCAGAGCTTTTTGCCAAAAATTACTATACATTGGGTGGAAGATGCATTTCATACGGGATCACACATGAGCCCACGATCCAATCAAAAACCAGCACTTGATCAGCAGACAATTTAAAAAACATGTGACCTCATGAGCTCTAAACTTGAGCCTGCGATATAGTCATGTGATACTGGTCAGCTGATGCCTTGTTTGATTTTGACTTAAACGTAACAGGGATGCCCAATATCATAGAAGCACCCAATAAACAAAGGGTGCATGGCTCTGTCAACCTATAAGCTGGAGTATGGCCGCCATCTTGTGCAACTCCGTCATCGCCGTCGTCGTGCGTATGCGCCCATGAGCAATACCGCTAGCCATGATAATCATGAGGAGATCAATTGATGGGTTTCCTTTTCTTTCCTATATGGGTATGGAGCTCCGCTAATAAAAGGACAAGACCATCTACAAAATGAAAACACACCGTCCACACACCTTGTAGTCGGCCTTCGCTACCACGTGGTCGACTACTAATCACGTAATCTCTTTGACTTTAGCTTTTCCAGGGTAGAGTGGATATCAGTGCTATTAGAAACCATTAGTAACTTTCCAGGAAACCATTAACAAACCATTATGATCCATTATTGCTTTAACAGAACAAATATGGCTAAGAAAACTTTTGATAAAAGCTGATTTCTAGGAACTAGCAATCTTAGATTAACAGTTGTTAAAGTGAGACCAGTTATGCTTTGGGCAGCCTTCACCCATGCCTTCTTTGGGTTTTTAAGATCCAGCGAATTCACCTGCAATGGCCCTTTCGACCCCTCTACCCACCTCACTTCCAATGACATTACACTGCTGCCCAACTCTCACTCACCCAGCCACCTGATAGTCAACATCAAACAGTCTAAAACTGACCCTTTCAGACAGGGCCACTCGATCACCATTGCAAAGTCCTCTTCACCCATCTGTTCAGTGATGGCCATGAAAAGCTATGAAAGACCAGAAAGACTATCTCCTTCAAGCTCAGCCGACACCAAGCCAACCAACATGAACTCGGTAGGTAATTCATATATGATACCCTATAATGTACCGTTATATATATTATACTTACTCTCTTCTACTCCTTGACGTTCTTTGGGCTTCTTGAGGTTCTTCTACTATTAAGGCTCTTGGCCTACTTAAGGGTCTTGGGCTTCTTAAAGTTCTTGGGCTACTTGGGCTACTTGAGGTTCTTGGGCTACTTGAGGTTTTTGGGCTACTTGAGGTCCTTGGGCTACTTGAGCTTCTTGGGCTACTTGAGGTTCTTGGACTACTTGAGGTTCTTGGGCTACTTGAGGTTCTTGGACTACTTGAGGTTCTTGGGCTACTTGAGGTTCTTGGGCTACTTGAGGGTCTTGAGCTACTTGAGGTACTTGGATTACTTGAGGTTCTTGGGCTACTTGAGGTTCTTGGGCTACTTGAGGATCTTGAACTACTTGAGGTTCTTGGGCTACTTGAGGTTCTTGGGCTACTTGAGGTTTCTGGGCTACTTGAGGTTCTTGGGCGACTTGAGGTTCTTGGGCTGCTTGAGGTTCTTGGGGTACTTGAGGTTCTTAGACTACTTAAGGTTCTTGGGCTACTTGAGCTTCTTGGGCTACTTGCGGTTCTTTGGCTACTTGAGGTTTTTGGGCTACTTGAGGTTCTTGGGCTACTTGAGGTTCTTGGGCTACTTGAGGTTCTTGGGCTACTTGAGGTTCTTGGGCTACTTGAGAGTCTTGGGCTACTTGAAGTTCTTGGGCTACTTGAGGTTCTTGGGGTACTTGAGGTACTTGGATTACTTGAGGTTCTTGGGTTACCTGAGTTTCTTGGGCTACTTGAGGTACTTCGATTACTTGAGGTTCTTGGGCTGCTTGAGGTTCTCGGGGTACTTGAAGTTCTTGGGCTACTTGAGGTTCTTGGGGTACTTGAGGTTCTTGGGCTACTTGAGGTTCTTGGGCTACTTGAGGTTCTTGGGCTACTTGAGAGTCTTGGGGTACTTGAAGTTCTTGGGCTACTTGAGGTTCTTGGGGTACTTGAGGTACTTGGATTACTTGAGGTTCTTGGGTTACCTGAGTTTCTTGGGCTACTTGAGGTACTTCGATTACTTGAGGTTCTTGGGCTGCTTGAGGTTCTCGGGGTACTTGAAGTTCTTGGGCTACTTGAGGTTCTTGGGGTACTTGAGAGTCTTGGACTACTTCAGGTTCTTGGGCTACGTGAGCTACTTGAGGTTCCTGGGCTACTTCAGCTTCTTGGGGTACTTGAGCTTCTTGGGGTACTCGAGCTTCTTGGGCTACTTGAGCTTCTTGGGGTACTTGAGGTTCTTGGGCTACTTGAGGTTCTTGAGGTTCTTGGGCTACTTGAGGTACTTGGATTACTTGAGGTTCTTGCTTGGGCTACTTGAGCTTCTTTGGCTACTAGAGCTTCTTGGGCTACTTGAGGCAGTGACAAATATTTCTATACAAGAAAAATTTTGTATTTCGGTTAACTTTTATAATCTTGAGATAGCATTACCCGGCCTCTGAACAACCCGGCCCTGTTCACGACAAGTTAAACTGACATGAGCCCACGATCCAATCAAAAACCAGCACTTGATCAGCAGACAATTTAAAAAACATGTGACCTCATGAGCTCTAAACTTGAGCCTGCGATATAGTCATGTGATACTGGTCAGCTGATGCCTTGTTTGATTTTGACTTAAACGTAACAGGGATGCCCAATATCATAGAAGCACCCAATAAACAAAGGGTGCATGGCTCTGTCAACCTATAAGCTGGAGTATGGCCGCCATCTTGTGCAACTCCGTCATCGCCGTCGTCGTGCGTATGCGCCCATGAGCAATACCGCTAGCCATGATAATCATGAGGAGATCAATTGATGGGTTTCCTTTTCTTTCCTATATGGGTATGGAGCTCCGCTAATAAAAGGACAAGACCATCTACAAAATGAAAACACACCGTCCACACACCTTGTAGTCGGCCTTCGCTACCACGTGGTCGACTACTAATCACGTAATCTCTTTGACTTTAGCTTTTCCAGGGTAGGGTGGATATCAGTGCTATTAGAAACCATTAGTAACTTTCCAGGAAACCATTAACAAACCATTATGATCCATTATTGCTTTAACAGAACAAATATGGCTAAGAAAACTTTTGATAAAAGCTGATTTCTAGGAACTAGCAATCTTAGATTAACAGTTGTTAAAGTGAGACCAGTTATGCTTTGGGCAGCCTTCACCCATGCCTTCTTTGGGTTTTTAAGATCCAGCGAATTCACCTGCAATGGCCCTTTCGACCCCTCTACCCACCTCACTTCCAATGACATTACACTGCTGCCCAACTCTCACTCACCCAGCCACCTGCTAGTCAACATCAAACAGTCTAAAACTGACCCTTTCAGACAGGGCCACTCGATCACCATTGCAAAGTCCTCTTCACCCATCTGTTCAGTGATGGCCATGAAAAGCTATGAAAGACCAGAAAGACTATCTCCTTCAAGCTCAGCCGACACCAAGCCAACCTCTGTTTGTGTAGTAACATGAACTCCTAACTGACCGCTGACCAGCGGGAGAGCGAATAGTACGAGGGGCGGTCCGCGGAGCGACCACGCGGAGCTGGTAGAGGATCGTATTAAAGCATGTTGCGTTTATGTCTGCTCTCTTGTTACCTTTCTGGACACAACATGGGGTCAGAAGTTGGATCGTCCTACTAGCCTACAGCTGCTGAGATCAAACCAGTCGGAGGAACGGATTGAAGAGACGAATTGACCCGTCAAACTGCACGCGGATCCTACACACGTGGTTTCAAACAAGATGGCGGAAAGTGTGCCATTCGCCAGACCGCCAGTACCGCGACCGCTAGATATTTCGACGGGAAATCCCGCCCATTCGTGAGGAAAATGGAAACAAAAATTCGAAATTTACCTCAAGGCAATTGGAGCTGCAAAGAAACCTGATGAAATGAAAGTGGGGCTACTATTAAACCACATCGGCGAGTCGTGTTTGGAAATTTACTCAAATTTCACCTTCTTACCCGAGCGTGACGACCCCGCTGGAGGAGAAGACAAACTTCCAGCCGAAAATCCCGACAACTGCGCGACCGTTATTAAGTTTGATGCATACTTTCAAAAACGAGACCCTCAACTCATGCTGCGAGAGAAATTTTGGATTCACCTTAAACAAGAGCCGACACAGACCCTGGATTCGTGGATCGTGACTGTCAAAGACAGAGCCGCCGAGTGCAAATTTCCAGCCGATTTCTATGAGCAAGCCGCAGTTAGAGACAAACTCACCTTTTTCTGCAAGGAAGACACCTACAAGCTAAAACTCAGCAGAGATTGAGAGTGTCACACCGCGAGGGAACAGGGCAGACCTTAGCACTGATCAACTGAGATACAGAGCAAAAGAACCAGCGAGACTCTAAGAGGAAGCCCTTCCAAACGAGTGGCCGGAACTGTGGCTATTGCAACCGCCGACATGCCCATGGAAGGAGGAACTGTCCAGCGGCAGAAACACGATGCAGCAAGTGCAATAAAATGGGACATTTCCCTATCATTTGTAAGAGTGTACCTGTAAAAACAGTCAACCAAGTTCTTGAAACTGAGGATGCCTTTAGCCCCACATTCGTGGGAGGGGTTAATACACACACGTGTACCAATACTCCCAGGGCAGAACCAGTTGCAAACTCTCAAACTGGTGGGGCCGAGCCCGGATAGCATGTCAAGCTCAAGATCCAAGACCAAGACATGCTGACATGGTGCATTGACACAGGAGCACAAGTATCCGTGATGCCTGAGGCCATCTACAAGTCGTCATATGGGACGCTTTCAAAATCTGACAGAGAACTTGTTGGAGCAGGGGATGTTCCTTTCATGACCCTTGGATGTGCAGTCATGAACCTCACTCTAGCTGAAACACTCATTAAAGAACAAGTGTACGTAGTGAGAGGGGCATCCAAGCTGCTTCTTGAGGTACCTGCCATCCGAAGTCTTGGCCTTATCCATGAAATCCCCGGTACGTACAGTGTCCAAGCTGTCAATCAGATGCCTGATAGCCAACCACTCCGGTCAGGGACAAAGGAGGACATTGTCAAACAATACCCGACGCTGGTTCAAGGCCTGGGCAAACTGGAGGGTGAGCATACAATTCATCTGAAGGAAGGGGCCACACCCTTTTGTCTGACCACTCGCAGGCGAGTACCACTGCCACTTATGAAGAAAGTGCAGGAGGAGATCAAACGTATGGAACAACTGGACGTTATTGAACCAGTAGACGAGCCGACAGAATGGTGTTCGCCAATTGTGGTGGTGCCAAAGGCCGACGGTAGAGTACGGATATGTGTTGACCTTACAAGGCTTGACCAAGCAGTCCGCCGAGAAGTCTATCAAATGCCAACAGTTGAAGAGACACTAGGAAGCCTCACAGAAGAATCGGTGTTCTCCAAACTCGATGCTAACTCAGGGTTTCACCAGATAGTCCTAAACCCAGAAAGTGCCAAGCTAACTACTTTTATTACGCCCTTTGGCCGCTACATGTTCAAGCGTCTTCCCTTTGGCATTTTATCAGCTCCCGAATATTTCCAGAAGAGGATGGATAAAGAACTCTCTGGAATAGAGGGGGTGAAGTGCCGCATGGACGATATTCTAGTCACGGGGAGAGACCAAGCGGAACATGATCAGCGACTTAAGCAAGTCCTTGACAGGCTAGTGGAGAGGAAACTCGCGCTCAACCTTGAGAAGTGTTTATTTTCTCAAAGTAGGTTGCAATACTTGGGCCAAATCATTGATAGTGAGGTTCAAGGTTCATTTGAAGGCATCAGGAAAGATCCTCAAAGGTTAAAGCTATCGTTGACATGGCGGAACCCCAGGACATTGCAAGCCTGAGACGTTTCTTAGGACTGGTCAACCACCTAATGAAGTTCTGCCCAAACCTGGCTGAGAAGACGAAACCCTTAAGGGACTTGCTCAAAAAGGAGAGCGCTTGGTTATGGGGCCGAGCCCAACAAAAAGCCTTTCAACAGCTGAAAGTAGACATGGCATCTGAGCAAGTTCTTGCACTGTACGATCCAGAAAAAGAGACCATGGTCTCATCTGATGCCAGCAGTTTTGGACTTGGTGCAGTCCTTATGCAGAAGCAGCCATCCAGCGAGATGAGGCCAGTAGCTAGCAGATCAATGACCGAGACGGAACGTCGTTGTGCCCAAATCGACAAAGAGGCTTTGGCTATCACATGGGCACTTGAACACTGGGCAGAATTCTTGATCGGAATGAGATTTAAAGTAGAAACAGATCACAAGCCATTGATTCCGTTGTTTTCCACTATGTTGATAGACGAGCTACCAGTCCGCATACAACGCTTCAGGATGAGACTCATGAGGTTTGACTTTACCATCGCGCATGTTCCCGGTAAACTCATGTACACAGCTGATTCACTGTCTCGATCCCCACAAGAATGTAAAGCCCAGGAGTCAAAGTCATGGAACGACCTACATGATGAAGTTGAGGCCTATGTGAATGCTGTACTAGTGACTTTACCTGTCTCGGACCAGCGGTTGGATGATATACGTTCTGAGCTGAAGAACGACGACAAACTGAAAACTGTGATGCAGTATGTACAGAATGGGTGGCCAGAAGACAAACGAAGAGTCCATGGGCCAATAGCGAAATACTGGAGTGAACGTGGCAACATCTCCCTCCACAGCGGGCTACTCCTGAGAGGACGACGAATCATTATACCTCCCAGGTTAAGAGCAGATGTATTGAGGCGTCCACATGATGGTCATCAAGGGATTACCAAAACATTCGCTTTTTTCACCAATCCCATAATACAGTTCATTTTGGGGGGTTATTTACATTAAAACAATGGATAATCAGTTCACTGAAGCATGATACAGTCCCAAGAGTAAATAAATTGCATTGTTTTTATGTAAAGAACCCCCCAAAACGTATTGCATTATGGGATCGTGAAAACAGTCAATAAGCGAATGCGGCCTCCTCAGTGTGGTGGCCTGGAATCTCCCAAGACATCACAAAGATTGTGCAAAACTGTGCCACGTGTGAGAAATATCGCGGAGAACGCATTGAGCCAACGAAGTACTGAATTTCCAGATAGACCATGGAGCAGAGTCGGCGTAGATTTCTTTCAGCATAAGGATAAACATTACCTCCTGGCTGTAGATTATTTTCAAGAGATGCAGAGATATGCCTAGTGTCCAAGGATGTGAACTCATCCCAGACTATCCTGCAGCTCAAAAGGATCTTCAGTCGGCATGGAATTCCGGACATCTCATTTACTGACAACGGCCCTCAGTTTGATTCACGTGAGTTAGCCAACTTTTCCACTGACTGGCAGTTTCAGCACCTTACCTCATCTCCGAGATATCCCCAGTCCAACCATGAAGTTGAAAGGGCGGTCCAAACTATGAAGATGGTCTTAAACAAGAGTAGTGACGAATACTTGACCCTCCTGAATTACAGAGATACTCCACTGCATCATGGTTACTCTCCGGCACAACTAAGCATTGGTCGGAAACTACGTACTAGAGTCCCCTGTCACCCGGATGAACTGAAGCCAGAGACCCCTGACTATGATCACATCAGAGGAAAAGAGAGGGAGTACCGAGCAAAACTGAAATTCAATTATGACCAGAGACACAGAGTATTAGAGGGAGAGGAGCTGTCACCTGGTGACCGCGTTTGGATTCCTGACCTAAAAGCAGAAGGGACAGTAATTAAGCAACACGAATCTCCAAGGTCTGTAGTCATACAGACCCCAAATGGCCAAGTGAGAAGGAAGCGGAGGATGACACGAAGAGTTCTCGAGGGAAGCCCTCCCGTCTCATCCCAGAATGAGGACTGTGATAGCCACGAATCAGCACCAACAAGAGAGAGGAACCGAGATGTACCCTTAGCACTTGGAGCCAGCCAAGAAGACTACGGAGAACTGCCAGTTCCTGATGACCAACCAGCAGTAAATGAGCCCTTACAGCCTGAACCGTTGCTGACCCGCCTTAGACCTAGAGGAGCTCTTAGAAGATCCGAAAGACTTATTGAACAATGCTAAGATTAGTATTCATTTAGGACCGGAGAACAGTAATGTGCTTATTGACATTAAGTTTAGTTTGAAGAAGAAGGGAGATGTAGTAACATGAAGTCCTAACTGACCACTGACCACCGGGAGAGCGAATAGTACGCGGAGCTGGTAAAGGATCGTATTAAAGCATGTTGCGTTTACGTCTGCTGTCTTGTTACCTTTCTGGACACAACAGTCTGCCTTCGTCCGACCCAACCAATGGCTTACACGGAACAATCTCACTACAGAGGTACGGACTGTTATGCAACACTGTGTCTCCCTGCCAACAATTTCTACACCCACAGTTTCGGTATTGAAGCCGCCACTACAGCAGCTAAAGCTGGCCTTCCACCCTGGCTTATTAAAGTTCTAGGCCGCTGGAGCTCAGACTGTTACAAACGCTATATAAGGACCCCTAAATGTACCATTTTAGAAGTACCTAGACTCTTAGGTAATACTAGTCTATAACCAACTTTAAGACAGCTAGTGTCACCGTTAACTTACCGGAGCCCAACCTTATTCGTCTTCTACTTTGGGGGAGATTGTGTCCCTTGTCTCCCCACGCTCCACAATCCGTGTCAGTCCGGAAAAAATATTCACTCCAGGGTGTGGACCCCTGGCCACACCTGATTTGTATTCAACCCAGGAGGGGCCACACCTCCTGGTTCCCTTTAGTCCCTAGTGACTGGGGGATATGGGCCTCACCCCCGGAGACTGATCCGGTTTCTGTCCGTTCATATTCTGCAAGGGATTGGAGTGAACCGGGCCGGGGTTCTGAGACCTTCCGTACCAGAGCTATCAATTTGCATTCTGCACTATTTTGTGGTAGAGATTGACCTTCTACTGGGCTTGCTTCCAGTTCAAAAATTTCTATGACAGCATCATTGAGACGGGCAATTTTTACCATGGACTAGCTAAGTGTAGTTGCATGAAATTTTGCTCCGCGTTTTCACTCTGAGCATTTTCGTGCATATCTCGGGCTAATCTGGGTACCATTGGAAGATCTTTTCCTCTTGCGAAACTTGAGTATAGACGATGCCAACTTTGATTAAAGGTGATGACGTCAGAAGTGGAACAAATGGCCAACGATCGTCACGGCCGGCACGGGAGTCAATGGGTTAAGCTTTCATTTATTTCAACTGTGGAAGTATAAGTTGTAACTATATGTAACTGATGAGCAACTGTTAAAGTGGTACTATGACGAAAATCTTACCTTTCCTTTTTAAGCCATTTTGAAACACAAAAAAGTGGACTGCATGAGAAGAAAAATGCTGTTTACTATTTTCAAATATCTCTTTTCGTTCCAAAGATATTCAAGTTTTTAAAATATGCAAATTAGCCAAGTGATGACGTCATACACTCAACCAGATTATGTTCAAATATGATAAAAAGAGATATCTCAGCCAATTTGTTTCAGAAATGTTTGATTTTTTGCAGCAAGGTTCTACTAAATATGCTCCACAATATGAGCTCAACAGTTCTGTTACCATGGCAACATACTGGGTTCCAGACCTCCCCCATATTAAAAGCTTTTCTGTCCACCTCTGGCGTTCCATTTTGATATCTGCTAACAGCACTTCATATGCATTATCCAGCAAGCCTATAAATATGCTAGCTCGACTTTGTGGCCCTGTTGAACATTCCCAAGCTGAAAATCACCAACATATTGAAATCAAGTGGGTGGGGACTGGAAATGAGTGAATTGCCATGGCAACGGAATTTTTTATAGCGATAGGTGTGTTTCCTGTAGAACTATTAGCCTGCCAAGTTTCAAGGATTTGCACTGCAATTTGGCCAATATAGCTCTATTTATATACTCAATATAATATTGGGTTGAGTAAATGACGTCATCGGTTATCTCATTTGCATATTTTACCCATTTTTCAAACTTAAATATCTCCGGCACTAATGCAGATATTTCCAAACGGTAAACGGCATTTTGATTCTTTCATGGAATGCTATGTGATACACTAAAAAAACAAGGGGTAAAAATTTGATCATAGGGTAAGGTACTGTGGTTGAACTCACCATATCAGTAATAATATCAGTAATTGGAATACAATTATAAATAATTGTATTTGTAAAACGGTCACGTTTCCGCTCAGAATAATGGGAAACACTTTGCTTCGATTTTCAAAATGTTCTAGGATGCATGCCCCTAAAACCCCAAGTAAGGTGACTTATTCGTCATAACAACGAGTGATATGGCTAGACTATAAATAAAATTATTATTATTAGTCTTAGCATATTTGCATTCTTTACCAAACCTTCCAGAACTTTCTACAACACCTGTCGGCTGTGAGGATCGTGCTTGTAACTTTCACTTTTTGTTTAGCTGAGGATATTGACAAAAAGTGACGTAAATGTAACAGCATTGTAATTTAAAATAACCCAAAGCAAATACGCACGCTGATTGGTTTAAAACCGTGTTTCTATTTAACAATTAGATTATGAGCTCGAGATTTCCTTCAATTATTTCTGGTCTTAGTATTAAACTTCGCGCTTTAGAAAGTTAACTCGCACGGACTGAATTTATTGTCAATTTGACATTTGCAGTTGTGTACGCGCGCTTATCAGTTTCTATCAAAACGTTCGGGCTTTTTTAAATTCAAGGAACCGTAAATCCTCTCCTTTTAGTCTTCTCGAAAATTTTGGTTATTCATTTGTTTCTAAGCGAAACGAGAAAACGTTACACTTTTGTCGACCACAACAACCACTGAACACTAATGGCTGATTGAGTGCAATAGCTCAGCCAATCAGATTACAGCATTTTCATTAGTATACTAGTAGAATTCTACTAAAACTCGATAGAAACACAGAACTAGCACGAGCTGTTGACGTAATTATGGCGCGAAAGAGAATCTACATTTTGATGATCGAAGTAAACAAGTTGTTTTTCTTTTTCTTCGTCGCGGTATTTTCTAAAAGAAATAGAAAACATGTTCTCCGTGTTCCTATCGAGTTTTAGTATAAATCTACTAGCGTTCTATCACGAAGGCCGTTCTCTGATTGGCTACGCTACTCACTATCTATTCTGTGATAGATAGTGAGTAGCGTAACAGTGTGCACTTGTTAACAAAATGACGGCCGTTTCTTGGCGTTTTCGAAGTGTTGAGAAGAGGATTTAGATTAAGTTTTGAACGACTAGTAGATTTATACTAAAACAATAAGATTATTCGCTCTCAATTTCTATCGCGCGATAGTTGACTCGGGCTGCGCCCTCGTCAACTATCACGTGATAGAAATCTCGAGCTCATAATCTAATTGTTAAATAGAAACACTCGTGAAAGTTTGAAAGAACTCGAAAAAGCTGTGGAAACCAAGACCAAATACAACTCCTTAAAAGAATTCTGTTCAAAAACTCCGTTAAAGAGCTCTTTTTCCTCTCTCTGTTAGCTTGTTTCTTTGTTTCCTCCGTTCCCTAAGTTACCTTGTTAACCCTGTTACCTTGTTGCCTTTATTACCTTGTTACCACAGTTATCTATTTTACCTTGCCTTATAACCTCTGTTAACAAGGTTACCTTGTTACCTTGTAACCTTTGTTACGTTGTTACCTCTGTTATCTAGGCTATCATGTTACCTTCGTTACCTTGTTAACCCTATTACCTCGATACGTCTGTTACCTTATTACTTCTGTTACCTTGTAACCTCTGTTACCTTTTTTACCCTGTTACTTTTGTTACCTTGTTACCTCGAAACCTTGTTACGTTGTTAGTTGTTACCTCTGTTACTCTGGTCAAGGTTACCTTGTTACCTCTGTTGCTTGGTTAACCCTGTCACCTATGTTGCCTTGTTACCTCTATTACCTTGTTATACTGTTACCTTGTTACCTCTATTACGTTGGTACCTCTGTTATAGTTGTAACCTCTGTTACCTTGTTACTTGTGTTACCTTGTTAACCTCTGTTTCATCTGTAATAATACACATAAAAAAATACTCAATTCTGATTGGCTGAGAGGAGTTCAGTTCAAGTGTAACACCGGTGCAAAAAGTGTAACACCGGTGCAAATTACACATCGTAATTCTGGATAATGATTGGCAGAAAGACAATGAGAAATTTTGTAGGCCAACGATATCATGTAAAGCAGTGACACACATTTTGTACGGAAACTCTGCAAAATGTTTTCTCGAATGCGAAAAACATGGCTTCAAGAAACCTCTTCTGGCAATTTTTCTGCGCGAATTTAAGCTTTTTGAAAAACTCACTCGTGCAAATTAATTCCAAATTGAACTCGAAATCGTATGATTACCTATACTTTTGTCGTTACATCTGTTACCTTGTTTCTTCTGTTACTTTGTTACCTCTTTTACCCAGGAACATCAGTTATCTTGAACCAATTCTTTATAACATAGCGCCATGGATAATGAAAGTTTTGGCTGAATGACTGTCCGGGAAAACTAGTTGCATTTGGGACTCTGATAAATATGGATCATGGGCGTGTTTTCATCTATTAACAGAGTCGTCCTTTGTCATGCAAAGCACTACAGAACCAAAATATGACTAGCTGGAAAATGAGAACAAAGGGAACAGAGGGAACGAGGAAATAGTAGGAACAGAGGTAACAAAGGTAACAGAGTAACAGGGGTAACAAGGTAATAGAGGGAACAGAGTAACAGGGGTAACAAGGTAATAGAGGGAACAGAGTAACAGGGGGTACCAAGGATACAGAGGGAACAGAGTAACAGGGGTAACAAGGTAACAGTAGGAACAGAGGTAACAGGGGTAACAAGGTAATAGAGGGAACAGAGTAACAGGGGTAACAAGGTAATAGAGGGAACAGAGTAACAGGGGTAACAAGGATACAGAGGGAACAGAGTAACAGGGGGTACCAAGGATACAGAGGGAACAGAGTAACAGGGGTAACAAGGTAACAGTAGGAACAGAGTAACAGGGGTAACAAGGTAATAGAGGGAACAGAGTAACAGGGGTAACAAGGATACAGAGGGAACAGAGTAACAGGGGTAACAAGGTAATAGAGGTAACAGGGGTAACAAGGTAATAGAGGTAACAGGGGTAACAAGGTAATAGAGGGAACAGGGGTAACAAAATAATAGAGGGAACTGAGGGAACAGAGTAAGGCAGCACAGGTAATAGGACATTCCGAAATTGCGAAGGGAACTGGGGCGAGTTTCAAATTTTGACCAATCGATAAACTGACACCACCACATGAAAGGCCATGTTGAGAGTATTCATTTGACCAAGTTTTCTCAACAACTGTAACCTTTCTATTGTTTTTTTACTAAGAATTATTGTCTTGTAATTAGCAGGTGTACTTGTATTATTTTCTATGTCTGTCAAGTTTTTTTTTTTTGTAGTGTACTGTAGTGTAAATTAAGCTGTAAATGTTGTAATTGTTTGAGCAAATGAAAAAAAGAAAAATTTGACCAAGTTTGATGCTTTTAGGGTGAACAGATACCAAGTTATGGACCTTTCGGAATGGCTTATGAAGAAGTACGACATTCTTGTCGTCACTCTTGTCGTGTAATCTGAGGTTCGATTTAAGCATCCGGGAACCTCAGAGAAGACCTGGGGATGTTTTGTACAGGCTTACATGATGCACTACCACTGTACAATCATTTGCCAGTTCCCAACCTCGTTCCCAGGGATTTGGCGGTAAGATGAGAGACCTTGGGAACGACTGCGCCTTAATCCATCAATCCATGGACACGCAATGAAAGAAATATCTCAGTCAGCTTCACTTACGCTTCTACGTTCATGGTATCGTATCCGTTCTGTCATCAGTATTCCCATTTCAAGGTCAAGAGCACACGCAAAAAAGGTTCGACCATATAACACTGTCGTAATGTGGCGTACTTTGGAACTAAATAACAAGAAAGAGAATATTGAAGGACTGTAGACTTGGCAGTTTGGTTTATCGCCTCGGTGTCCAATTTTACCAGGGTCGAGTATTGTCAGCGTCATTTTATTTCTATCGCCCAAACCGAAGAAGAAATTCAAGGTCTGGAAATGTGATGAAACACAGTCTCAAGTGTTAATGTATACTTCTCAGTCGGAACTTATCGGAGAAATCATCTGTTACACTTAGTACAGAAGATCAGATATGATAAAACATTTGGAGGGTTTACTCCAGTGGGACTCATCATAACAAGAGTTCTGCAGGGATGGCTGCATATATGGCTGCAGGTATGGCTGCATATAACTACCAATAACTACCATAATGCTACATCATGTGTCTGCACTCTTTATTAGTATTCAGTATATAAAGAACACCAAAACGGCTAATGGACAAACAACTTTTCCACACGCTTTTATAAAAATGTCTATTTTAAGATTTTATTATTATCCAACGTTTACCATTCCTAAAATCCTGATTTTGAACTGTATTTCGCACTCTCGCACTCAAAACGAATAAGGACTTTGGAAAACACTGAAAGACACCACTGGAGTTGAGTACAAGTATCATAAAATGTTTGTACTTCTTTCACTCATTACCTGTACTGCACTAATAAACAATTATTGGATGAGGTTTTTGTGATATCCAGAATAATCAAGGTCGAGGTAAGGGTTATCAGCCGAAGCCGAAGGCTGAGGCTGATAACCCTTACCGAGACCTTGATTATTCTGGATATCACAAAAACCGAATCTAATAATTGTTTTACGATAACTGCAGAAATTCTCGTGCGCTCATTGGCTAATTTTTATCGTCAATATGCGGACAGACACATGAATTTGAAATTCGTGCGACGCGTCAGCGAGATTCGACCATTTGTTATCGTAAAACACAAATTGACGTCAGTTTTTCATGCGTCTGTCCTGCTATTGACAATGAATTTCGTCATCACATTGTCAAAGTAGTCTGCGGATTCACAGCTACTTTGACAATGTGATGACGAAATTTATGATCAATAACAGGACAGACGCATGAAAAACTGACGTCAATTTGTTAATTTTATTATACATTGAACGAACGCAAAAACTTGGAAGTCATGTTTCTGCTTCTTCACTGACGGCAAGCAACTCGAATCGCACGAAGTTGACATGATTACGCTTGGAAATCATGACATGATTACCCCTGACCTTGACATGATTATTGTATAATCTGCAGTTATGACGTCACGAGCGCTGATTTCGAAAATTCACTGTAGGCTTTCGGCCAATCAGAAAAGAGTTAGAGAGTTGAATGTATAATAAGTTAGATTGTTGTTTGTCTAATCACGTTTTTGAAGGAACTCAGAAATGCTCTTGGCTTGTGGTATAGGAATATAGTGCTTCATCTGCAAGAGCAGCTTTCATTTATCACCCTGAAACTGTTGTTAAACCTAAATTGCACGCATAGAACACATTAAGGTTGTGTTCGATCAACCTTATACCAGAATAAAAATACATTCTGAATTATTCCACAATAGCCATTTTGACCGTATGTCAATAAAATGATTAAGTTTCTGGACTAATCGATCCAATTCCTAAATTCTTTCGCTTTTTTGTGTGTTTTCGCACCCGAGTGGTGTGATTTAGTTGCCGTGCTATTTTCATCGTGAGAATCTCATGAGTTTCAAGACAACTAGTAAAGTCGTCAGTGCCACAGGGTAACCATCCGCTCTCGCTTCCTCACTTTGCGCAAGACGGTGTCGCGAAGACATTATTCTAGATGATTCTACATATTCGCTCCCTCGAGCAAAATGCTGGGACAACATTGCTGGTATTCCGGAGTTGGGTGAGCGACTCCATCGAACGGAAAATTTGGGGTTATCCCGTTTTCTGTCATTCCGCCGTCAAGTCAATCGCACGCCCCGCTAAATGTTTGATATAGATGCAGACTTCAATTGTACCTATACCTTTTTAGTATGCCTTGGCACATTAGTTGAGGTTGATCGAGTCATATTTGTATTTTGGTCAGACGTAGCCTGCGAAACAAGCTCTCCGAATTCTTCAGTCTCGTGCTCGTCCGCTCGCTTCGCTAGCCAAATTATCTCTCCGTCCTCGCCGGGAGCCTGTTCGCAGGCTAGGTCAGACGCAGTCGAGCCAAAATACCAAGGTGCGCCCAAACAAAGCTCACTAATAAGGTTGACCAGGTATCTACCTCTGGCCATAACAGGTCAGTGAGTTGATACGTAATGGTAATAGGACTGAGTGGAGTCCAATTCGGTCTGTAATCATACGAGTGATAACAAAATTGGACGACCGTGCAGCGGAAGTCCGATTTGTTAATCACGAGTATGATTACAGACCGAATTGGACAACACTTAGTCTTATAACCAATTAATCAAAAATTACAATTTCCGAGAAAAGAAGAATAGCCAAGTTATGGAAGATAGGGGAAATTTGCATTAAAATAACTACAAGAGGAGATGTAAACATTCTAAGGCCACCGCACCTACTACCGGCGCAGTCGTCAGTCGGCGCCAAGTCGTCTGTTGGCGTCAGTCGTCGTCAGTAGGCGCCAAAAAAAAAAAAGCAAGCGTGTGCACGCACGCACGTAATTACAACTTTGAATGTGATTGATTGATTTAAAATACAACTTCGAACGTGATGGGCTTATTGAACTGTCTGATAACAAACTGTCCGATAACAAACTGCCCAATAAACTGTCCGATAACAACTTGGCAAGTGAATAAGTCGAAAATAGGAGTTTTTTTAAACCAATCACAATCAAGGAAATTGTAATTTTTATGATTACACAGGAAATCAGGACAGTAAACTAGGCTTCGTATAAACTAATTGCAACTTTGGGTACAGTAAAATGAGAAATGATCAAATAATTTACTAGTAGTTGTTGATATTTCTGACCCGTACGATTTCCATTTAGATGTTTGTACCTACTTATCTCTTTTTATATTATTATAACAATATTCTGTCATAGGTATAAAATATATACTCCATCATAAGGTAAATATGAGTCAACCTTCATGGTCCACTTCACTTTTGGTTCAATCAAGACACTAGTCACGATCAGCAGCACATCATCTAGGATCCAAAGAAATCAGCACCAAGACATATGCTGGTTTTTGTCTTCTTCATAAACAAGGACAGGCAGAGGTCACTAGTCTTGCTTAGGAGTAAGATTGTTTACTTCAGGCT
>OZ026603.1:20730361-20772861 GCA_964020085.1 Micromussa lordhowensis
TTTATTGTAGTTGGAGAATAACACAAGTAATAAGAGTTGTTTGACACATGGACACCATACCTAAAAACAACATACAGCAAACATTATTGAACAAGAAATAATAATACGATTTTGTTGACAATGAAATAAAAACACATAGCCTAGACAATGTGAAGACACAACCTGGTACCAAGCTACATAGTATCTGGAGGTTGATAAAACATTCAGTTTTGATGCAGTGTAACTAGTTCATAAATTCTCAAAAGTGATTGGTCAGTTGTTGTCAAGTTTGATCAAAAACGAGTAAAATAAGAATACTTCAGTTCACCAAATCAAAATCGGATTGGAAAATCTTAATAATTAAAAAAGATTAAATTTTATTTGATTTATATAACTGAAATAAAATACTTTATACTTTGACTTAAAGAATTATTTTTAAATTCAGAAAACAAAATCACAAACTGAGAATCGAAATTGAAAACCTTACGATATTTCACATTCCTGAAAACTTGAATATTTGTGAGGACTGCACACTTTTATGAAATCAAAGTTTAGTTCAAGATGAAAGTCCATTTTATCTTCTTTTTCGTTCTATTTTTATGATTATTTTATTTTCCCACTGTCTAAGAATGCTGCGGCTTATAACTGGCAAAATATTTTTTAAATGTTACCGGTAATTTGGTTTACAACACAAATCATTTGAACCCAATTCAATTATGTTTTCTACTCGAAATTACACAAGAAAATCCAGGTTGTTACTATTTGAGATGCGGACCAAACAGACTACAAACATGCTCCAGGTTTAAGGCGTGGCCAGGGTCACTGGGTTGTGTATTATACTCTTGGTGTCTAGTATCTCCATTCAGGGGGTACAGACATTCATTGTACATTCTCATTGTCACTTCATGCAAATAAAACTGGATATACATTCTAGCCTGAAGGGCCACTTTAGTTTTATAAACTGACCAGTATACCAGTCAAAACAACTGTTATGCAATACTCCAAACCTCTGGTACAACTTGTGAAGTTGCTCTGTTAAAGTAAGTCCTTGACGATTAAGATAGGATGCCATCTCTGCCATGACCACTGCAGCACTGATCCCATCTTTATCAAACACAATAGTTCCAAACATAAATCCTAACAATGAAAAACACAACATTAAGTGACATAAAATGTATCCCTGTTAACAACAACTTTATTTTGTAGCCCAGCATTTAACATTTTAGTTAAACTAATAATAAGTTACCAAATACTGATAAAGAGAGCATTGGCTTCCCTGAATGACCATAAGGGGCTAGAGAAAAAGAGTAGCCATATTTAAAGAGCATAATAAGGGGTCAGGTAAATAACACAGAATGGACGGGCACACACATATACTCTTACAAACGTGCACTAATGTATTAAGCCAGAAGTAAGAAAGAACTTTCAGCAATGCCAGAAATTAATTAATATTTTCAGGATAACTAGTTTTAAGAAGGGTAAGTGTTGTCAAAAAAGCAGTGCAGTGGAAAAATTTGCAGGGCAGGATATAATGGCATTAAGTTGGAAAAAGAGGCCTGAAAATGAGTTCACTCAATTAAATTAGGAAATGGCAACCCTGAGGGCTTGTGACTTATACACCTCAGGGACTGAGAGATGGAATCTCTAGAAACTGATGCACATTACACCTTTATTTCTCACCTATTGCTTCTTCAAATGAAAAGAGGACTGTTTTTCCTTGAGCCATAAGATCACAAGCAAGATTACCCATCCATTTAAAGCCTGTCAAGGTTTCCTGCAGTACAAATGTGATGTTGTTTGTATATAAAATATTATTGAAGGAGTTTGGTATTTCTTTAACTCTGAAATGAGTAGGCTGAGACGATTATTACACTGTGTGTTAGAGTGTGTTAAAACACTCACAGTTGTTTGGCAGTTATTTGAAAGGAATAAAGATTATAGTCTGGACAAAAATAAAAAGTTACATTCCTTACGAAATAGCTTTTCCGCGCTCTTTTTTTGAAGTTAGCTTGATGGTAAACTGGTTGTTATTCATGCATGTCAACTTAATTTGAATGTCTTTTGATGCCGTCATTTTGTACACTTGAGAACAGGTGGCTGAGAAAGGATGGTATTAGAATACCAACCAAGCTGAAGATGAAACTTGTACTCCCCAAACAGGTGAGAAACTGCTGATTTGAACTCACCAGAGAAAATGCTAATTACTAACACTGCTGCATTTTTCTTCATTCACTTGACAATATAAAGAGATTTAAAACGTATATTGTTTACATTACATGTACATGTTTTTTAAGATTAATGCGCATCTTTGTTTAGCATTATTTTTCAAAGCGTCTTTTCAATGAGTATGCAAAGCATTTCTATGGGGTCTCCAAAGTGTTTCCAGGGTTTCAAACGGTTTCAAAGCATTTCCAAGGGATTTCCAAAGGGTTTCAGAGTGACCTCAAACTCCCTAAAAAAATGCTTTTGTGGATAACACATGTTTTTGTATGGAGGGTCACATTTTATTCCTGGATAGTCAGACAGGATTCCTTTGACTAGGGGCAGATTGAAAAAATTGTTGCTGCTCCCAGAACCAATCAGATCCTAGAATTTGCCGTGTTCTGCCTGCTCATGCTCTGAGTAAACCTGATTACACCTTTGTTATGATAAGGTTGGTTCACACTAACATAGTAAATCAACCCTGAATGTGCAAAGAGCTCAAGTTTACTGGAGATTATGTATGATCTCTTAGGTTGATAAGTGATCATCTTTTAACTTCTAAGTACACTTCAAGTGACAGAGCCATTCACAAGCTACCCTGAATTTGCTACTCTTGGAAATCATCTTGCTAAAGGAACAAAAGGCATTGTTGTACCTGAATAGCCAGCCGCTGTCCCGGCCATGTAAATTTCATCCTAGTAAAATTAATGTAACAGGGAGCACATGGACACCTACGTGACTCAATACATCTTCCAACTCGAGGGAAGTAGAGCTAATAAATTATTTTTGTTATTAAATTGATTGAAGTTGGAGTTTTTCCATTTTCCATGTTGATCTTTTCCTTGAAAGACAGACATCTGAAAGCAAGTGAGGAGTACAAAAATGATGTGTGTGTTGTGTGGCAAGTCTTGTGTGTTCTGATATGCTGAAGAAAATAATATTTTATTGACATTCAATTTGCTGAAATTGTTTTGTTTTTAAAGTGTACTTTGGCTCTTTTGAAAAAGATGCATTGGCATGACTTCAAGCTACATGTAGTAGGCTACTTAACTTGAAATTAGACCCGTTCACAAGTGTGCTACATGTAGATCGACTTACTACGGTAGTATGAACCTACATGTATGTATCAAGATATATTCTTAATACTCACTGACCTCAAACTGGAATCCTTCTTCCCTGGCCATAGCTTGGAGCATTTTGGAAGAAACTGTGCTTGCAATCATGTACACAGATAAACCTGTTCAACCAACAATTGATCAGTAACAAGATGACCAAAGCTCAAAGATGACTGGTCCAAATTACTTGCTAGTGCTGCAATGACAGTTCTCAAACTCATAAATAATTCATCAAGTTTAATAAAAGGACATCATGACCATGATGGTATTTGGATATCTTATCTTAATAAGAATATAATTTTACAATCTTATTTCTCTGTTTTCTCCCTAGTTTTAGTTCTGCTTGAGAAGATATACTGCACACTCAAGACAAGACAGTTTACTGCAATGATCCTACCTCCAGCTTTTATTTCACAAAAAATACTTGTGCACGCCTTGCATGCCTATGTTTTCAGTACAGGAGTAATGTGATAAATCAAACTCTGAAACTTGACTTGACTGAGTTTGAACTGTTGCATACCTGGATATAACTCTGGATGCTGCCTTTTGTGGCAAGTGAATGCCCACCATCCAAACAAGCTTCCTATTTCATTACCAGTGAATACTTTCCACTGACCACTTTAAAAACACATTACAGAAAATCAATTCATCTTCACAGAGTCTCAAAGAAAATTCAAATATGTAACTACAGATAAATACTTATTTGGAGGAATAGCCTTTTCTCAAATCTCAGTTATTGAATCGCAAAAGAGAGTGAAAATATTGGCAAGTGCTCACTTTTTTGACATAAAGTTCAAAATATTCTGAGGTAAAGTTTAAAACAAAATATTGTTTAAATTATTGGTTAACAACTTGTTAAGGCAATATGGTTGACTTCAACAAGAATGTTTTCAAACAGGAACTATAATGAGCAGAACAAGAGAACTCAATCATCCTCTCATTCATAAGCAACTCATTCTAAAGAAACAGGTCTAGTAACATTCTGAAATTATTGAGGTGGTTGCTAATGAGAGCTTCTACTGTATATACATGTACATTTAATTTTGTTCTTTTAGATACAATGTTTGACAACTCTAACTGTGCAGTTAAGTAGGGAGGAAGTAACAAATCAATTAGCATCTGAAGCACAGCAGTGGGGCAGGGGAAAGGTTTGTAGTTTTATTCACTACTGCAATGGAAGGCAGAATTGAGAGCTAGTGGCACTGATGAGTTGCCATGCTTGGAACAGATTATATTGGGCAAAGGGGGCAAGTGTTCATTTTAGCAAACCTTTAGCAAATAATATCTGTCCAATCAGAAAAAGCAGATTGAAGCAAAGGGGTAGCTCAAATTAAGTTGAGTAAGAAAGGCAATGCCTTCAAATACAAAAATTACACCAATTCAATGTTTCAATGATAGTAATACTTAACATTATTAGGTTGTGAAAGTTGAACATAGAGGTCAACATGAATAAATTACATGTAGTTACTGTATTAAATACTGGCTCATTTAAATTAGTAATTATCAGTTGTTCACCATACAATTATGTTAGGAGCAGCCATGACAAATAACACAGGAGATGGTTTTATGAACACATATTCACTTGTTCTCAAGTGAATTAAGGAACATGCCTTAGTAGAGACAAAGGGGACTTCAGCCATGGGTGTCAGTTCAAACAATGCATGTTGATGGAATATGGCTGCTCCTTTGATGTTCTACTGTGTGCTGTTGAGAATTTCTACAATAGGTATTTTCACTTACTTTGGCTGTTTCTCTGCAAGAGCCATTCTATCAGAATCAGGATCATTTGCCAGAATTACAGAGCAGTTATTCTCATTAGCAGTTTTCATTGCAAGGTCCTGTGTACAAAGAAACAAATCACAAGTCAATAACTATAGTTTCAAATGACAACAAGGAATCTTATAGTCTGTGGACTATCACCTGTATGTGTTGTGGTTGTTTTACCCCTAATTATCCCTGCTCCACTCTTACTAAAGTCGAACCTCTACCAATGGCCACCTCTCTACAACAGCCCCTTTTTTGGTCCCGGTAGACGGTCCATACATTCACTCAAGTTTTAACCTGTCTACAGTGGCCACTAAAAACTCGCCCCAACTGCCAAAATAGCCTCTCGACAATGACCAGTTAATCATTGACTGACAAACAGTGTATACAAAACGTCACTTTTTTTATTGTAAAAGGACACCAAACTTGATTTGTCAGTACTGCACGTCCTTGGTCTCTGGTTCTGTTGTTTCTGATACATTTTGATTTTATATATACCGGTATGCTCAAATAAACATTTTTTTTTATAAAAATAATGATGCACCTCTGAAAAAAAATAAACAGGCACCATATTACACCCCTACCTCCCCATATTGGCCACCTCTCTACAATGGCCACTTTCCTCTGTCCCCCTGACTCTTTAACATTTGCAGGTCATTTAGGATTTTGGTTCTTTCTTCTAACAGTACTATGTAACTTGTACATCAAGTACTTTTTGGCCTACTTATTGTGTTACTGATTTACTGACCAAGGCACTTTTTCCTTCCTCAGGGTTGGGGTATCTTACAGTTGGAAACTCAGGATCTGGAGCCATCTAAAAAAACACAACAACCCAGTAAACATCATGTTTCACACTGATATAGAAATGATGATGAAATACACGAGGATTCAATTCTTCCTACTTGCAAAAGTAGATAGTGTCAAGACAAAAATTAACATGAACTGACCAAACAAAGAACCTTTTGCTGCAACATGTATAGTTACATTATGAATACGAACAAAATTATTGCCTGTAAAGTTATAAAGTGACTGCACTTTAAAGAAGTTACTATATGGTGATAAAATGATATGTCAGGATGTAACTTCTTTCAACAAGCTACATCCTTTTCATATCTAAATATATTTGCCAGGAGTTTCTATTTTTGAAAACTAGAATAAAGCTCTTCTTTGAACATTTACACGTATGTTCTCAGCTAAAAGAACAGAAACTTAACATATCTAGTACCTGAAACTTCACAAGAACTCCTAAATAACAGGCTAGTGGTGTGCATGTTTCCACATTTGACACAATTACTAACCGTAAGATGGAAAGACCCATAATACAGTACAAGATGTATGTAGCAATACATGTATATATTCAAGAACACCAATCAAAGTATTTACATAGAAAAAAGGTGAGTAAATCTACCTGTTCTCTCACAGATACAAATGGGGGTAAGTTAAATGCCTCAAAAGCCAGCTCAGCAAACCTTTGTCCAACACCATGCATGGGAGTAAATGTATACTTAAGTTTTGTTGTTTTATTGTCCTCACTAAAGGAAAGAAAAAGATAATGACCCTCAAAAATAAAATAACAACACACCATAGTGATCCAAGCCCCCAGTAATATACAAATTATGCATGCATTGTTGAATGTTGTCCTCTAGCAGCATTTTAAATGATAAAACTGACAAAAGCTCAAATGAGGTCTTAAACTACTATAAAATTGATCATATTGAAGTCTTTTAAAAATCCAAGCTTTTGCTGATTCATGGCATCATCAGGGATAAGAAAAATATTCTGTGTAAGGCTTAAATGTAAATACAAATGTAAAGTAAAAATGTGTGAAAAGTGAGAGAATGCGGGGAGTAAAATGTACAAGATAAATAATAAGGTACAAATATGAATAAAAAATGGATAACATGATCTAAAGGGCGAGTGTCAAGGCACAAAGAGTCTCTCTAAATATGCTAAAATAGTCATTAGAACACTCGCCCATTAGATCTTATTATTTATTTATAATTTTTAATTTGTTTCTTTCAGTATGTACACAGAATGGATGGGCTGCAGGAGCTTGGGCCTGGTTCCTACCCAGATTTCCTGTCATTTTTTTTCCCTACGGGTTTTTTGCGGCAGGTTTTTTTCTGGCCCCCGTCAAACCACAATGTCTTGTTAGTGGTTGCCTGGCTCTCGTTATTTATTTAGCTTTATTACTGGACTGGATTGTGATTATTAGAGGAATTTAGAACATAGCGTTTTGTTTTAAATGGCTTTTAGATTACTTATTTACTGGTGCTTGGCCGAAACATGTAAAATAAACCCAATGGATCAATATTGTGTTCTGTCTGTTGCATAGCAAAGCTGAATTGCTTTCTATGTTTCATTCAATGAAACGACAGTTACTGTGACATTCACAATGCAATGGCCAGATAAGATCAAAGTGCTCCATGAGCACACCCGTCGATTTCCCAGTGGATGATGATTGACATGTGTGGTTTACGGGTTATTCTAGTTAAGGACAGTGTCTACTATTGTTAGTGCGCACATGATCTGTGCACCACGCACGCTAGGGTTGAAATTGATGTAATCAACAATGCTGGCAAGTGCGCAACTGAAATGAAAGCAAAAACTTTCCTACTGTGAGTAGTTTATAAATGTTTTTGCTTCTCTGTAGGTAAAGTTGAATTCTAAGGAAATTTTTGAAGAAATGTCTTTTCCTTCTTTTTTCAGAAAAATGCTGATGTCAGCATTTTTGTTGAGATTCAAGGCTAACTATCATGAAAAAAAAATGTGTGACTACCCCAATTTTTCTTTGTGGATTCCAATAGCCCTCGCAAAGATGTACTTTTTCCATGTGGTCCTAATCTAGCGCAAAAGCCTCTGACTTCTGGCTATACTTGTTATACAGCAGTCATAATGAAAAAAAGAATGACTTTTTGTGCATACTACATGAGGTACAAGAACTTGCAGACCTCCACTACATCGACTGCATTGCTCTGATGGATTTACTCATTCTCAATTGAGCCACTCTACCTTGTTAACTTCTCATCACCTTGCCCAACATATTTTTCTTCTCACCTGAAGACGAAAGCATAGTCTGCTTTTATGCAACTCAGCACCGTTAGATAGAGTATGAAAAGGTTGCGAAAAAGATCGGAGTGACTCTGCTCGCAGGGTGGCTGCAAAAGATCTTTAAAAAAATAGACCCCTTCACGCTCTAAGGGACATAATGGGTAATCAGGGCAAGACTGGAAAGAAACAAAGTGGCAAAAGATATGCTTTTCGTCATATTTCCGTCCTGAGTTTAATTTTCAAGAAGAAACTTTAATTAACAATTATTCGCCGAAGGCAAGGTGAATATTGTCGAATAATCCCAGAGACGAAGTCGAGGGGATTATTTGACAATATTCACCGAGCCTAAGGCGAATAAAAAATTATTGTTTCAGTATAATTTCAGAGTTGAAGAACAGAGAAAACGACATTTCGGATATTTCCTCATCGGAAACTTGGGCAGACCAGCTCACAGCCATTTTGTTTTTGAAAACAAAAGGTTGAGAGTTATATTCACCGTGTAGCGTGGTGAATATAACGTCATAGTACGAATCGCTCAACCAACTGACCAACTTGACTAACTGTAAATAGTGTCACTAGCGTTTTTAATTTGATTGAGCTACATGTAGGCATTAGCCTAGCCATGATCAGGATTTTCTCCTGGTGGATCCAACACCTGTGGTTGAAACTTACAATCTAGCATAATCATGAGCTTTTTAGAGGCTCGCAAGACTGTGGTGTTCTTTAGCAGAGATGTTTTTGACAAATGCTACAGTGGCCTCAATGAGACTGTTCACTTTGGCATCCGAAATATATCTCAGCAGCTCAACCTTCCACCGCATGATACATGTAGTACCATTGGTATGTAGAGCGGATTGCCTCTTGGTGATCTTTATAATATACTTCAGAGCAGAAATTTACAATAGCCAGCTTCCAGCTACTTCACCTCTGTCGTCAAATTTGGCTTGAAGTACCTTGCGATTTTCACCTTGAGTTTGCACTGTTCTGATCCCAAGGCCAGCCTGACATAATAAACTATTACCCATGACATCAAATAACTGTACAAGTATCAGCCCTAACACTGAATTTCAAACAGTTAAAATGGAACACAAGTGCACTGCCACTAATCCGAAAATGATTACAATATAAAACTGAAAACGTTCCCCAAACGTATTGCAAATAATACAGATCACAAGTATCAGCCTGATCAGCCCTTAGACACAAAACTTCCATAGATCACAAATGCACTACCACTAATGAATGGTCGAAAATGTTAACAAAGCATATTACAAAAACCAACATTTGGTCTTAAATCTGCAGATAACTGTTAATTTAAGATTAGAAATGTAATAGAAATGTCAAAATGAACTATACCCTGAGAGCAAACAAAATAAGTTTCCATTTTTTAATGTGGCTAAATAGAATTTAGGCAAAGTTAAACTCAAACCAATGCGGCCAGCGGTGTTTTGCATAACAGAACGTGACTTGCGGGGCGGTCCTTTGGGGGTTTGCAGGGCCATTGTGTACTGTTGCATTGCATGTGCTGTACTGCTTGCTGATCGTTGCGGATCATTTGCTCGGTGCGGATTCTTGCTTTTAATTTTGCCGGTGTTATCCTTGTTCGACGTTATGACTGCTCGTAATACCTTGAACAGCCAGTCAGCGGCTTACGGTGCTTGTCGCTCGTGCCGGGTTCCGAGGAAAATTCTTCTCAGCCAGCCGTTTCATCGCCACCGAATTCTAACGTGGCTCAAGCAGCTTCGTCCGACTCGCTCCCTGTTTTTTCGCCTACATCTCCCGCCTTTCTGGCCGCCGTTGCCAACGCGGTCCAGCAAGTGCTGTCGGCCCAGCAAACGGCAAGCCTCCCGGTTTCCAGTTCATCGACGAGTGTGGCCTTTTCTGGAGGCGTTCCTGCTCTGCCATCACACGCAAGCCAGCTTGCCGCCCAAGCTTCGTCGTTTGCTGCATCTGGCGCTGGTTTTGCAGCTGCTACATCACCCATGGTGACTCCCGTGGCCTCAGGAATTTTGTCGCTTGGCTCCGGAAGCCCAGCCGCTTCCCACAGTGGTCCCTCCCGAACTCCTGGCAGAGTTAACCTCTCCGCCTTAGAACAGCAGTGCCACTCCTTCCTGCTTCAAGGCCTGGCCCCCTCTACGCGTCGTTCTTATGCATCGGCCCAAGCTCAGTTCGTCTCCTTTTGCTCCCAACTGGGTAAGCTCCACACCTCAGGTTCTCCCTGTCCAGTGGACGAATGGACGCTGTGCCTGTTTGCTACCTTCCTGGCTAATCTGATTCAGCATTCCTCTATTAAGGTCTACTTGTCTGGGGTTCGCGCACTCCATATTGAACAGGGGTTTCCAGACCCCATCGCCAACTGTCTCCGCCTTCAGAGGGTGGTCCGTGGCATCAAGCGCTGTCAAGGCTCCTCGTCTTCTTCCCGCTTGCCGATTACCGATGACTTGATGCTCCTTATTTGGCAGTCCTTGGATCTTTGTCTCCCGGATCACCTCATGTTCTGGGCAGCTTGCTCCCTGGGGTACTTTGGTTTTCTCCGTGCTTCAGAGTTTACAGTGCCTAATCTGGCTAGTTTCTCTCCGTCCCTTCACCTAGGCGTTCAAGACATTGCAGTCGATTCTCTGTCTGCCCCCTCGTGCATGCGTGTACAAATCAAGGGCTCAAAGACAGATCCGTTTAGGAAAGGTGCCTGTATCCATATTGGCCGTGGCCGCCCCCCGCTTTGCACAGTCCACTCAGTGATAAGTTATCTCGCTAGCAGGGGTGACCGTTCGGGCCCCTTGTTCCTGTTCCAGAATGGGCAGCCCCTTTCACGCGCGTTGCTGACCGACTGGCTCCGGTAGATCCTGGCATCTGCGAACATTCCAGGCAACTTTTCTAGCCACAGCTTCCGCATCGGTGCTGCCACTGTGGCAGCTCGCAACGGGGTTCCAGATCACCTAATCCAAGCCTTGGGCCGCTGGTCGAGTTCTGCTTACCAATTGTACATCAGGACCTCGTCGGAATCGTTAGCGGCCCTATCAACTAAGTTGGTGCCGTCCTCATAGCTGTTCCACTCTCCCAGGTACGGTGGTGGCTATCTCCCCTGGCTGTGCACTACCACCTCATTGGGCTATCAGTGAGCCTTCATTGCAGCGCAGCAGATTTGCTCCTCCGCTGGATACCTTTCGCAGCCCGGCCCGGTTTCCGGGTTAATGCCGACTTCAAGTCTTCCTGGTCACCCGCCACAGCTCTTAATGCCTTTCGCCCGCCTCTACTGCTAAGCGCCTCCGCTGTCTTGGATTGCGCCGTGTGAGGTGGTCGTCATCTTGGTCAGGTATGTGTCTTTCTCTTCAATGTCTGGGGGCTCGGTGCTTGGGGTCTGTCTGGGGAGTGGAGGTTCCAGGTCACCCTGTTCTCGGGTCCCTCCATTCTCCAAGCACTGTGGAGAAGGGTTACTCTTGGGTGGTTCCCGCATCCAGGGTTGCCATGGATGCCTCCCCTTCGCCTTATGGTTGCTGCTCCCCGCTAACCTTTACGGCACCAGTTCCCAAGCTCATCAATTTGTGATGAGTTTAAATGTGGCTAAATAGAATTTAGGCAAAGTTAAACTCGAACCAATGCGGCCAGCGGTGTTTCGCATAACAGTATGTGACTTGCGGGGCGGTCCTTTGGGGGTTTGCAGGGCCATTGTGTATTGTTGCATTGCGTGTGCTGTACTGCTTGCTGATCGTTGCGGATCATTTGCTCGGTGTTTAGCGAATCTTTGCGGATTCTTGCTCCCTCCCGCCCCCTCCTCTTTGGTGGTTGGTAAGTATGGGTCAGGTAAGTTGTTTCCAATGATTCTTTCAGTGTGACGGTGCCGGTAAGCGGCTGCCTTTGGGGGTGGTTCCCGCGTGCAGGGTTGCCATGGATACCTCCCCTTCGCCTTATGGTTGCTGCTCCCCGCTAACCTTTACGGCACCAGTTCCCAAGCTCATCAATTTGTGATGAGTTTAATGCGACAATCACAGTTGACCTAGAAATATAAAACGATATATGTGCCTGCAATATTGGCTAATACAGCGATTTCTACTGGTCAGCAGAATCACTCCAAAAAAGTTCACAGATGATGCAAGGAAATCATTTGCATATCATTTGTATATCTACACCACCACTAAAACCATTAGATTGCTTACACAATCTCCGGGTTGAAAAATTGTCAAATCATAAGCTGCAAGTTAAAGGAGTTTACATTGATCTTGTTTTTTCTTTAGTTAGTGATTTCCATGCCCATGGGTGTGAAGACATGAACAAGACAATAATTTCTTTGCTGTAAATTTTATGCACAAGTTGCTTGAGTTAATAAAGAGACAAAGCATTGTTAAATTCAGGTGAAGATCTTGAAGTATAATCACCTGAATTGGGAATACTCTTTTATGTCTTCAAAATAGAACGTACATATCTCCTCATAAGGGTCTTTTATCACCGGACTGGACATGCAGATCTTCCATGAGTCTTTCCAAGGAACTCGGTTCTTCTCTATACACCATGAAATACCCTTGTCATGAGGAGACTTGATCTATGAAAAGTCAGAGTAAAATCCAGTCTAAGAACCATTCAAACAATGATATAAATTCCAGACAGCAAGTCCTCATGTAAGGGTCACATTACAGCAAATAAGATGCTCAGAGCAACAAGTACACAGGAAATTATGCTAGAGGGTCATTCCCTGGATATCAGTTTCTAAAAAAGTCTTCAAATTTTCTCTGAATGTAGTCCCTGCAACAGCAGTGTGCAATGACCCTATAGGTCTATATTGGTCTACTTCTTCTTGACTTGTAGGAATAAATATGACTTAAGACAGTATGGAAAATAAATGTTTGAAAACCTGTTTACAAGCGTTGCATACCAATCTAGTTCTTGATACTTTTTGATATATATGTTGTAGGTCAAAATGAAATTCAGGTTAAAATGAAATTCCTTTGTCTCTTAGCCCTAATTATTCATAGATCATTAATAATTAGGGTTAGAAGACAAAGGGAATTGAGAATCAAACTAGGTTAAATTCATTTTAACCTGAATTTCATTTTGACCTACAACATTATATGAAGGGCTTCCTGCAAAAAGGGCGTATATCGCTTTTTTAGCGGATTTTCATTTTTTTCTGCAGGATCAAGCTAATTTTTGGCAGACTGACTTGTGTTGACATGAAAAACATTGTTCCGTAATTGATTTTGTTGGTTTACGCTTCGTTTTCGAGAAATAACGTATGCAAAAAACTCAGTCTTTGAAAAACAAAAGAACAAAAGAAACCTTTTGTTTCATAAAAGCCGCGAGTCGTGTCCGACGCCTGCGCTACTTAGGGCTCGCGGCTTCGCATATCACGCTCGCACGCTCATGTTGATTTCCGTTCTTCCTTCCGTTTTTCTCTACGAATTTTCGAGCAAACGAGGGACCGCTCGCAGTCTACGACAATAAGCGATCGCAGAGATGCTCTTTTGACTTACGGCAGAGCAAAATGTTGACTTCGTGAAGCCTTCAAGGTTAGGGTTCTGTCCCCTGATCCCAGAAGTTCGAAACACTGCAAATCATGCCGATTTGAAATAAAATTTGTGTTATAATCGATTGCTACTTGTTGTCCATTATCTGTGTGAATCCCTGTGTCAATAACTTCCAAAACTCCACTTCCTCTTACGGTATGTTGCTGTTTACCAGGCCACCACACCAATGAAACGTCCACTGAGCGCGATCGCTATGCATGCTTGGGAAGGCTCCTTTCGCCTTGTGCGTACACAACCACATTCCCATTGATGCAAGACATTTTAGAAGTCTAAAACCAGTTCTCGCTTTCCAAACTTTGACACCAGCAACGCTTGGCAAATGAGCCACAACTCATGAGAAGCATTTTTTCTTGGGCAAGAACTGCTCTTGGACTTTGCTGCCTGGATCTACCTGACTTCAAGCAATGATAACATGAGTATATCCTCGCTCGAACATCAGAGCACATTTTGGTTCTTTAAAACGTGCTGGTGACTTACGGGTTTATCAAGGCTTTATGATGCCTCTCAACCACCAGGCAGGCATGCAAGGTACCGGTACTTTAAAACAAGGCTTAAAATATTAGTTGACAGAGCTCTAAGGCAGCATGCACTATTTCCTTTTGACGCTCGATCAATTCACGTGTTGTGTTTCACGTCACAATAACTGATGTAAACAATCCGTTCCCAGATTTCCGCTCGTGTGCTATTTTCCCTTGACTCAAAAGAAAGTACAGCTAAGATTCTGTGGGATTTGATTTTGACTTCGCACACTCTCAGCAGTCTGTCTGCTAGATAGATGCTTCAAGATCTCCAAAAGATGGCGCTTAGAAGACTGAATTTGTTTGCATACGTTATTTCTCGAAAACGAAGCGCAAACCAACAAAATCAATTACGGAACAATGTTTTTCATGTCAACACAAGTCAGTCTGCCAAAAATTACATGTAGCTTGATCCTGCAGAAAAAAATGAAAATCCACTAAAAAAGCGATATACGCCCTTTTTGCACGAAGCCCTTCATATATAAAAAAGAAAAAACAATCAATCACGTGAATCAGATATACATGTATACCTAATTAGTTATCATAAGGCAGATAGAACAAAAATGTGGTATTTCCAATTTCTCACAATGTGCATTTGATACCATCATAGCAAGTGATTGACTGTACCAGCAACAAAATAGATCTCTCATGTTCCACAATAATAACATGATAATTACATGATTACCAAACAATGTGCTCCTGATGCTGTAATTGATTTTTAATTGCTATTAGTAAAAGTAAGAAAGTAATGCCATGCCTGAGCTCCATTGTCAAAGTAAACCTGAAAAAGGAAAAACAATTCCATGAAACTAAACAAAATCGAATACAATTTCCATCAAATTGTCAACAAAGCGCAGCTAAATCGACCATAATTCACTATTAAAGAATCTTACAAATAATTTTTAATTTTTAACCCCAGAATCACAGGTCACAGTTCAAGGGTTAAAATGTCATACAAATCTGGATGTTTTTTTTTCAGCTTTCTCTTTGCAATTGTTTAACTTGCATATCTTATGCCTGCAATTACAATACAAGTGCACACAATCATCTAGAGCACATCTTATCTACATATATCAAGCAAATTGTGGCTGCATATTTGGAGGACAAAAATACATTTGCACAAAGTACCAAACATAATGTATAAATAATTTTATACTTCTTTTCTGAAGTATCATAGGCCCTTTGTATGACCCAGGCACATGACAAAAATCAACCATGCTGGGCTACAACATCCAATAAAAATGGAGGAGCTTGCAAATCTATATGGTCTCCATCTTTTGGCATAATATTCCTTCTTATAATTTTGAAAAATCTAAATGTGTACCAACTTTCTAAACAAATTAAGCTATACATGTTCCTCTTCTCTGAATAACTTGAAAATACTGTGAAGTAACTAACATTTTAAACATTCAATTCCTTTGAATATCCACTGCTCATGGTTCGGTCCGTCTCCCTGTGTTTGTACCTTATCTACTTGTCTCTTTCATTTCCTTGATCTTATTTTGTTTTGCATGTCAAAAGCAGGGGAATAACTTGAAAACTGCAAGGTTTATTTATCCCCTGGCTCAATTTTAAACATACATGTACCTATATTTTAAGTTACTGTAATCATCGTCAGTAGTTTTAGGTGCTTAGAGCAAAGAAAGTTGCATACTACATACAGTCAACCCTCTATTAAGTGGCCTTCTTTTGAAGTGCACCTAACCCCCAAAATGTTTTTTCACTAAAATAATAAAGCTTATTTTGTGGAGTAATTTTTCAATTTGGTTAAATCTTTTATTTTATATGGCTTGTCAAAGTGTGCCAAAATGCATATTTTGGTTCAGAACCGAGTTTAACAGGGCATGGGTCAAGGGCCGGATGTGACATCAAATTGAGAACACAATGATTCTGTATTTTGCATATTTACTTGCTTTAGGGGGTGAAGCAACACAACAAACTTACAGGAGGTATTGCGCTTGATACCATAGCGTTTTATAGAGAGATTATCGTCCTGAAGAGAAGAAACATACAAAGCGATGGGTCGATCTTGTGAAAGTGAAACGTACAAAGTGAGTTTAGTGGTCTGTTCTAAGCATTTCAAAACAGCTTTATTTTGCTCAATGCCCGGATTTTCAGGGAGAGAAGGGGATTTTGCTGACTCCATGGGTAAAGCAAGATGAATTTGGGATAACTTCCATCGATTCATGCAGCCATTATTGCATCTGATCTGAGAAACAGCAGCAGTCAGTCAGCACAGCCAACAGAGACAGAAGAATGGTGAGATATTTCTTTGTTTATACCTGATCGTTTCACAACTATACTTGTAAAGTGGAAGAATCACTGTTACATTGTGAGAAAATATTGCGTGCGTGCATGCAATGAGGGATTCGGAAACATTTTTTATTTTACATGTATAAACCCTGACTTACATGTACCTTCCTTTGCTACTAGTTTGACGATAGATTTGTTTCGCTTTAGTTTTTTATTTGCCTGCTGCTAATCTTAAACTCAATTTCAGAAGGCATACAGGTTTAATTCTGGATATTCAGTCACAAACTTAAAGATAACATCAGCGCCAATATCTTCAAGGACATGATCACTCTTCTTTGAGTCTTGACAACCTTCTAACTCATTACAACCAACAATAAAATTCCAGCTGTTGTTTTGAAGGGAAGCAATGCTATGATTTCCACACTTGCACGTTAAGAACACAAACACTGAGTGAAGGGATAATCATTTTGATCTACACTGAGCACATGAAGTTAACATAATTTGAGAAAGTGAACAGACTTGACTGCTATTACAAAAGTACATGTATATTAATGCTAGATCAAAGAAGGCGTGAAAATAGTAAATACGCACCACATGCCCACTCTTTGAATTCTACATATCATTGCCTCCCAGTCTGTCTTTCAGAGCTTGTTCGAGTTCTTTGTCAGCATCCACCTCCTGGTATTAGCTGTCCATTCTTTGTTGGCCAGAGGGTCGTTAGCATAATTAGACATCAGCTTGGTCGTCATCTCTTGAAGTTTGCGATGTTGATAAGCATGACTTGTCATTCGCTTCAGTTTCTACTTCAGCGATATAATAAATGTCAGAGCTTTCTGAGTCAAAACTCATTTCAGAATCAGATGAAGTAGAAGATATTGTCAGTAAAAACAAAAATCTGTCAACTGTGGAGTCCCAGTGAAAGCCTTGTGCTGCAAAAAATGCTTCTACACAGTAAAAGACCTAACTAGGAGAGCCGAAGCATTCGTTCTGGATTTAATGTCACAGCTTTCACTCTCCCCAGATTCCCCATGCGCGGCCCTGAACCAATCGAAACTCGGTTTCGATGGGCATAGAAATTCGAGGATTTAACCACATATAAATTGTTTGCAGCAAATTACTCCACAATATAAGCTTTATTATTTTAGCGAAAAAAAACATTTTGGGGGGTTAGATGCACTTTAAGTGGTCACTATTCAATTTCCAGTAGATTGCTCACATATTTACTGTATATTTGACCTCCATTAAGTGGTCACCTCTGAGTCTATTAAGTGGACAGGGTCATCACCGTTTGGACTTCCCAATTGGCTAATGTTATTGTAAAATTCACCTCTGTTGAACAGACACCCTGTTACATTAGGTGGTCCACTGGATCAAAGTTTGATGGATACGAAGAACTCTCGTTGGCACTGAAAAAACTCAGTGACTTGCTCCACCAAATTAATTTATGCAACCCCAAGTCAAAGGTGATTTTTTTCACTTCATATTAAATGAGATGCCAAAGTTTTGGTGATCCGCATTACGGCAAAGACAGTCGAGGCTTGCCTTACAAACATCATTACCATAAAATATGTTGGCTAGTGCGTGGACTCCTTAGCATATGCAACCACTTATATTTCAGGTTATACAGTACCGCTCAAAAGTAAGTTACCACCTCTCGTCTCGTTTCTCGCGAGACGGGCCTCGTTTCTCGCGAGACGTTTCTCGTTTCTCGCGAGACGCGTCTCGTTTCTCTCGAGAATCACTGATGCGTTTAGTATGGCATATATTACGCGTAAGAAACCGGACATGTGTAACGGTTGCTGCTCTGCAGTTCGTTGGCAAATCGATGGGACCGTCCAACATAAGATGTGCATCGGTTTTATATCTGCATAAACTAAATGTATAAGAAGAATTACATGCATTTCAATTCATGCGAACACGAGGGCAAAGAGTTGATTTTGCGAATCTTGTTCTCTATAATTTTTCAATCCTGATACTGTGAGTATTTTCGCACTAGATATCATTTACTCATAATTCAGTTGCCTACATTTGTTACTCTCCAATAACCGCTAACTCAAACGACCACTAAATTTTGTGTAGGAGAAAAATATTCCGACTTTCAACAATTGTCTTTTCATGTAAATGGAGTCACAAAAGCGTCACGGAAATTATCTCCGGTTCTGTGTGGTACAAATCGTTCATTCAAACGCCAATTAAAAAAAAAAACATATATCTTTGACGACAGGAGTTCAAATCAAGGTTTCTGAGATGTGCCGTTTGCAATGCACTGTAGTTTCAATTTTTTTTCTGCCAGGGTAAGTTTCGCGGTCTAGCGTAGGAGACGACGAGTCGGTAACGTAATGAACTTTCCCACGCGTGAACGTAAACGCTAAAAATATCTCCGGTTCTATTTGGCATAAATCATTCATTCAAACGCCAAAATACTATATCTTTGAAGACAGGGGTTTTAATAAAGTTTCTGAGATGCGCCGTTTCCATTAATTTCAGATTTTTCGGGCAGGGAAAGATTTGTCTAGCGGCACGAGACGACGAGTCGGTAGCGTAATGAACTAATGAACTTTATTGTTGTCCAAAGCGTCACGGCAAACACGAAAAAAGATCTCCCGTTCTATTTGGCATAAATCGTTCATTCAAACGCCAAAATACTATATCTTTGAAGACAGCAGTTTTAATGAAAGTTTCTGAGATACGCCGTTTGCATTAATTTCAGATTTTTCTGCCAGGGAAAGTTTTGTCTAGCGGCACAAGACGACGAGTCGGTACTGGCTCGCGTAAAAAACTTTATCCAAAGCGTCACGGCAAACACGAAAAATATCTCCCGTTCTATTTGGCATTAATCGTTCATTCAAACGCCAAAATACTATACCTTTAAAGACAGGAGTTTTAATCAAAGTTTCCGAGATGCGCCGTTTGCATTAAATTTTAGATTTGTTTTGTCTAGCGGCACAAGACGACGAGTCGGTAGCGTAAAAAACTTTTTTGTTGTCAGAATCACGGCAAACACGAAAAATATCTCCCGTTCTATTTGGCATAAATCGTTCATTCAAACTCCAAAACACCATATCTTTGAAAACAGGAATTTTAATCAAATTTGAATAAAATGTTAGTCGAGGTTTCATGATCAAAGCGTCGTGTCTCATGTTTACAAGTTTGAATAAAATGTTAGTCGAGGTTTCATGATCAAAGCGTCGTGTCTGACATGTTTACAAGTTTGAATAAAATGTTAGTCGAGGTTTCATGATCAAAGTGTCGTGTCGCTTGTTCACAAGTTTGAATAAAAAATGTTAGTCAAGGTTTCATGATCAAAGCATCATGTCGCTTGTTCACAAGTTTGAATGAAATGTTAGTCGAGGTTTCGTGATCAAAGCGTCGTGTCGCTTGTTCACAAGTTTGAATAAAATGTTAGTCAAGGTTTCATGATCAAAGCGTCGATCGTGTTGCTTATTGTTCACAAGTTTGAATAAAAATTAAATGTTAGTCCGAGTCGAGATTTCATGATCAAAGCGTGGTGTCGAATGTTCACAAGTTTGAATAACATGTTAGTCCGAGTCGAGGTTTCATGATCAAAGCATGGTGTCGAATGTTCACAAGTTTGAATAAACTGTTAGTCCGAGTCGAGGTTTCGTGGTCTTTCGTGATCAAAGCGTGGTGTCGCTTGTTCCCAAGTTTGAATAAAATGTTGGTCGAGATTTCAAGATTAAAGCGTCGTTTCGCATGTTTACAAGTGTGAATAAAAAACGAGTCAAGGTTTGATGGTCAATCCTTTCGCGTATTGGTACTTCCAGTGCACTCGCGAGAAACGACACGCGTCTCGCGAGACGGTGGTAACTTACTTTTGAGCGGTACTGTAGCTGTTATGAACGATAGTTGTAGATTGTGTGCTTACTTTTCTTCTTCTTCAAGTTTTGATCACCTCTTTTAAATGGTCAACCTCTATTGAGCGGTCACCTGGCTATTTCCTGAGGGTGACCGCTTACAACAGGTTTGGCTGTAATATTATTAACTGGTATTGTCTCATGTAAAAATCTTTTACCTCCAGTCTAGAAACACAATATTTTAAACATGAAAAGAAATCTATGTATTTCAAGTTTGAAATTTTTGTCCCACCCACCTTCCATAAAATTCTGATCTTTTGAGCTCTTAAATTAGGTGAATGGCAAAGTTTTAAGAAAAGGACAGAATTTGGGATTATTGTTATTAGATCTAGTCTTCCTCTCTTGGCTGGGCAAACTTTCTTACCTTATATCCATTGTCATCTTTGGGATTGTGGGATGCTGTTACCATGACTCCACAAGCACATTTATACTTTAGTACACTATAAGGCTATAGTGCAAATAAAAAAAAAACAGTTCAAACTGTATCACTCTAGATGTACCATTAAGTATGAGAATACAATGATAATTAAATCATTATCATAGGGCAGAAGAGGAGGAGAGAAATTCATTAAAAGAACCTTGAAACTGGGCCCATGAACACACTAAGCGCAGGGCTGGAAATAACTCAATGCATCACCATGCCAAAATGAAGACCATGCTTTGTTTCAAGATCACAGTATTGTACTAATGCCAAAAATCTGTAACACAAAAAGCTCGGTTTTTAGAAACTTTTTGTATGTGGTCCAAGTCATGTTCATAATAAGTTTATTACAGCACTCCAATGGTTGCTGTCGCAGATGAAAGCAACACATTCCTTTCCATTTATTCTATAAAAAAAATGCCAGTAAGGGTGAGGAATTGGCAGCTCTCACCAGCAGTCCTGTAACACACTCTGCCATAATAGCTAACACCGCAGCAAATTGCTCAAAGTTAGTGCATGTGCAAACATTTGCCGTGGTGTGGCCATAGCTCTTCTTCTAGTAGTCGGGTAGTATAGTCTGCATATTCGGGGCATGGAGTAATATGTACATGTAATCACTGACAAAAAAGAACTCGGAAACATCAAATCAACATTAGCTGTTGCATGAGATGCTTGGAAGATAAACATATACATCAGTATACTTACGACAAATGGAGTAGGTGTTATTTTAGTGAAGAGATACACAGGGACTCCTTGACTTGCAAATACGCTGCTTGTTCTCTGGGCAAGGCTACAAAATAAAATTTTTGCATGTGATTATACTTCAAATAAACACAGAGCACAATTTAATAACATATCAGATGTTTCTTGTCACTTAACTTCCTTACCGCTCACTATTGTGTCTTGCATCAAATCCAACAACAACCCCTCTCTCCTTAAGATCTGGGAAAACCTCTTCTAAATATCTACAAAGGCCCTGTCAGCAATAGCAACAAAGTATGTTACATTTTGTACTTCAAATAATTACAATAATTGTCTTCTTGAAAATGCATTTTGTGCAATGTATGAGGCAATCAAAGCACTGGCATTTACTTGGATTGTTCCATACAATAATCAGACCTTGTTTACAATTTAATACTGCTTCCAGTGCTGCGACCAGTGATAGACATTCATTAAGGTTTTTGTTATCTGATCTGTTGTTTACTGTACTGAATTTCCTGTGGCTTCTGTCCACCTTCATCAGAGTTGCAATGTTGAGGATCATTAAAATTTATTGTTATACCTCCCAACTCAAATATGTTTTCCAACTGGAGGAGAGCATGGCATGTGTCATGGGCCAAAACTCACTAACTCCCAAGGGAAACAACAACTTGAGCTTTCAACTCGCATGTGAACAGGTTGTGCACATTGAAACTGCAGCAAAGTTTTTTACTAGAGACTAAGGAATTTATAATTGCAAACACATATCAGATAAAAAAGGGGAAAATCTGAATGTTTTGTATCTACAAGCTTTTGATTTGGCCCCAAAAATGGGTTACCCATGTTCGGCAACTCGCTCTTTGACCCATATCGCCAGGTAGGAAAATACTACAACAAAATATGCTGTTCCTCGTCAAATCAAACCCAGAATTCTTGAGTTAAGCATTAGAAAAAGCAAAAGAAACTTTAGTTAGTTAACTTTGTCAACTGCGAAGAAAAATAATATTATCCTTTTTGGCACAACAGCTTGGTTATGACTGTCACTCATCCTGCAAACACAGCCCCTGTATGCAAATGCGTCAACCAAATCATCTTTTCACAGTTTTTTCTATTTTTAAGTCGGGAGGTACATGTATAACAAAACACTTAATGACTGGCCCCTCAGGAAACAGCGAGTTTTGTCTACCCTCGACCTCAATGTTCGCCTCAGGGAACATTGAGGGTCTCAGGGAAACAAAATTCACTGTTTTTCTTTGGGCCAGTCATTAAGTGATTAATGTTTTCTGATAGTTTATAATGTTAACCTGTGTAGCTTGGATAATGGTCAAATCATTTATCCTGCTAAAACCTGCTCCCATTTTTGATCTCAACCCTATGAAAAAAGACATCAAAGAGCTAAGATTCATGACTAACAAAGACAACAAAAGAGTTGTCTAAAATGTCTACTGTTAAGACCAGTGAGATCTATAATTATATGTGCTGGGATAAATTACTATCTTAATATTGTGATCAGTTTTCCATTACACATGAGGAGCATCCTGTCCATTGATATTTTTAAAAACTATCAATCTAGTTCTTTGCTTAGTTTTTACATGATTATAACTAATTATTGTAAAGGTTTCACTGGATCGTAAATTACTACTATTTTTGTGAGAGCATTTTTACTGAATGATGGGATGCACTAGAAATAAATTATTCTTGTTATTAAATTTATCATAAAGTAATTTTGTGATTTTGTGGCAATAATTGGTAATTGATCAACCATAATATTGTCATTGATTAATTTTATCATCATTAATTTTTATCAACTATTTCCTCTCGTCCTCGGCTAACTATTTAGCAACAATTGAACCTGTGAAATGCTTCTTGTGGTGTGTATTGAAAGCTAACAGATTCTTCCATTCAAATGGACAGTATTGACAGAAGAACATTTTTTAGCCATTTTTATTAATGAATACAAACAATCCTTGTTTCGTAGCTAATAGTAAACCAATAATTTAACTACATACATGGCATTCACAACATGATTTATTACATGCTATAATGTAACAAGACATGGAGAACAAAACAAAACACTAAATATTATTTTAAAACAAAACTTCCCCGGCTGAAATATTTCTAACTGAGTATAAGTTACTGGCTAAAAATGTATACATGTATATTCACATAGTAAACATGAAATGCAACATAGCAAGTAAAGAAACTGCTTCTAGAGAAACAATACCAATAAGGCAACTATGGAGGAATTCATCAGTGATACAAAAGGCATACCAGTAGCCCTGCATAACCCATGTACACCTGTATGGGAGTACCCCATGGGAACAGGTAGCATAATAAAAAATTTTGTTATTCAACTTTCATACACTGTACAAACTCTGATTTTCTTATTGGCTGATTTGTACCATGTGATACTTGATACCACGTGACACGTGATACCATGTGAAACAACCTCCTTGAAGTCACTATTGTGGTACAATAGACATGGTGTAAATTCAACACACCACTGTCATTACCCCATGTGCGGTATTGAAATTTCTCGTTCATTGTTAGTGAACTTGTGCAGGTAAATCCCGATAATGCACTCGCTGAATGTGTTAACCTGTAAATAAATAATTTAACAAATACAATAGCTCCCATTTGATTTCAAAATATGCTTGGATATTTGCCCTTGGATATCTGTAAGAAATGAAGGCTACCCTTTATATAACTACCAAATGCCATTGAGATATACATGTAATGCAAGTGGACATTTTTCTCATTGCTTGTATTTTTCCTTGTCCCTTCAGGGCTAAGAAAAATACTGTGCAACTATCAAAAATATCTGCAAATATTATATGTTAAACCATCAAATAAGGTGTATCCATTACCTGCAGTGCCAAAAGACAATGGTGACATCATCATTTGTCTCAGTTCATCAAACTTCATCTCTTTTATTAATTTCTTTACTTCTGCAATGCTGGGTGGGTGCTGACAAAGAACATTAAATTTGTACAAATCACTTTCATTACTGGGTTTAAAAACTAATTTCCATAATAACCAGAGAAAGCCATAAGCTAATTTAATTGCTCCAAGTTGTCAGCCCGGGGAGGCACGGTGGCCTCATGGTTGGTGTGCTTGACCCCAGATCGAGCGATCTTGGTTCGAGCCCTGGCCAAGGACACTGTTGTGTTCTTGGACAAGACACTCTACTCACACATTGTGCCTCTCTTCACCCAAGTATACAAATGGGTACTGGCAAATTTAATGCTCGGGGTAACTCTGCAATGGATTAGTATCCCATCCAGGGGGGAAGGGGGTAGAAATATTCTGGCTAGTCGCTTCATGCTACACGAACCAGGATAAACTCCAGCCTGATGGGCCACTTGGCTTGTATGCAGACTTAACCTTACCATGTTGTCAGCAGTTCATTAACTTGAAAAATGAAAAATGTATTGCACATCGACAGATCAAGACAAACAGGCGATTTTTTATCCATACACATGTTGTTGTTTTTAAAATCAAATTTGGGCCAAAACAGCCTGAAAAACTAAAAGTGATATATAAGATGTCCCAAACAAACATGTATGCTTTGAATTTGGAAACCAAATGTTTTCCACTGGAAAAAAAAGCCATTTCGACTTGAAAAGAGGTGATCAACTGGTTAGCGGCAAACCAAGACATTGGAAACAAGATGCAAGGAAAAGTACTAAGAGAATGTCCAGATGATTGCTAAGAAGTTCTTTTTTTGCAGCTGTTCTCCAATAAATGGATACAGAAACCTTCACTAAGATTTCATTTAAATAACAAATTAATAATTACAATGTATGACAATGCTCTCTAAAAAAAACACTAGCAACACAGGAATGGGGCATGCTGGACTCCAGATTGAGCAGCCTACATGTAGTTTCAAGCTCTTTGTTTTGTGTTTTACTCTCACAGCACCTCTCTCCATCTAAGTTTGTAAACGGGTACCAGCAAATTTCATGCTGGGGGCAACCCTGTGATGGACTAGAGATTAATACTCCTTCTAGTCGCTTCATACTGTCAAAACCAAAGAGATCAGAGTAGCAAATGTTTGACGGACCACTTCACTCCAACAGAGAATCTCGCTTTACACAACATTACTAGCAATTTTTTCCCCGGGTCTTTTTCGCATCATTGCATTTGTATCGAAAACAGGAACCGGAAGGATGCTCTCATATAGCTAGCAAACGTGCTGCTTTGGATTACGGTGCGCGATTACAAGCTAAGCTGATTTATTTTCCCGAATCAAAGGCCAAACTACTCTCGACATGTAAAAGGAACTTCTGCATTGGCTGGCTACACAAAATTATGTTCACAGAGCGTCGGATGCTGGGCTCACGGTGATGGATACTAGGCAAATAAACTAGGGCTTTGCGAAAATAAAATTGTTCAACAAATACGAAGCTTGACACATAGAACTTTTTACGTCATATTACAAGGTAAAAATATTGTCTCGACAAACTTTAGCAGAGTTTAGATCTCTAGCGAACTGAAGTGGACGGATACTGGGTAAACATGTGTACATGAAAATATTATCTGTAATAACACATGAGATATGCATATTTTATGTTAGGAAAAAATATGTTACCTTGTCTAAATGCAGCCAATCTGCAATCTTTTCATCGAGTTCACTGTCACCCGAATTAGCCTGCAAATTGCTGCTATTACCGACTACCCCGTCTCCAACGGTGTGATCCGCCATTTTAAGCAATGAGCCTGTTTATTTTGTTGTCAGCAATGTTTTGTAGTGCCAAGATTAAAACGTGGTATAAACAGCATTATGTGTCCCACAGCCTTCTTGAATGAAAAAGATGTGACGCAAACTGTGTCACTCACTCTTCCCCATTTTGGTTGGAAATTTTACCAAATTTGTTATGTAATTAATAAATAAAGAAGCCTAAGCCGTGTATTACACTCTGATAAAACACGACGGGCATTTCAGGACACGAGAAAAATGTAGAAAACACGAGTCACAGGGGAGTGTTTTCTACATTTCTCCATTGTTCTTAAATGTCCGGAGTGTTTTATCACAGTGTAATACACGGATTAGGCTTCCTCATTTGCTTTATGATATAGATTTTACGCGCACAAAACAATAAAACACTCTTTTTCTATGTTTTATACTCTGATAAAACATGGGTTTTCGACCAATCAGAGCGCGCGCAGGGTCCTATCTATGTTATACAGAGTATAAAACATGAGTTTTTGACCAATCAGAGCGCGCGCAAGATCCAATCTGTATTATAATTTTAGATAAAATTTGATTGCTTGGAATTTATTTGTGCTTTGGCGCCGCGGTATGTCGCAGTGATTATGTTGGCCACTGTATTTTCTAAGGAATGCTATAAACTAGATATGCAACGCTCCCTCATGGTATACCATTTTGCCAGGGATGTTCAAGATATGCGTGCTGTTTTTAAATTAGCACTGTCAATACTTTAATCAGAAATGATTTTTTTTAAGTTATCGATTATTCATTTCTTTCGGATATATCTGTTATTGTTCGTTTCGGTTTGTCCTTTATTAACACTTGAAGAGAGAAATTTCACTGCACTCAAGTCTGTGATGTGAGAGAAAAAACTCACACTAAATAGCTTTATTCACGCATGTATAAAGATAATATTTACAACGTTGTTCACTAATCTGCATTTGTACATGTGCATGAAATAGTCATTAAAATATAAGAGCGTTTACTACAGTTTTTTTTTACTTCAGTTGTAAGTTCGAGATAAACTTATTTATAGTAAATGGTTTCATAGTAAATGGTTTGAACCCAGGAGTATCCATACGAACTACCCATAAACTTATTTGGTACACACCGAATGTCTTAACGCAAACTCTTAGAGATTAAAACAAAAGCTGTACTTCAAAAATTGATTTTGTCCAACATCATCAAGAATGATCGTCAAAACAGCCGAGGGACTAAACTATATTTCTCATGAGCTTTAGTCGTCAAGTTGGCAGAGTAGTGCGACACCTCGCTTGATCCAGTGATTCTGAAGCTTGTCAGTTGGTAGCATAACTGGCATCACATAGTTGGTTGAGTGGCCTGTGGTAGAAAGAGTTCCTCGCCGCTCACTTGTTTTATACACTGGACACTTGTACTCTTGGCTGTCTTTAAAATCAGAAATTTTACCTGCCGCAAAGAAAAAAAAAACAAGCATGTTCAATGAAACTAGCGTCAAATCCAGAAAAAGAATATGACGGCCGAAACAATCAAAGCTGTTAAGGGTCTGTTCCCAGTTTCACTTAGTGACTTTCCCGCTGTTCATTATCTTAAAGAGAACGTATAAAATGTTATCAAACAGGTTTCGTTGTTCCCACACGTTAACTATGTAGTCATAGACCCTTTGCATATATGGCGCCGATATTCCAATAACAATACTTGTACATCCTAAGCCTCACATTCGTATAAAAAATCCTTTGTCTGGAAACATAAGAACGAGGGTAAGGATGTAAGAAGTACTGTTAATTCTGATTTAGGTGCCAATTATGCAAAGGGTCTTTGTCTGAAACTAAAACTCAATTTGGAATTGCGACGCCTGTTTTCTGATTTTTCTCTTGTTACCAATTTTTGTGGCGTTTATGACATTATTAAAAATGGCTTTTGTGCCTTTATTTTCTGCACAGAGGATCTTTCTGCTTTTTCAATGATGCGTGTACCAAGTGGGCATTAATTTGTCTTACCTGGCTTCACCCAGATGACTGGCATCGCGTCATGAAGAACCTTTGGTAACGACTCGCCGATCAAACCTCTGAAAAAAGCCGAATAACATCATGTTTAATCTTAATGCTATTCACAGCAATAAAAAACAAATCCCTCATGATGTCATTACTAACCTCTTACGATCCCAGCGGCCGCCTTCCAAAAATAAACCGTGTATATACACACCGTCGTTTGGCGGCTTGTCTGCAGAGTCCCCAGACAGAACCTAAAAGACAAGGAATAATTAACACGTGAAAACGCTGCCCAAAACGTAACAAAGTTAGTTCGCCCAAGTTCTATTACTTCTGAGCATGACTGGATTTTGTTTTTCCAGTTGTAGTTCCAGTAAATTCAAGCAGTTTCTATGGAGTCAGTACAGTAAGTGTGGAAACACTGTGTCTGTTGTTTTATGACTTCTTTAATATACTGGGAGCCGCTAAAACAATCACCATTCAATAGGAAATTAACCTGTTTGTTGTATGTCAAAGTTTACAAAAGTAACGTACGGAGAATTATCTGCAAGTTACAAAATGGAGTTGCATTCTTCTGTCCTAGACAATAATGGAGAATACGAGGCATTGATGACGATATTTGACTTGGTTAAGATGTGGATTTAGGATTTAGAGAATGTTTTTTTATTGCATTCGGGATATTGTATACTGACGGCTTCTAAGGTAATTGAATGAAACACTAGGAATCATCTACAAAGTCGGACGAATGCTCGATATAAAAGTGTGTTCTTCAAATTCCGAAAAAGTCTCGAAATTACTACTAAACACAGGTCAATTGAGCTACATGTACAGCAACCTGCATTGCAGAAAAAACGGCCGTGCTGCTAAACTCTATCAAACACTCATTATCATACAAATTATTATAATTATTAGACTAGTTATGATATGTGTGAAGCCTTGGAGCCAAGGCTGGCTCATAGCTGCCGGAGCTTATCCCGGTTTCTGTAGCATGAAGCGGCTAGAAGTATTTTTACTTCCCCTGGACGGGATGCTAGTCCATCGCAGGTCACTCCCCCGCAATTTTGTTAGGTTTCCCCAACAAATAGCAGGTACCCATTTATACATCTGGGTGGAGAGAGGCACTGTGAGAGTAAAGTGTCTTGCCCAAGAACACAACACACTGTGCCCGGCCAGGGCTCGAACCAGGACCGCTCGCTCCGGAGTCGAGCGCACTAACCATGAGGCCACCGCGCCTCCCACCAGTTATGATATAGCCTAATTTTTAAAATAACAACTTTATTAAAACTTCACAATAAATCACTTACAAGTTAAAAAAGGCTAAAAGAACATTTGAGCAACTATAATAATAATAATAATAATAATTTAAAAAAAAAAGTAATAAAAAAAGTACCACTATTTCCAAAATTTATAGTAAGATTCTTAGCCTCGTTTCATACAAAACATGATAATAACAATAAAAAACTGACGAATTGTACAGCTATTTATAAAATCATATATATTTATATAGCCTAATAATAATAATAATAATAATAATAATAATAATAATAATAATAATAAAAATATCATTATCATTTTTCTATATTATTTATATGTAGACTTGATTCACCTCGAACTCAAAGCCCAGTAGATCGATAGGTATGGTGTATTTCCTGGCGTAGTTCTGTTTAGCGCCAGTTAAGAAGGCCTGGAAAAGATAAGAAGTAATTACTGTTAATATTTCAACGCCTGGTCTATCAGGATAACGCAAGAAAGTAGGCACTACTCTACCTGCGTAAAGAAGAACCCTGAAATCCAGAACACCACTGGCTTTCCCTTGTCAAACCAATCCTAAACAACGAAAGTAAACAAAAACTTCATAAACATTTGTTCTTGAAGTGTTGCAAAGAATTGTTATCACATCATGTCTGATAGCTGCTTTTGTTTTGAGGGTATCTGATTATGAGGAACCTTACCTGCAAAAACTTGAGTCTTGCCAGAAAGTCATTGATGTAGCTACCAAGGGGTTTGAGAGAAGGATATGATCTCTTCATCCACATCTCGGGCACCTACAACCACCCATGCACACAAAACTATTATTAACAAGTAGTCCAGGAGCACGCGTAGATTGGTTATGATTATCTCACATCCAGCAAGCGCCAGAAGAATAACTGAGTTATTAAAAACAACCACGAAATATAATGACGTAGAACTTATTTTGTTTAGTGCACAAAACACCATTATTTTATTTTTATTTTAGTTTTCTATATTTTGGGGGAGTTTTTTTACCAAAAACAGTTATTCTAGTCGCACTTCTTGGATGTGAAATGATTATTGCCAACTCTATGTATCATCTCATATCCAACGCGCAGTCCTGGACTAATTGCTAAAATACCAATGGCTGCCAAGCCAATCACATCTCTGGAAAAGGTGTTAATTTCGTCTGAAATTTGTTGAACCTTCCTACACGCTCGCGTGCGGTAAAACAGGTTAAGGACGTTCGCGCCCATTGCTACTGCGCATCTCTAGTGCGCACGCTATTCATTGGTCACGCGCGTGCCACGTCATTTTCAAGCGCGCGCACCGAGTCGAAAACTTAACAAAATATAGAGCTGATGACCTTTGCGTTAACTTGGTGTGCGAATATTTTTGTTGGAAGCTCGGTGACCCCCACTTTTTTTTCGGCAGATCACTTCCTTTTTTAACTCTCTACATTATACTAAAAAACCAAAAAAATCTGTGTGTGGGAAGTTGTAATTATTTGTCATATACTATTAAAAAAGGGTCGAATTGGTACATGGAGACAGGTGTGCGTGACTTAGAAGTTGTCTTTTTTAAGGCTAATTCTAGCAGATTTAATGACATATGTAGCAAAGATCTATCAATTAGGCCTATATAAGCCGTGTTAAACACTCATAGCTTAGAGATGATTCTTCAACTTAAATATATGCCGATAGTAATGAATCCGGCCAGAATCGCCTCGAATGACTGAGAATCGTAGAAATGCTATGGTCTGACCTACGCTTTATCTTGAAAACGAGTTCGGTGACCCCCGATTTTTTTTACGTTTTTTATCTAATCTTATCATTTTCTACCGTCAGTCAAAGTTTTAAAAAAATCTGTGTGTGGGAAGTTTTTGGGCGCGAACGTCCTTAAGTGCGCTCAAGGGTTGGCAACAAAGTAGTTAGATAACTGGCTGAATGCAGCTCCTTTCAAGATTGTTTGTCTTACAGCGACGACATGTCAAAACGTTAAAAAAGGCAAAATTTCTACATCTGAAAGTGCTTCATTTCTGCTAAAGCCTAAAGGGCGTTTTTAAGTCCTTCATCGTAACAAAGCAAACTACTAGAGCTGTTTTTACTTGAGGGCAGAATATCATTCGCATTTGCTTTTTATGATGCTTTGGTTTTGGATAACTATGAACTCACGCCATTTGGTCATCCAATCAGAAGTAAAGTCAAAGGCAATGGTGACTCGCTCGCACACGCGTCACCTACATGTATCTGCCAGGATTTCTAATTGGTTCAATGGTTGCTGTGTCCTTTGTGATTGGCCAGAGTGTTTTGCTTTGATGAAAGTGGCCCTATGCACAAGGGAAACAAGGGTGGACTTACTTTTCCCACCAGCAAGCTGCCGGCCAACGCCTCCAGGTCAGACGACATAACCACCAACCCTTTTATAGCTTTCTGGAGATTTTGTAAACTTGTTCTGATTATTGACATCAACCTGAGAAAACAACGAACAAAACATAATGTATGAACACAATGACATGAACTAGTCCAGGCTCTCGACCAACACAAACAAGAGAACTTACTTGTTAAATCTCTCCATCTCTTGAACCAGCACAGTGTTCATACTCTCTTCATATGTCACAGGGTATTTCTGCAGAGCCACTTCCAAGTCATAGTTCTTTGGAAGCTACAATGGGAAAAAAACAGTTAGCTACTCTCCAGGGTGAGCATATAATTTTGAATAAAAACATGCCAAACTATTTCACGTCCGACCAATGGATAAATTAATAAAGTATTCATCACAGCCTGTCAGCAGCAAACGCTCTTAGTTGTTATACTTTGATCACAAGTCCGATCTCAAATTGTTACTTTCTTCCTTATTCTTGACAAATCTTGTTGAGTAATTAGAGTCCATACTGCACTGTTTGTAGATAGGTTTCCAAGTACTTACTTTAGACAAGATGTCCTTAGCAATCTCCAACAGAGTGTCGTCTGACTTCTTTCCAGCCCCTCCTCCGCCACTTTGAGACTGTGTCAGCAGTACTGAGTCAAATAACTACAAAAAGAAAAACAAGCGTCATTACAGCTCAAATTAGCCATAACTGGTTTGGAAATTGCAAGTTCAGTTATAAATTTTAGGGCGAGCTAATTCCTAAAGCAATTGTAAGTGATAAGAAAAAAAAAATTCGTGAAACCAACATAAAGATATCGGCAGTGAAGTTCGTATAAAAGAAGATTTGAGGTGAAATTTGAACATCTACCATAGTCGCGCAAAAGGAGCATTGCACCTTTACAATTCATTTGAATCAAGAGCTGATATGAATTTTTAAATTGACTGGAATTCGTTGTGCTATACTGGTATCGAGTCGAATACTCTTCTTTACTCTTGTGACAATAAACCAAGGGTTACGAGGATTAATGCAAGCTTCTGCTTATTACTGAGTACAAGTGCAAACCTGTTTAGTCTCCTGAAGCTCTTTGGAAATATCCACATTATCATGCATGCCAAACACCTCGGGCGTCTGAGACAAGGGAAGCTCCTGTAAAGAAAAAACCCAGTTTAGGAACACGAGTGTGCCGCTGGTACAAATATCAGTCAGGTCCGTACCTTGATAAACTCCACGTACTGGTCGTATTCACCCTTTGGAGGTGCGTAATATGTACCACTCTGTGAGAACTTGTACTTGGGGTCTTGTACGATGTCTGGAGTGTAGAAGTCTGCCAAGATACTCATTAAACAGCGTCTGAAGTCAACAATAAGTACAAAAATCAACAGCGTTTAAACCTTATTTAGTTAACAAATAAAACGTGTTTGATTCTACTTTGTTCTGTTTGAAACACGCAAGAAGTGACGAGACAGAAACGAAAAAGAATTAGGGAGAATCACATGTCTGCGTGTTTCATTCTATTATTTTTCTGCGCTCGCTACTTCCTTACACGCTTCATAACAAAACATAACAGAGCGACTACTTTTAATCTATGTTAATTAGGTTGCGCGCGCAGAATGGGGTCACGGATGGTACATCTTTTTGAAAACGAGTACTGGTATCGAACCTTTCATATGGATATGTGTTTGATTTGCAAAGCTAATAGACGTGCAAGAAAATTCATTACCATACCATAGTTGAGCAGCGAGATTCGTTTTGAAACAGAGGTAATAGCGAATTGCGATATATCTCATGAGGATAAGTAGAAAAACTGAGCTTCCATAAGCAGGAAGCGACATAAGACAAACCTGTCATTGTCATCAGTAACTCTGCCCCCATAGTTACATTCTCCTGTCAGGTATGTTACAGCATCAAACGGAATCTCCTCGTACTCGTTGATGAACATCTACAATGTACACAGAACAATTAGTGAAACTCGAAGGTTCTCCGGTTGAGTAAGACTGTTGTTACTAACCTGTAGTTGGCGGACGCTGATTCTTAAGTCGGATTCATTGAAGCCGTACGGTATATTCCAGCCCAGTGGGCCAAACTTACGTCGCTCTTGTACCAGGGCGTGGAAAAAACACAGGCCAAACAACAGTTTCTCCCAAATCTGCAAACAGAATATCATGTAAAAGCAATACAATGAACCCATACTAAATAACTATCCCTTATCGTTTATTCTAATGATAACAATTAGACACCCTTAACAGAGATTACTGTCGTTTCTTATAAGATTAATTTTTCATTTCATAAATATGGGCTTTTGCATCTTAGACGGTATGTCATATGGCCTGCACTAGCAGCATTGCCGTCTTATCTTGTATCCAAGATTGCTTACCGCAGCTTTGGCGCCACATCCATCAAAGAACTCTTGATCTGATATGGGATCACTCAAATATGACTGAAGAAGATTTTGACGAAGACCAGTTGGAGGCTCATTTGTCATCTTCACGCCATTCTGCAGCACAGTTACTGGAAACTAAAACAAACAACAACAGACAATTCAGTAGCAAAATATTCACAGTAGGGGTCATTATAATTACCCTTGGTCAAATCCCTTCATGAATGTAAAAATTGATCAGGTTCGCTGCCTACCTTGTCAGAGGGATAACTTGTGAGCCACAACCTAAAGTCCTGGTGAGTGTTATCAGGAGACAAGTCTTCACAGATCTTCTCTAGTGACGTCATCCATGACACTGCCAGATGACAGTTCTGTAGTACAACCCAGGTTCCCTCTTTCACTGCATTTTCAATAAGCAGAGCAGCCACAGGGCCCTGGAACAAAACACAAACAGACGGTAACCTTAGTGGTTGGAAGAAATGCATGGCACATTTCAGCATCACAGCGCCCAAAACAACAATTAAGAAAGCGCATCAAAAACCAGATTACATCAAATGAAACATTTGCGAGTATAAACAAGCCCAGTTTTGTTTGCATGTAGTTACGAACACTGAAAAGGGTTGAAAAAGGAAATACCTGTCCTTGTCCGAGGGATATGGCATTAAACTTGTCGCCACTGAAGCCTTTATCGGCTGCGAACTTCATCAGACCTAAACAAAACAGACAATTACGTGCATTATTTTGCTACGTTTCTGATCAAAAGAGAAACCATTCAACACGTTCTAGAGTGATGGTCAGAGGTAGGGGACTCGACTATACGCTATTAATATTGTAGACCGACTAATGTCACAGATACGTATGCAAAGAAAAATTGACTTACCTGCCATAGGATCGGCTCCAGGAGATAGTACAAAGATAAGCGGAGCACAGGAATTGGAATCCACATAACTCTTAGCCAAGTCAAACGGTGGAGGCTGCACAAACTTACTACCAAGCTTGTCTTCCACAAAGTTTGTGACAAGTGGCACAACCTGTGGACGCACAATAAACATTTTATTTGTACACAAGACTGAGTGAGTGACCGGTGAAGATGCTAGAATCTCAATGTATGTACAGGATAATAACGTTTATTATCACCTTGTCAGGTCTCAGGCATCTGATAACAATCATCTTCTGGAAGTCAGAGAGTTGTTCAGACCAGGGAGCAGGAAAAGAAGCTCGGTGAGGCTCTTTACTATCATAGATCTTGCGCCACTCGTGCGTGTTACCCACAAAACTTTTCCTGCAAAATGTCACATTCCAATGGTAAACATGTTAGGCAAATCAGACTGACGCTGTGCTTGCCACAAAGTACATGAAGTAGGAACAGTACTCCGAGCAACATTTCTACAGGTGTCAGTGTACGAGTAATCAACAGAGTGTTTTATGTTCGTAGAAGATATTTTAGATCGCATGCTCGATGTCCTGTGCAATTTTAAACTTATGGATTAACGCGTTGGCGATACGTTTCGGAAAAGCCATTCCAAATTACACGTAGAAATGCATTATTCGTGAAACGTTTTGACGCACGCGTTTTACGCTGCCATAATTGCGTAAAGCGCGAAGGTATAACACTTTTGAGTGTTTTTGGACCATGGTTCTAGATCATTTAGGCGCGATGACGGCGCGTGTTCGGGGCTTATCGATACAACTCCTTATCGAATGTGTTCACTAGGGGGGCTTTTTCCATTTGTATGGATAAACAAGTTTTTCTGGTGGGAAAACAAATGGAACGGGCCTTTCCACTGATAATTTTTGGAAAATTTTGCAATAGCTTGGGAGGTATTCCTCTTTTCTCGTTTTTACTGGAATGATCGGCAAATCCCTTTGCTGTTTGCTTTTCACACTATTTCCATGCTCCTCGATGAAATACGCAGTCGTTTCGGTGGGAAATGAAATGAAACAGTCCTTTACACTGGAAGGTCTTCAAGTGCTGTTAAATGGTACACACTCAGTCATATCGTTTATTAAAATTTTGTACTGTTCCATTCGACGGAAAACACTCACTGTGATTTTCATGTTAGGCTATGTGCCGTTTCAAGCCATCAACGTTTTGATGAGACAATCCGGCAAAGAATAATGAAAAATGTACACAAACCTGAAATCCTTAAAGCCATGAAGATCGCACATTCGACACAGCTCGTCCCAGGCCTTGTCTGACAGCCACGAGGGATCTGGGTTTTCTAGCTGAAGAGTACAATAAAAAGTGACAAATATGATGAGATGCTGGCACTGTCGTGATATCGCTTAGAAATTAGTATTTCCGGCCTGCGGTCGTCGCATTAGTGCCAGGCCGTTCGGTGTGTATATAAGGCCGCTAATTCATTCATCGTGTACTCTTTTTCCTTCGCTCAGTAGTTTGTAATAAACGCGTGTGCATTCAACTCACGTCTCTGAGTCCGTGTTCGAACATGAACCACAACAGGCACTACTGGAAAGAAAAAATGATTAACTTTATATTACCTTGTTCTCCAGGCCCACTCCACCAGTTAGGAAAAACATGAATTCTTCCATGTCCATCTCATTTTTTGAGCTGAAAAAGAATGGATAGAGAGCTTAGAGAGTAACACTGAAAGTACACTGCCTCATTCCAAATCCCCACCCTCACCCCCCGAAAAAAATCCCTAGAGTGTTCAGCGAGACCACTGTGATTGCCAACTAGCAGGTTGTAGTCATCAAGCAACCATTTACTCTTCTCTTTTTCCGCGAGGGCCTTACTATGTCTCGTGGCATCAACCCGTGGAACAAGGCTCGGCACTAGCTACGCCATGAGAGCTATTTTGGATATACAGCATAATTCACGCTTAAATTTTCATTATACATTTAAAAAAAAAAATCAAAATGTAGATTGGGCTTACTTTAGAATGTTGCAGCATAACACAAAGGAGAAGAGCAGCTTGTCTTTTTCAAACAAAGACCGGCAGACGTTACAGTACAGATTGTAAGTGAAGTGGTCACTCAGGTAACGCAATCGACGTTCTAGGATCTTGGACTTGTTGCTAGAATAAAAAGGACAACAAATTTAGATCAAGGAATGAAGACTGATCAGATAGGTCGATATTATAAAACTAGGTTATACGCATATACTGTTGCTATGTTACACTGTTAGGTCAGCAAGATAACCACCACGAATTCATCAATGATTGAGTATCCTGTCACTACCACAAATCACACGGTAAAGAGCAGTGAACCATCAAAGCATAATTGCCGGGAAAGTGCCAAGAAACGTAAGCAGCCATGCCAAGTATGCTGTATAAATAATTGAATAATATAAAGTAGAGGATACCAACCTGTCGTGTATAGAGTTAAGGAACAGGTTGACAAACCAGGTGAGTGAAGACTGGTACATGGGATCTATGTTTGGTAGATCAGTTATGGAGAAAAACAGCACTGATGCGTGTGCAGCTATAGGATTATATCCACGCCTCGACTCATTGATTTTAGCTTCCGTCTCTTCTGCAACCTAAAGATTGATAAAGACAATACATCGTCCTTGCATGTCAGCTAACAGTCCCACAAAAGCGAACAGACAAAAACGCAAAAGAGAAACATGGAAGCACCTGGGAATATCACACAGTATGTAAGGTAAAATAGTTTCTTTTACCTTCTGTTTCTTTGAGATTTCATCGGAGAGCACCTGCAAGTTATTTGTATCGGTTCAGTTCTTATACTTTGAGCATTTCATTCATCCTTTCTATCAATCTTAACGAGCTCATATACATTAAGCTACATTTATAACCAATACTAAAAGTGTCTCATGTCCAGCTGTGAAAAGAAAGTCTCATCTGGAAAAACGAGGTCGTCACAGTCTCAATCAAATAACAACTCCTCCTTGCAAAAGACGTTCTAAGAAAATCCTCATCTATCTCTTTGAGTATGATTTTTTCCTTTTCGTAAAATAGAGAAATTCTGTGATTCGGGTTTACATGGAATTACGAATGCCGTGTCTTCACCTTTGACGAGTCTAAAATTTGGATAGCTGTCTCGTCCTCTAAGATGTTCCCTTCTGAAGAGGACAGTGTTTCTAGAATCTTGTCTTCAATCTCTTTCAGTTGCTTCTTGTTAGCAGCACTCTGCACTATCAGCGCCTGTCTTTCTTCTTCAAGGTCAGGTCTGAAAAAATCAACGCGAAATAAGCTTGGGTAATAGACACTGCTGGAAAGGAAGTATAAAAGCTTGTGACTCGTACCTTTCTTTCGCCACAACAATTCCCAGCAGCTGATCTTCCAGTCCTTCTGGAGTGATCATAAAGTTGAGAAGTGTGACCTTAGTGGACAGTTCAGGCAGGTAATGAGGGTTCCGCAGCTTAGTAGTAATGTAGAACCGAAAGTCATCAGAGTATTCAATAACACTTTCACCTAAACGAAGGCACTTCACACCGCCTATACAAAAACAAATCAACTGTGAGTTTTTGACATCATACTTGTTGAAGGAAAAAAACCCGAAAAGGCTTCTATCGAGCTAGAGAAACAAAAGAGAAAGTTTGGGAGAAATGCACTAGCAGTATCTGGGTGTTTTGTAATGAGAATTATCATACAGCAAGGGAGTCTTGAGGTAACTGCGAGCGATCTGATTGGTTCTTTCTATCGCAAATATTCTTTAGTACGGCTCTCGCGCTCGGTTAATAACTACTTATTAACCGAGAGCGAGGTCTTAACGGGAAAACCTTAGCCCGAGACCTTGCCGTATTGACCGATAGCGAGGTCAATACGGCAAGGTCGAGGTTTGAGATTTTCCCGTTAAGAACGAACGTTCGAGGTTAATAAGTTGTTTATTATAAGGCTTTTTGCTTTCTTTTTGCAAGCCCGTAACCGGCCATGGGTATTACGGGAAAATAATTCCCTACAATTAGCCAATCAGAGCGCGCGTTATATCGGCTACAAGAGCAAGCCATATAATAATAAGAGGTTAATTTCACTTACTAGTATAAAAATGATTGCTTCTATGAGAAGCGCCAACTTGGAATCTGGGATCATATAGATTGCATTGAAAAGAAACAAGTTGCCAGTACAAACCTTGTTTGAAGGTCTGTTTTAGTAACAGGGGCTCTAATGATGGATCGAGTTCCTCGCCTACATTCTCGAGTAAAACAGGATTTCCAAACTGAATACTGTTCTCCAGAGTCCGAATGTAATCAGCGTCCGTCAATTTAATCACCTGGAATACATGATCGAGAGAAGATACCACTAGCAGTTATCAAACTAAGCGTTACAAGATGTTTAAAACGTGATTAAAATTATGATTTCTCTACTTCAACAATACAGCAGCAAAGTATTGACCAAATGAAGATATAAACGCCACCCTATATAAAAGCGTATTAAGACACGTGAAGAAGATTTAAGTTGTATCCAGGACCAGCTTACCGAGAGTTGATTGTCTTTCTCTGAATTTTTAATCCATTTGTTTGCTTGTCCCTGTGGATCAATCATCAGCGGCCTACAGCAAAATACACAAACAATCATGCAACCAACCACCACATAACTATGCTCCACTCCGGCATAAGCTGGTAAGCTGTGCTATCAAGATGTCTGTAAAGTAGGGCTTCTATAAATCAATAGAGTGATCAACAGGCGTACTCTAGTTCACTATCACTTGAGATACATGGAGATACATACATGGCTACACGGAGCAAGGTGTTTAAACAAGGATTCAAGGAGCATGGTAAGCAAGGTGGAGGTGTACCGATACATGGACGGCATCAGATAAACGAGAACTAGGAAACATTGTTGCGGAAACATTGTTGCTTGTTATGTTTCCCTGGGTGGCTAAATTAGCGGGAACAAACAGAAAGTTTTGCTGCCACAGTGGCAAAACGAGGAAACATTGTATGCGAAAACAAATGAGCTACGCATGCGTGCAATGATAAACTGACTACCAAAGAGGTCTGGAAAAGGATTTGTCGGACATCAGTAAGTCGATTTGCGAGTACGCCACCTCTTTACTGTCCCTGTTCATGTAGTCCTTATGACCCACGTCCCAGAGACAAGGCCGTTCCTCATACAGGGTAATCAGCATTTCGATTTCTTCATCTTTCCAATTCTTTTCCTTTCATTTCCCTTTATTTTTGAGCTTGACCCGCTCCAATTTCTTCGCAGTGGGCCATTTTAATTGTCAGTACTCTTGCCGTTGCTAGGAAACACTATCGTTTAATGAGCGAGCGGCACTGGAAACTAGTCAACATTGTTTTCGTCGTGGCTAAACTGGGAAACATTTGTTTCGGACGCAAAATTTGTGTCCGGGAAAAAAAAATGTTTTTGACTTCAGGCAAAAACATTTTTTGTTTCCGAGCAGCAAAATTTGTTGCCGCAACATATGTTTCCCATGCGGCTAAACTGGGAAACATTTGCCTCCGCAACAATGTTTCCTAGTTTAGCTAGGCCTTAAAAGAAGACACACAACACAATCAGCCCTTAGTGACATCCTTATCTGTGAACACGCACGAAGAGGTTGAGTAAGTGTACGTATAATTGAGACCAAAAAAGGAACCCTAAAACACCGTCAAAAGCTTTGGTAACATACCATCTCCTGGTGTTATCCACAATGACTCCGTTGTCAATGGAGAATGAGTCAGTGGGAAGGCCTGCTATGTTCCATGCCCTGATCTTAATAGCTTGACCCAGTGTCTTACTCAACGAAAAGTCATCCGAGCAAGGAATGTTCTTCGACTACGAAAAACAAATGAATAACATACGATTTCTTGTTGAGAACTTTATAAAGAGGAAACAAACAAAACAAACATGCAGTAAGTATTCGAGGAATTGATTACTTCTTCAAAACCAAAGCAATCTGCAAAAGCCAATTACAACAAACGTAATTGACACAACAAACAAATGAGAACTTCAAGCGAATGCACGGAACCAGTACCAAGCCCAGAAAAGAAGAGCTTGACAAGGTCGCGGCTTCAGGGTTTCATCTGACTGATCAAGTGGCAAATGTTTTTTAAAACCATTTACACAGCGTAAAGCGATTTAGAACAAAACAATTTTGAATTTTCTTACGACACGCGACTGAAAACCGCTCTACTGTTCATGTTTGAGGCCTTTAAGATTGCTTTGGTTTTGGTTTTATGACACACTGGACTGAAAACCAATCTATCAGTGACCTAACCCGTGAACGGTCTGTACTGTTTACAGTACTATGCGCTACGTAAATAGCGCTGTGAGAACGAAACTGTTATAAAATGTAGTCGCGTGTATACAGTTGAGGAAAAAGTGAAGAGAAAGTTGTTTAAGTACCTTGCAGATCTTGGTCCACTCTTGAGTACATTCCCTTCTGAAGCCAGCAGTGAACGCTCCTAAGTAAGCTATGACTCCTGACGAGATAAGTACATCACCTGTCAAATTATCATACACATCCTGCAGTGAGGCTGCAGCTGCTGACCAGCGGTCTTTCTCTCCACCCAGGCCACCAATGAGCTTCTTGGCTCGCTCTAGCTTCTTACCGCACAAATCCACCTGCCAACAGAAATCAAAACAGAGAAAAAGGAACATTATGGATAAATATGGTGAAGTACTCTACTTTTTGTCTTCACGAAACACCTTCATCCTGGTAGTTTTTCTGAGTCCACTTACATACTGGACGCTATGAAACAAAACCAAAATGCTTTGAGTCATCTTTTATGACTTGCCCCCTTCATGGGTTAAAATCTGTACTAAATACTATACAAGAAAACCGATACCAACTCGAAACGGTCCCTACACACTCTTTAAAATCCAACATAGTTTTTCTGTTTACGGTAAAGCTATCGGACACTACACGTTTCTTTCAACTAATGGCAAAATAATACTCAAAACCAACCAAACCTGAAATTCCAGTTGCTGTTTCTTTTCTGTCATCTCTGCGAACGTAAGTTTTAAGTTGGCCAGTTTACCCTCCACCTCAGCTAACTCCTCGCGTTTAGCATTTAAAATCTTCATGGTTTCTGCCAGAGATTCCTCAGCCTCGGCTAGACGAGCTTTCTTAGGTGCTACAACCTTGAACAACAAGTATCACAAATTACACACTCATCGCGAATCTAACCAAACAATACACTGCAAAATTAGAAGAGAGAGTAGTGGCTGCTTTACTAAAATGATCTCGCGCAGTGGAGAACGACAAACGTGACGTTACCTTAGCGACTCTGTCGTATATTTCCATGGCTTGCACCCACTTACACAAACCTTCCGCTGCAGAGGATGCTGTGCGAACTTTCTGTGGATCAAAGTCTGGATTTGGAATGTACTCCTTTCTGATCTTGCTCATGATGTGCACCTGCAAAGAAGAGTACATGTTAAGAATGGAGCGAAAAACAGGCAGTTATTCCGCCATGCTATAGTTCAGTTTTTTTTCTCTCCCTGATCATGTTTGACATCCTAGATCTCTAGGACACACCACAAGTCCTAGAAGTAGTTTTAAGAGAACTGCATGAGT
>OZ026603.1:20777861-20827861 GCA_964020085.1 Micromussa lordhowensis
GGCCAATCACATTCCAGGGCGAAAACTATTGCTTTAGTTTGTGTTTATGGGTTTTGAGATCTGTTTGTAATTTACTGTGGTTTTAGGGTTAGGGTTAGGGTTAGGAGCGAGCAGTCCGGGTTTGAGCCCAGGCCGGGGACATTGTGTTGTGTTCTTGGACAAGACACTTAACTCTCACAGTGCCTCTCTTCACCCAGGAGTAAATTGTTGGGGAAACCTAACAAACTGCCGGGATGTGACCTGCGATGGACTTTCATCCCATCCAGGGGGAGTAGAAATACTCCTAGCCGCTTCATGCTACAGAAACCGGGACAAGCTCCTACAAGGCTTCACTGTAGTTCATTTGCATCATTTTCCTGAATTGAGATTATACAGCAATAGTGATTCATCGTTTAGCCTACCGGTAATTATATATAAAGTATGTTATAATTAAGCAATCCGTTTGTCAATCTTCTTACCGCGTCAGGATTAAGAAAATCACAGAACATCAGACTTCTCATGTCATCTTCAGATGCCTGTATAAATAGTAGCATTTATTTAATCTGCGATGAGCCACTGTCAGTCAGTTCTACAATCACATCAAACCAACAAAGAAACAACACACTGTAGGTCATGACTTATTTGGTTACCGTTTTCTGGTCAGAGGACAAGTGCTTGAAAAGAGAGTCAAAATCGTCTTTGAGGTGCTCTTTGGTGACTTTCTTTAGTAAGCTGAAAGAAAATAAAAACAATCATTCAGACAAAGTTGATATGTAACATAAACAAATGATTCAGACCTACCTGTGCAACCAGGCCCTGTCATTGTCATCCACCAGGCGGTCATAATAAACACGATACACCTCATGAACCCACAATCTGAAACATTCCCAAATGCACATATAAAAATGACGTTTTACACTATATAGCTATAGTACATAAAGGTCAGCCAATTTTTATGCCCTTCCCTCAATTTGTGAAAATTTAAGTGGTAGTGCACAATTTGAAACATGGATAAAAAGCATTCATCCTTATACCTGCTTAGCGTTTTCTTATCAGCGAGACCATCCTTTTTTATAAGAAGAACCCCACGGATCACCCGAGAGAAGTCTCTCAAGTTAAAGGTGTAGTGAGACTTGGCTGGAGTGGGCAAAAGATTAACCATCGCTTGCTTGTACACCTGGACAGAAGAAATAATCATAAGCTAACAAATCATGATTTAAGTGACTTTTGAGAACCTAGTAATCATGTGCAGACGACTTGCAATATCACGGAGTTTAAAAGAAAAACAGACTTCCTCTAAAGCTTTAGGGATCCATTGTTACCTCCATTGTGGCTCCGACGATCATAGATCCCATGGCATAGACATCATTGGGAAATTCATTGTTCTGTGGGAAACACAAGCGATTACAAAGTTATTGTTACACATAATTCTTACAATGCCACGCGTATTAGGAATGATCTATTTTAGCAATTAATTATATTTTGCCGCGCGTGTTTAAGCTAGTAATAACGCCCACATATCAAAGGAGGAGGTTTAAAAGGAAAAGACTGCTACTGTTTTGAGCTTGTTAAAGACAAATGCCTTTTACTTCCCTGCCCTGAAGAAATGCAATGTTCTGAGTTGGTCAGACACAGTTTACTATCTGTAACTAAAACATAATGCCCAGCTTTAAGAACGAAATTCATGGTTTGACTCCAATTAAGACGTACATACATAACTTTATTTTGACTCCAATTTATGGGGTAGCTAAAATGCCATTATCTTAGAGTAATTATTATAATCAAATGGTAGACTCGATTTATAAAATGTAGCACGTCTAGTGGGATATCTCTGAGATAGAGGAATGTCATCCGGCCCAGGAGAGAGAGAGCATTGGGTAAGCTGTAGCTTCTGAACTAAATCGTCAAGGAATTATTTGTTTTTGAAGAGTACTAAACCTACCCTAAAATAGAAGTTGACGACAGAGGAGAAAATCCTTGTCATAGTGTCATCACCAAACGTGGCAACTGAGATCACATTGAAGTGTCTTAAGAAGCGAGGAGTGATGGGGTTTCTACCACCTCCAGGAGGACCCATGGCACACACGAACTGAAGGTCAATCAGGGTCAGTTTAGACGTGTCCTTACGGTCATACCAGTTCCCGTGGTCCAAGTACTGACGAAGAAGTTCGATTGGAGGCTGGGCACCATACTTTTCTAGAGCAGGCATGTTCACGTCATCCACGAAAATTATAAACCTGTTGAAATTGTAAAGGCACGGTGAAACTTCGATGACAACAGACAATCTGTGTCGTTAACTACATGGAAACATTATTAACAGTTTGTACACGCATACCTTTTCCCGACTGGTGGACCAAACACTCCTTTTCGTCTCTTGTCCAGTTTAGACATGATTATGTCCTACAAACGTTCAACAGAAATATAGTTGTTTCTTTTCCGGGAGGAAATAGTTCTGGAGAAAGAACTGAAAAGTACTCGTTCGAACCTAGCTGGATAAATGCACAGATTAACATTGCAGTTACCTGAGTCTGGTTAGCACTTGTCTGAGCAGAGAAATTAACAAAGGCAGGAATATATGCGTCTCTGTTGATTCCATTCATGAGCTTGTCCTTGATATAAACTGACTTTCCAGTTCCAGTGGGACCAACAAAAAGCAGGGGTTTGTTATTGTTAAACATGATCTCCATTAGGTGTGAATAGCGAGCTGTGTCCATAGTAGGCACGATGATATCGCTGATCCGCTGTCCTTTCCCCCCTGCTACACCTTCCTTGATAGTCTTTGTCCAGGGAAGCCAGTTACCACGACCCTTACGCTAAAGACACAAGAAAACCTAGTCCAATTATAAATTCTATCGCTAAGCAGAAGTGGGTATACCTTATGTGTCCCATAATACCAAAAAGGCTGATGATGAGAAAAGACAAACACTGTGGGAGACTAATACTAAATAACTACATGACATTACCATCATTGATGTTTCATACCTCAAATAAATAGTCGTAGACTAATCCTTCATTTGGAATAGGTGCTTCAATCTTTCCCACCAGCGAGGGAATAGCATGCTCTTCATTTTTTCCTGCCATCAGATCTTTGAAAAACGCATCAAATTTGACTCGACTGTCTGTATCCACACAAGCACCAACCGACCACACCAAGGCAAACATGAACGATGACTGCGATTAATAAAACACGCCTTTAATACACAATCATCACCATGGTATTACTGCTGAACCACTAGCACTGAACAAAACATACAAACTTACAATCAACCATGACTTCATGTATTTGTTATCCTCTGCAGGGATATCCTTCATGAGAATTTCCACCAAGTTCATAAGCGAGCGAGCGAGATTACTGTCTTGTAGGGATACAGGCTCCTGTTCAACATCAAACACAACAAATACAAGACCAATTTTAATAACTTTCATGGCAAAGCATGTTCGAATCAGTAAATACTTTATGGTTCTTGGAAACGACTGGTGAAAAGGTTTAAAAATTCGTACGAAGAATTTTACAATTAAAACCAGATTAGATAACTTGTGTTAGGGAGACAAAGCGTCTGAGAAGAAACAATAGCAATATTTTCAATATCAAAAGAGACGACTACTGAACAATCTGTGTGCAACCAACGGAACCACACATTTAAAAATGACAGCTGGTCAAATTTCATTGACGACGAAGTTTGATGTAGAACACTCACTTTGCAATGTTTGCGTACAAAAGTGATAGAAACGGGTAAAGCCCAGTGGAAGAGCGCCATGATGAGTTTTCCATGTTCGCTGTTGAGCTCGTCAGGCAGAGTGTTACACCAGGATTGTAACACAGGCTCCCAACCCAGGGAACTGGGCTCCAAGTAGATCATACCACAGCGGCTTACTGTGGCCGGCTAAATAGATACAACCATTATAGCATGATTCAAATGTATTAAGCTAGCTTTGATCTTTTTTAAACTACATTTTATAGTTTTTATATTATACCTGGTTACGAAAGCAGTGTTTTTAATCAAAACACAGCTTATAAGTTTATTATCGATTAAGTACGCAAAACAAAAAAAACTGACCAAAACGAAATCAGGCTTAAGAAACAGTTGTGATGCCATAACAGCCAAAGGTAAAGATAAACACCAAGTTTAGCTTACTTACTATTTCTACATTTGCTTAGCTTGCAGATACTTACAGAAGCTTGTGATAAATCCCTACATTCGAAGATCAAGCTCATCACATTTGACAACTGAATTATCTCTCCACTCATCAAACAGAGCTAAAAACAAACAAACAAAAACAGTGAGAAATTACAAAGTCATGGATGAAGCTGTCTGAAGTGTGTGTGAATACAAACCTTCTTGTTGTCATCTAGAACAGTGTTCATGCTCTCAATCCACAAGGTGTCAATAGGTCCATCAAAAATAACCCACTTCTTGATATCAGTCTGATCCGAAGCGTACTCACGGAACGTGTTAGCCACAATACCATCCGTCCACTGTAAAAAATCAATAACATTAAGAGCTATCGCATAGCACAGTTGAACTCCAAAAAAAAACATTTGGGTCAATGATTCAAATACGATAAGGGAGAGAAGTTTGAACTAACCTCGTGCGAGACAGGGTCAAACTGACCAAACAGCTGTCCCATAGTAATAGCCTTTGGGTTTATTACACGAAACCACACCTAACAAGAAAACAACATCCCGTGTTAAAACATTAGTAAAGCAATGATCCGTACTAGAGTACGACATAAAGAGGAAATATAATTATTACTGCTCTGCTATACTACGTAGATAAAACATGACACTTACAAATCCTCCGAAAGATCATTGTTTACCCATCTCAACCTCTAGAGTCTTTCGTTTTCACACTGAAAAGAGGTTTGTGTTTAAGATATCTAGGTCAGCTTCCTTCATTGTTGCCTCTCATTTGAACTGTGAGTTAGCTCTTATCGGAACAAACATCACTTCGCTCAAACGGAAGCTGAAGCCATTGAAAACGATGATTCAGCACATTGTAACAAGAAAAGCTCAACTAAAAAAAGGCAGTTAGGAAGATGGAATAAATATTGTTCGTTATAGAATCTTTAGAAGGCTCGAATGGGTTTCTTGCTACTATAGTGAAATATCATTGAATCGTTTTTTAATTCCGTGTAACTTATGCACAACTTTTTGAATAAGTGTTCGCTGTAACCCTTGCCAATACTGGTACCTGTCTGTCGTTTAGCGTTCCTAAACTGCATGCTGATGACATCCACATTACCTATGCTGGTTCTGATTTGCATCTGATTCAGTCTAGTCTACCTCACGACCTTGAAAAGCTAAACAAATGGCTTGTGTCTAACAGACTTACCTTGAACACTTCAAAAACTGAATTTATGTTGATCGGCTCCTGGCAAAGGTTTAATACTCTATCTGATACACTCAAACTCTCCATTGATAACAATCCGTTGGAACAAGTTTCCTCTGTAAAATCACTTGGAGTTTACATCGATGAAAATCCAACGTGGCATTTCCACATTGATAAACTGTGTAAAAAGATCGCTTCCGCAATCGGAGCCATAAAGCGAGTCAAGCCATTTGTGCCTCAATCTACCCTACTCTGCATATACAACTCCCTCGTTCAACCTTAATTTGATTACTGTAGCCTAGTCTGGGGTAATTGTGGCAGAACATTGTCTAACAAGCTACAAAAACTACAAAACCGTGCTGCACGAGTAATAACTTCATCGGGCTATGACGCTGATGTTGATTCCTTGTTTCACAAACTCAGCTGGAAAGACTTGCAATCTCAACGTCAAATTCAGAAAGCCCTAATGGCTTTCAAGTCTTAAAGCGGTCTGGTTCCCGAATATCTCACTTCTAAATTTGTAACACGAAATGAATAAAATTATGCTCTGAGGGACTCGGTTAACAAACTTGTTGTTCCCTTTCCGAGAACTAACTACATGAAAAATAGTTTTAGTTACAGTGGCGCAACTCTTTGGAACATCTTACCCTGTCACATTAGAGAGTCTGCTTCATTGAATCAATTTAAACACCTTCTCTATCATACTTTTTAAACACACAGCATTCATGGAAATCAGGTGGAATACTGTTGTAAGTTAATATAATATGAAGATTAGAATTTTGGAATTTCGTTTTAGGATTTAAGGCATTTTTATTGTAATTTATTGTACCTGATGAATTTTTTACCGTGTATAAATAATGATTAAAGAAAAAAAGAAAGAAAGATTGTGTCGGTAATTAGGCTGGTTTTATAAGACAAAGATCAGGTCTACAGTGGTATCGATCTCTTATTATAGCCTTTTGCTTTTATAGCCTGGTTTTTAGACAGGAAACTGGCTGATCAGTTACCTTGTTTACATTTTCATCATCATAACCCCTGTCCGTCAGTATATTCAGTGTCTCCGCCAGTACTTCCAGTACCTTGGTCTTCCCGGAGAATGGATCACCCACCATCATAAAGCTACAAAATATATACGGTTAGACAACTATACAGTACAATATTCCCAACGGTAAAATGAAGACAAGCAGAATCCAGCCTCTTTCTTACCCATGACGAACAATCATCATTTCATAAGTTTGGATAATCTTTTCACTGAAGAAATCAACCATTTGGAGATTCTTCTTGTCACATATCTGAAAAAGAGATAGCGAGGACAGTTAACTGGAGCATACATACTTGACAAAGATTGTCACAAGACGTTCGTTCTTCTTAATTTGTTTTCTAGGCGGTGGAAAAAAAAACTGACCTCCTTGGCTGTGTCGAGGAAAGTACCATAGTCGGCCTTTGGCAAAGCCACACCCGGAAACAAGTCAGAAATGATTCCTTCAAACAGTGGAATATCATGAGAAAGAAACTTGGGTAGATTGACATCCATGATTGATCTCAGTAACAGTACATTTTCGTCATCTGTTGGATACTTGAGCTTCAGGTTACCGGCTGCTGCCAACACAGCTTTGACGGCACGCATACCATAGTCATAGTGGAACTGCGATGACAGCTGTTGATCAATAGGTATTACTCAGTCTCTCTCCAAAACAATCAGTCGTCACAACAATAACTATTAGCTACATTACAAATTGGACTTCTTCCAGTTAGGGTGTTGGGAAATTTTGAGAGACCTGGGTTTTAGACGACCCAGAAGATCGTTCCATTACTGCATAGATCTCCTTTTCGCTGGTTTGTTTTGCCAAATCAAATAATAAATTTTCAGCTCACAATATGAACTGGGGCAAGTACAAAGTAGGTTAATATACCATCTCGTTGTATTGCTGTACTGCATTAGCATTATCAATTCTACATTTAAAAGAAGAAGACATGTAACAGGAACTGAGGTGCGTGTATGTTAATGTAGGTATGTGGGATGTAGAGTAACACAAGATTTGTTTCACAATTTAGTAACGATAAATGTGTATTTCAAACGTTTTTCCTTATTTAAGTACGAGAAAACAGTTAAAATGGTGCACCATGCCACTGTTTGCACTACAAGTTAAAACGCCATTTCATTCTAGCTAAGACAAATAATTCAAATTGTGATACATTTTAATTTCCACTTGTGTTCAATCAATCAATCAATCAATCAACTTTATTTAACGAGGGTAACACGGGACAGTACTTCAAGAGAATCATTTTAACAATACTAGAGCAACATGTGTTCAGCAGTTAGTTTGTCCGCTAGAACTTTACATTACAATTCAGAGTTTTTTGGATTGGATAATATCACCATTATGTCAATAGTTCACCCAACCCTGAAGCCAAAACAACGTCGTTTCGTGTCTGAGGAAATGAAACATAAACAAGGTAAATTTGCGAAATGCAACTAGACCACATTAGCAGCTACATAGACTTGCCACAAGTCCACAATTGCTTAAAGCTTCGCTGGCCAGGGAAATATTGACGTTTAGAAAAGTCTAGCAGTTACACTGACCTGCTCTGAACACAGTTTGTAGGTGGTAACGATCTTTACTGACAGATTACGAGCATCTACAAATCCGTAAGAGTACAACATGATCTCTCCAATCAGGGCATAGTCTGGTACCATCATGGCTACAGTGCGGAACAATACCTAAACAACATCATAACATACAATTATTATCACTACTTGGTACCATCAAACCACACCCCCAACGTACCACTTACTTTCAATGAACTCTTCCAGTTCGCCTATTTGTAACGCTCTATTAATGGTGTAAATATATTACAATATCAAGAGAGAAAGCTATATCAGCTCTAGCCGGTTCTAATGTGAGTCTACTATCCAGGTCCAGTTAGTATTTGGAAATGCTATCTTTTCAGGAGAGAGGAGACCTGGAATACCGAAGGAACCCTCAGGGCGAGACCCATATAATGCAAATTGTTACTGTGACACTGTCATTTGAAATTGCCCGTCTGTAAGGCCCTGTCCACACTAATCCGTTTTCACACTACAACGCCGAAAACGATCACCGAAAACGGAGCCATTCGAAAACGCTCTCCAGAGTGGAGCAATTTGAAAACGATGCTTTTTGAAAACGCTGTTTTCTAATGTGGATGGAGAAAACGATGACGTCATCAAATAGACAGACCGGGCGTCAGACCACTCGACCGTGAGTATCCAAAATGGCGGACAGACTATTAACATATGGCGCCAATTTCGCTGGCCGATTTATTGAAATGCGCATGCGTCGAGTTCATTTGAGCATGCGCACTGAGGGTATAAAAGCGTTTTCAAACGGATACGGCGTTGTAGTGTGGACAGGCGAAAACGATACGAAAACGATGAGCGTGGACGCACATCTTTTTGAAGCGGAGCAAAACAGCTCCGTTTTCGTTCGAAAACGGATTAGTGTGGACAGGGCCAAAATCTCAAAGTTAAAGAAAGTAGAATAAAAACGTCTGCGTCGTCGCCCTTTTTTAAGCCAAACCATTAGTTTCTGTAACACAAGTATAATTTAGCTTATTGTAGTATTTATTGTTTTTTATGTCACTGGCTAAGACCTGGGTCTTAGACAGTATTCACAACAATCTTAATTACAAAATAATCTGAACATGAGTTGATTCTGTTGTACCTTGAGGTTATCAGGGAGCTCTGATCTTCCTGCATAACCAGGATTCATCGTAATAGCCACAAAGCAATTGGAGTTCAAGTTCAGCTCCGTTCCTTCAAAAATAAACCTGTCCTGATGAGCGGCTATACCACGCTGGATACACAGAATCTGCCAAACAAAACGATATCAAGCATTTGATATTCAGCTGATGGCTTGACACAGAATCCATAACGTGCAAAAACGATTAGATGGTTTATTGCAGATGTCTGCCGCACGCCTCAGATCAAAGAGCACGCTCTCAAAACGTATGTCAATTAGATTTGTTCAGTTATCAGATTCTGAAAAGAGAGAATGATTACCTGTTGGGCTACCACTGACAGAACTTCCAGCTCAATGCGATTGAATTCATCAAAACATGCCCAAGCACCACAGGATGCCAGACCTTTAAAGAACTGACAAAATGACAAATATTAATTAATAGGAAATAGAAAACACTTTCCGTGTTTTTATCGAGTTATAGAAACACGAGTATAGTGAAAGTTTGGGAAAACAAGAAATGCTGTAAGAAAAGGAGCCAATAGGCGAGTGTTTCCACAGCTTTTTTGAGTTCGCCCAAACTTTCACGAGTGTTGCTATAACTCGATTGAAACACGAAAAAAAAAATGAATTCTATGTTTTTAAGAGAACTCTAAATAAAAAAACGAGCAACGTGAATATGACAAGTTCTCTATGTTTCTATCGTGTTTAGTAGAATTCTGCTAGTATGTTAATGTAAATGCTGCAATCCGACTGGCTAAGATACCCGTACACTATCAGCCATTTGTAGCCAGTCAGCCTGTATTCTGTTGGGTATCGGCGAGTCTGATTGAGCTTGTTTGGTTCTCTCATCGTCTTCTATACACTGATAGACAGCGATCCTTCACGCTGAAACGTATTCTTAATTTTATGTTTAAAAATAAACAAAACGGCAGGTTTTGTGCTGAAATGCTTCAACAGCTTTCAACAGCTTTATTCTTTGAACAATAAAACTACTCGCCCTCATTTTCAACTCGGCTACGCTTCGTTTATTATTCGCTCATAGAAAACTCGGGCTCATAGTCTAATTACATAATGCCAACAATTTTTCGTTTCTCCGACTTTAAAACCTCAAGATATTTCAATGAATAATAAAAAAAAAATAATAATAAAAAGTATTTATATAGCGCTTATACTTTGCAGTGCTAAGCGCTTTACAATGCAAAAAAAGAAAAGATCTGGTTAAAAAGTAAAAGTCTAAAAATCATTACAAATATATGTACATAATCACAAAATACAAAATAAAAACCTAAGATAGTTCATAAACTCGCTTAAAAAGAAAGGTCTTCAATTTGCATTTAAACTTATTTACATCATCGATCGATCTAATGTCAATAGGCAAATCATTCCAGAGTATTGGGGCAATGACTGAAAAAGCCCTAAAACCGTATGTCTTTAAGTTATAGGGCTTAATAGTAAGACGCCATTTGTCTGAAGATGAGCGGAGGTTCCTCGTAGGTTCATAAACATGGATTAGGTCAACCAAATAATCAGGAGCTAAATTGTTGAGTATCTTAAAACAAATGAGATTAATCTTAAAGATTATTCTTTGCTCCACCGGTAGCCAGTGCAACTCCTTGAGAGTACCACTTATATGATCAAACTTGCTTAAGCAGGCAATCACACGCGCTGCAGCGTTTTGAACACTTTGAAGTTTGTTAATTTCATACTTGGGAAGACCATGTAAAAGCGAGTTGCAGAAATCCAGCTTTGAATTTACAAATGCGTGCACAAGAACTTCAGCCGTTGTAACATTAATGTACTTACGAATCTTAGCTATATTTCTTAGGTGGTAGAATGCCCCTTTAACTACGTTGTTAATATGAAAAGACATCGTCACAGTATTATCGAAAATGACGCCGATATTACGCGCCTTATTTGTAGGCTCTATGATATCAGTTCCTATTTTAATTGAAGGTAGCCGTGGGGGGAGTCTAAACCTAGAGTAGAGAATAAGAAGTTCCGTTTTGTCAGTATTTAATTTCAGTTTATTAGTAGTCATCCAGTTGTTGATATCCATAAGACAGCTTTCAATCCGGGAAATTGTAGTGGTAAGATCATCCATATCATCACAACTGAAGGTGGTGTACAGTTGAGTATCATCAGCATACATATGGAAGTCCATGCCATGACAACGTATTAGGTCACCAAGCGGGGCCGTGTATAAGAGATACAGCAACGGACCCAACACGGACCCCTGGGGTACACCAAATCTGAGCGGACGAGCTGAAGAGGTAGATCCATCGATCTGGACTGACTGGTAACGATCAGTGAGATAAGACTGCAGCCACAAAAGCGCTTTTCCTTTTATACCAAACCTGGATCGTAGTCTGTGTAATAAGATCTTATGATCAATGGTATCGAAGGCTGCTGATAGATCTAGCAGCAAGAGAACAACGCATTTCTTATCATCAATTGATTTCAAAATATCATTTTGAACACGTAGAAGCGCTGTCTCACAACTGTGGCGTTTCTTATAAGCAGACTGGAGACCCTCATTCAGATCATTATCACACAAATAATTCGTCAGACGAATGGCCGCAGCTTTTTCAATAACTTTAGACAAAAACTTCAAGTTAGATACTGGTCGAAAGTTAGAAAAAATCTCAAAGTCTAGGGACGGCTTCTTCAGCAAAGGAGACAACACTGCATTCTTCATGGAACTTGGCATAGAAGCTGAATTGAATGAGAGGTTTACGACTCTATTAATAATAGGTAGTAAATCATCAATACAGCAACGTAGAAGAGAAGCAGGTACAGGATCGAGAGAACACGATTTGGCGGCGAGTTTTTTCACAAAACCCCTAAGTTCATCATCTGAGATAGGAGAAAATTCGCTTAATTCACATGAAGTTGTGGCATAATCTATCAATGGAAAAGCAGAAGCATCAGTAACAGATAACGTATCAAGTTGATGCCTGATTGTCACAATTTTATCACCGAAAAAGTCAGCGAACTTTTCACATAATTCCTTTCGAGAGCCACAGGATGGATAGTGGTTTTGAGGCTTACGATGCAGCATACGGTCTATGGTGTTAAATAAAACTTTGGGATCCGATTTATGTTCATTAATAAGCGAAGCGTAATAACTCATCTTTGAAGACTTCAAGAGCTTACGAACTCGACTACACTGATCAGCATATTGCAGTCTATCTGCTTCAGTTCCAGACTTACGCCAACGCCTTTCCAATTTACGACGTTTGCGTTTTTCTGCGGCAATTTCCTCACTATACCACGGCGCAGATGGACGAGGTGTTACAAAGCATGTTTTCAATGGAGCATGCACGTCCACAACCTTGCCCAAATCCCTATCATATTGATCACATAAATCATTCACATTGGATGCAGGTAAGGAGAAAAGTGTGGAAGCCATGACATCGTTGCGAAATTCAATTGGATCAACACCACGAATTTTCCGGTATTGTTTTTTAACTTTTGGTGGGCGTGGCTTGGTAAGTGATAGTACTGAATGAATAGCTGAGTGATCCGACAAATGAGGATTCAAGGTTGACCAACTCTCAATAATGTCATCACACGCTCGGGTGATCATCAAATCAAGCGTGTGATTATCCTTGTGAGTAGGACCAGAAACATGTTGAACGAGCGTGCGTGTACAATTGCAAGTTTCAAATGACATTTCAGTCTGCGCAATTTTTCAGATTTTGCTCAAGCGTGAAATTTAATACCACGTTGAGAAATGAAAAAAAACACAATAGTTCGAATTCTACTAAAGCAATTGGAGCAGAGCAGAGCTCTACATTTCTTTGCGTTGTTAGTTGATTTGGCCATCACCTCATAAAAAGCTCCATCTCATAATCTAATTGTTAAACAGAAATACGACTTTTAACCAATCAGTCAATCAATTTAACCTCGTGCTATGACAAAAACAAAAACCACAAAACTAAACTCTACTTACTTTACCCATCTGTAGGTAATCAAGTCCATCTGAACAGTTAAACACCACACACTGTATAGCAAGGGCTTTTGCTAAATCCTGAACACACGTAAAACACATCAAATGTAAGCTTGAGCATGCACAGAATTGAACGCACTGAACAATGTTCTTGCATATCATACCTTGGTTGTTTCTGTCTTGCCAGTCCCTGCTGGACCCTCTGGTGCTCCCCCCAAATTTAAGTGAAAAGCACTCACAAGAGTACGGTAACAACGATCTGTCAGGGGGGTGATGACGAGCCTGTACATACAAAATAATATACATGTACAATTTTGTTGACTTCCAAATAACTTAGTCTGTTTGAGTCAAAGAGTAAGTGAATGAAAAAGTTTTGTGTTGTTACCTGCCAGAGTTGCCAAGGTACTCGTATCCATAGCGTACAGTGGCATTGATGATTCTTACTAGACAGTTATCCTGCTCCCAATAGTAACGCATCTGACACAGCCACTGAAAATCATTTTCCTGAGAAACACCTGCCAAAATGCACAACAATTTCATGATAGCTCAGAAGATTTGTTTTCACTTGTGGGATTTGTAAAAGTCGTCTTTACAGAGACATTTGTGTGAATACCTTTCTCTACCATGTCATGAACCACATCTCTGGCATGAACATCAATCACTACAAGTGCTCCAAGAGTGGTCCTGTTCTGCTTCGACAGCTTGCCGCGGACTAGGACTACAATGTCTGAAAGCTGAATAATGTCACTAATGTCAACTTCATTTTGCAACAGGAAATTTAAAAGTCATGATAATTTACTTAATTTCTACTTCTACACACATACTGAATAGTTCTCTTTTCAGTGGCTTATTATTGATGTGACGTCGTAAAGTTTCTCTTGCCAGTGAAAGATGTTAACTCTAACATGATGGCACTTACCTGCTCAGTGAGTTTTTCATGGTATTCTTTGAGTCCATGGGGTCCAGAGCGAATAGCCTCATGTACCTCTTGAGTCCAGTATATCTGACTCACACAAATAACAATCTGCAAAATGGACCAGGCCAACACAGCCGTGAAAGAAGCAGTTAAAATATACCTACATACAGATACACCGAACAAAAACAATGTGAATCACACCGAATTAATCTAACCTGTCCAGGCCATGACAATACCCAAACTTTCCTGTCATCTGTAGCATATGCCTGTAACGAAATAGAAAAGAGTGAGTGAGCTATTGTAAAACAAAGACAACTTTAAAAGCTGAATAAGCCGCATACCTGCACAGCACGCTCAATGATGTCTCTGATGCTTACAAGCATCACATCCTGGACCTGAAGCAGCCATTTTTCCACCGCACCTCGTGCTTCTGATGTGGATATGGTGTCACTGAGAGGAACCTGTAACAAGCAATTTGTTAGCCAACGCTAGAGAGGGGCTAACTAATTACAAAGGTTTTAGTTTCTAAAGAAACTGTTGGACTGAGTCCTAGCAATTTATCAACTTCAAGTTGATAAAGGTATATTAAACGCCGCAGCAAGTTAGTAAAGCTGACGTTTTAAGCGTTAGCCCTTCGTCAGAGGAAAGTGAGGGATTATGGGAGGTATGTGTGTATGTAGTGGAGCACGAAGTTACACTGTTGGAGGAGCATGAAAAAGTTAAATAAAAAAACGTTCATTGACCCCATGGGAAGCCAAGGAGATGAGTTGAAAGATTCTGATACTTTAAACTTTTACAGAAAAATACCAAAAACAATCATGTTTCTCCAAGAATGGCCGGGGAGATTTTAATAATTTTAAAAACTGTTTGGAGACAGGTTTAGGTGTCTTTGTCATTGTTTTGTAGGTCTTTTAAATAGTCATTCGTGTTTACTAGTGTACTTTTAGACACGATCTTGCTACTACTTCGCTTTATTCGGTAAACCAATCAGCACTTTGGCGAAACGATAATGTCGACGTCAGCCACATATAAAATGTGTCCACAAGTATCAAAAGAAAAATTTCCTTTTTCCACCTCATTAACAAATCTTTTCTAGACATAGCCCTTTTAAAATGGTGACCAATCTGAGCAGTTGAAATAATGATGTATCAGAATCTAATTTGTGTTAAATGTATATTGGTGTAAGCCCTGGTTTGGGTGGCCTTCTTTTCCAGTCCACTTGATGTTTTAGACAGGAACAAGAACAAACCTTTTCTCCCTCGCTGCTGTACATGTGTGTGATATCCAAAGCAGATGTAAACTCTAACTTAGCGATTCCCTCAAAACACTTCTTGAGATGTGGCTGAACCCTATAAGGATCCTTTGTTTCTGACAGAATCTCCAGCATCTCGTCATTAGACAAGAAGAAAAATCTACAGTGTTCACAAATAAACAAATTAATTAAACACAAGATATAGCATGTCATCAAATATCAAATTACATTATGTGTGAATGGATGGATGCGTTGTAAGCACTGAATTTCAGAAGACTCCCTTGTAGGGGATGCATTACGCATGGCGAAGATAGCGCTGTATGCTTTATACAAGAGTTGTCTGAGTTGACTAACCTGGAGAAAAACAGTCTCTTTTTTTCTAGGTAAGCATTCAATCCCTTGTTAATCTGGTCCAGCAAGTCGTTACTGTCCTTCAATCTGTCATACATACTTGGCATTGAAGTGGCTGACAGCACCTGGAATTATTTATTACAACATTAATGGATCATCAATAACATGCACAGGAATGATCTCTCGTCTGCTTGTTTGTTTGTTTGTTTTTTGCATGATCTGAGAAGTTCAAAATCATACACAACATCAGCGTTTACATTTACGACTAGAGGTACAGTTTGATATGTATGGGTTATTGACCAAGTGTGAGGTCAAGATGGCTGGATATTGGCCGAGTTTTTTTTTTGCGTGTTTATGGACCGAGACGGAGTCGAGGTCCATAAACACGCAAAAAAAGAACGAGGCCAATATCAAGCCATCTTGACCGAACAAGCTTGGTCAATAAAGGATTTATTGTATGGCTTTTGGGGAAATTTTTCTTGCGGGACAAGGCGGGTAGTACCGAGCGGGCAAGATGGCTCCATCTTGCCCGCTCGGGTAGCCAATCACAGCGCAGGATTTGATTCATCTTGCCCGCTCGCGGAGCTAGCCATATAATAATTGTAATTCTTACACAGACATAATAAGGCTGTAAATCAAGATGGCTGGGAACAGTTTCCATCACTTACAATTTGATCCATGGATCAACACTGCCATTCTTAATTACTTAATGCTTCGATGGTAATACGATGCCCAATCATCAGTGCACAAGTCATAGCAATCGTCAAGTCATAACTGGTTACCATAGCAATAAGATAACAAAATAGAGGATATTACATGCCCGCGCGTGGATACGTATTTTATCTTCGAGTGTTCAACTCGATATCTCACGAGTGAGTGCAGATATCGAGTTGAACTCGAGAAGAAAAAATTCGTATCCACGCGCGGGCACTTAATGTTCATTACATAAACATACTAATAACAACTTTTTATACGATTTTCCGAAGATTTCCGAACACTTTCCGCACATTTCTGATTCTCCAAAAGTTCTCCAAAGGCGAGACAAACGGTTCCAAACATTTCCGAAGATTGCCGAAGATAACCAAAGATATCCGAGAAAGATCCGATGATGTTTTGATCACACAGCAACACATCTAAGTTCAGTTTAAGTTATTATGTAACCATGGCAATGGTGATCTCTTCAATATCCTCACACGTGAAAGATAAAAATAGTATCTTCACTGCCCGCGATGAAGATATGATATTTTAGTAAAAGGAAAAATCCTGGTATTTCACTAGTTTTAAGGCTAGTGTTAAGTCATAAACACCTAAAGCTAAAACAAAGGTTTTCAATAGGGTATACTGTTGCTATGGTAACCTATCCTGCTATGTCGTGAAGATCACACAAGTTGTTCATTAACTGAGAGATCCATCAGAACCATCTGTGCTGGAAACTGTTGCCAGCGACCTTTAAAGCGAACTACAGTAAAAAAAACTTTGCAAAACCAAGCCCCGAGTTTAAAAAAGTTAAAAAGCATGTAAATCAAACAAAATATTACAAACATGTACTCTTGAGGGCCAGTGCACAACTGGTTAAGGACTGTGTCAGTGTTTACCTTGGGATCTTTGCAAACAAAAGTCATAATGTCCCTCCAGTTCCTGTCTACTGTCTTGAACTTGCGTCCTTCCTCAGGCATCTGCTGCATGATGTCCTCAGAACTAAAGATAGGCTCCAGGTACAACCACTGGGCTTGAACTTTTAGCCACTCATCTATTATTTCCTGCATCTTTAACAAACGCTCTTCCCAGGACTGAAATTCCAACAAATAATTAGACTTACTATCCATTCATGATGACAGTAACGTCCTTTGCATGTACTTGAGTGCCAAAGGATTTTTTAAGGTTTTTGCAAACGGTGAACACTGTATCTGTAAGTTATGCGTTACTACTCTCAAAAGAGCAAACGCTGAATTCCATCTCAGCCAAAAAGTCATCAAAACGAAATCAGTCAGGTTATTCCAGCATCGCGGCTGATATCACTTAGCCGTTTCACAATTAACTATAATAACATTACTATGTTTTTGCTTGAGAATAGCAAGAATTAAAGCAAATTTACCGCAGTTTCAAAGACATCAAACATTATTTTAAATTTAAGTTTGGCTACTGTTGACTGACATGTAATGCGTTCACAGCACATTTTAACACCAGGGCCTCGTAAAATAGAGATTACTCCTTTGATTAATCCAACCCTTGCCGCAATGGCATTTACTGTTCAGGTTCGCATAATTACCTTTATTTCAGCCTCAAAGGGCTTGATGAAGGGGGAACCTCTCATTGTCTGGGTCTTAACAATTTGATCATCAAGTGTAGTCTGAATTTCATCCACAGCAGCCAAGATAGACACGCCAGTATCACGGTATTCAGTTGTACTAAACAAGATGTTGTCCCATTCATCCACCATCTTTAGCATAGCTTTCTCCAACGAGAATTCCTTATAATCGTAATGAAAAGACTCGAACATCAGTATCATGATTGATGTATATGGAAATAACTACTATAATACTGGAATTGGACGATTCAATTACAAAGAATGTAGGAGCACGTTGTACACAATTATTAAATTATTGAGCTGTTTTTGATCCGATTTCAAGGCGAAACTGCTGTTTTAGATAATTCACACATGGATACTGTCCAAACTGTATGAAGTGCTTCTTTCATCACGGAGAATGTACGAACACACTGCACACAACCACTAGTTCTCATATCACTGTTTCATTCCACATGACAAGTTTGTAATTTTCATCCCAGGAACTGGATTAAATGCCAGTAAACTAATCCGTGAACTAGTTCGAGAGTTCTGCGCGAAATTATAGCGATCTTGGCACGGGGCTTTAAAAAGTCGTAACTTTTGCTCAGTTTTCTCGATTGCCCTGCAGTGAAGGCAGAGGTTGTAATCACTTAGGACTTATTTTTTAGAAATATTCAAAGACCACTTTTTGTCCAGACCAAATTGAAAAGAAAAGGAAAAAATACAACCCCTATTTTAGAATCCTTCTCTGGCCTATTTCTAGGTTCTATGAACCTATCGAGAAATTTCAGCGAACAGACTTGAGGAACATCAAAATTAAAGCTAGGTAAAAAGCGAATAACTCTCAGCAAGTTCCTTCTCGGCCCATCCAGCCGCGGTCAGACCCTTGCAGCCAGAGCCTGTTTACAGGCTAGGGCGTTTGGGACAATTGTTTAAAAATGAAAGTCATGAATTTTAGCAAGGATCGCTGTAGAACAGTATGCTTATAACAGTCTGGAAAAATGGAGCACTTCATAACTCAGTTAGCTGAATTCTGTGCAGCATGCAGTAGTGGACAACTTACTTTGCTTGCCCCTGCACTGATGCCCTCGAACTCATCCATGTATGGCTTGAGATTGAACTTGAGAACCTTACGCAAAGTACTTCCAGAGTCCGGGGTGATGTCAAACCCAATAATATCAGACATGGCCTTCCAGTGTCGGGAACGGATTCCTGGGTTACACATAACACTAATGACAGGAATGTACTCCTAATAAATAGAAAAAAACAAACAACTGTAACCCTGATCATCATCATCAACTACTTAAACGTGATGTATGGATTAAGTGAAGAACTAAAATGTTACATCAAGGAAAACATCAATGGATAAGTGAAAATGACATCCGCCTTGACTGGACAACAATACCTTGAATTCTCTGATCTGCTGCTGTACTGTGTGTGTAACAACTAATGCAGCCAGTTCTGTCTCTGGCTCTTCCTTCTCCTTGGAATCCTTGACTCTTCTGTGACCTTTCTTTTCCTTCTCAGCATCCTTTTTCATTGACTGAAACACTTTTGCAATCTTGTACATCTCACGACCATACTCCTCAACCTAAACAATAACTGACTTGTCATCTGATTATCACACATCACAGCAAATACGATACATGCAAAGTTCTGTGTGCATCGTTGAACGCTTTTGTTATACACAAGCTTGTAAGACTGAATTACTGGTTCATATTAGCAGCGACTAGAATCTTGACATTTTATTCTTATAGTAAACGTGGACTTCTCTCGAACTTGTTTCTTCTCGGGTTTGTTCCAGTTTGTTCCTTGAATTTTGTTCTGTTCTTCCACACTTTTATATTCGTTCGTTTAATAATTCAAACCTCTTTTTCATGGCCTCCAAGGGTTCAAATTACTACTTTCATTATTTGCTGTTTACTTCCTGAAGATACAGCTAAGTGTCTTAGTTACTCTAAAAATTAATAACGTTTTTGCATGCATGTTTGTATGTTTTGTGGTACTGTTCGAAACTGACCATATATCAATGACGTCACCTATTGTTATTAATATGCCAACCAGAGAACTATTGGCTGGTGAAACAAAGAATTCTTTTGTTTTGTTTGTAAACAAATATCTTCCCTATTTATTGTACATTAATATCTTCATGCTAACCAGCTGTGCACTAGTTTTACACTATGAACAGTCGTTCTTTTCCAATGGGTTGTAGAACGAGAAACTAGCGAAAAAAGAAGAACCAGCAAAAATTGGTCATGAGCCATGGACATTTAAATCTCATGATGTGATTGGCCATTGCTTGGAGGTCCGTTAGGTAAAGGTAAAAACTCAAGATAATCAGCCACCGAAAGGTTTCAGTTAACGGGAGTGTGACTGACATTTCGAGCAACGTCACGAAGGAATCAACCAGCAGTTCGAGTAACAAGTGGACAAAAACTTTGTACCGAGATCATTTATATCGTTTCGCAAACTTCTGTGCGACTGTTTCACATATCTTCTCAAAAAACATAATTTCTAACAACACCAAATGTCGAAAACAAATTCTAAAGTTCATATGAAACAATTTCTTTGAGATCGATTTTGCAAGAAAAACTAACGATAAAAAGTCACGACATTTCGACCTCTCTGAGGTAAATCTAAATTAAAGAATTTTAAGGAAGTGTCAGAACAAATTTGTCTGTCTTATTTTCGAAATGCTTTTTATCAAAGAACTAAATTTACACTGAAAAAACAATGTGATTCAATCCGGGCTAAATTATTTGTTTAAATCAGTTCTTTACGCTTGTTAGTATTGTTTTGTTGTCTCGTTGCTTTAGGTCCACTTCGTAAATATTTTTATCACTCATCTTACATATTTTATTGCATTCTACCCTTATTAGAAACATATTCATGCTAATTATATTTATCATATGACTAGTACGGCCCCGCGAGCAATTCCCTTGGAAAACCATAAGAAAAAAGGTCCCGTATGAGGGCCGTACGTGTCAAAGTGATAGGGCCGGAAAAACGCGTACGGCCCTACTGGAAATGCGTACGGCCCTGGCAAAAACAATGCGAAACAATTTTGTTGCTAAAAAGTGTTTCCTTGAAAATGAGTGAAACCAAACATTCCGACAGCGAGTTCTATTATCCCGGTGAGCTTTCGGACGTCGAAATGCTGCAATTACCTACTCACAGCGAAGCAACAGAAAGAAAGTCACTACTCTGCCACGCGCGGCCTCGTTCCACCACAGAATGAAAATAAAAAAAATGTGGTCATATGATAAAATGCTTATTGACTGAGTGAGGTCGGGCCGGACGGGAAAATATTTGGCTCTCGGTCAGGATGCACGGACCTGTCCTGTCCGGCACTCCCACTCAGTCAATAAGTACATAATATTTTTACTCGCACTTGAAAATGACCTCGGAGAGGTCGAAATGTCGTGACTTTTTATCGTTAGTTTTTATCGCAAAATCATATGAAACACTTGAAAGCACTGGTGAAATAAAACGGACATTTTTCCCTGTTTTTGAACAATTTATCGGAACTTTAAAATTCATTTTTTCGGAGTTACTTCAGGCAACTATCTATATATCTTTAGCTTTAAGAAAATGTAAAAAGTACTGTAAAATACCTAAAATTATTCTGGTAAAAGCTTTTCGTCCACTAAAAACTGAAATTGCTCGATTTCCTATCGGATTTCGTCTTAATGGCGTCCAGAAAAGCTCTAATGATCTTAAACCCGAGCATGACTTTTAGTAATTCGTTACTTACAGTATATAGAATCGCGAAAGAGCAAATCCTTGTCATGCATTTGAAGAAAAATGAAAACAAATGCGAATGACATATTTCATGTTGCCGTAAAAAGGTTACCTTTCCAGTTACCCATTTTGATGGGCTCCTCAATTTTGATCGATTTACCGGTTCACAAATTCTCTTAATTACGCTCAAGTCTCTCCCCAGTAGAGGCCCCTAAGGTATAGTTAGAAAAGCACGCCTGCCAACGAATTCTGAAGAATTTTAACTTCGCAAAATAAAAAGGTTTCCATTACTATCACCAAACATTGAATTAAGCTCACAATGGAAGAATATTACAGAGGCAGTTTTAACAAGACACGATTTCCAGCCACACAAAAGAGGAGATCTGAGACCAACGATTAACGTTCCTGGAATAGCTTCTAAAATTCCACCTACATACACGGTACAATCATGGAACACACGGTGGCCTGGTGGCTAGCATTGGAATCAGGATCAAGTGGCACAGGTTCAAGTTCTCGTACGTGTATGAACGGGTACCAGCAAATTCAAACCTGGTGTTTGTGAGGGCGTCTGTAACTAAGTGAGGGCCACAACTATTTTAGTGAATGTCCACTGTTATGCGTTAACCCTCGGTAAATGTAATGGACTGCCATCTCATCCAGGGGGGGGGGGGGGGGGAATACTCGTACTCTGTTAATGGCACTAAAAGTCAGAATGTTCAAGCACTTCACTTCCTTCTGTCGCACTGACGTGAGTTAAGTCCGATTATAAGTCTGATTCTTGACATATCAAACTTTTAAACACGGAATATAGTATTGGAATTTAATGTAGAATGACAATTCAACCTGAAAAATCATACTGCTATAAAAGATCATTCTCGCTGGCTTTCCCATTCAAGTCCCTGTTTCCCTGTGCATCTCAGTACCTAGCTAGCGCTGGCGACCAGTTTTGTTCTCGTTTCTTTTCCACTTCTTGCTCGACAGTCCGAAGAAAAAGCCGGAACCGCTCATTTCTGTACTAGTTCTTCATCAAAGCAGAAGTACAATAGTGCCGCGGACAACTAAGCTCGCTAATTATAAAATATGACATAACTGTTTTACCTCTGCCTCTGTGGTTTCAGCATTCAGTTCAAGAAAGGCGCCATCCATCCATTTTTTCTCAGCTCTTTGCCATTTAACAATTGTTGTGAAGAGTTTTTGATAAGGCTCAATAGCTTTGGTGATGGCCTCTACTTCAGGATATGTTGTTTGCTCCCACTTGAATAACTCTTCTTCCTATATATTGAAAAGGACGACAAAGACACTGATTGGAAGTACTTCTCGAACATTACAAAGCCAACTGGGACCACAAAATATAATTATGTAATGGGGATGGAGCTAACAGTGAAAGAGAGCAACTAACTGTGCAGTAACAAAGAAGCAAGATGGGGGAACAGATTTCTATAACAAATATGCTATTTTGAGAACAACTGCAAGGGATAGCTGACGGGAAATCCTGAACATCTGCTAGGGAACTGGTAATAATTTATCAGGCCATTGTAAAGGACGTTTGTGCGAAAATGTTCTACTCAACAGATTTTCTTCAAACTTCTACTAAGGACAATTACTTGTTTCAGAAATGAAAAAAAAAATTGGGGGTCACGGACTTCGTTTCGGAGATAAAGCGTGTGGAGAACTCGTCTGATTTTCAAAAATTGGCGTGCGCAAATCAGCATTGTCTCCAGGGTTTTTAGCTTAAGATATCAAAGATTAATCAACGGAGACAAACTAACCTAGTAGTATTTTGTTTAAGTGAATCCGTGATGTGAATAATTCTAAATGTTGCCAACGCTTTCACAAAACTTAACTCTTCAAGAGGCATTTGAAACCGCTGCACAGATAAATGAAGAGCTAAAAAGAATGGAATTCGATGGTGCATTTTGCGAAAAATCCAAAGTACTAATCGATAGGTTTTCTTTATTTTTTCGTTTAACGTAGAAAATCGGTAGAGAAAATGATCCATAAAAAGAAAAATAGGGGTCACCGAACATCCAAGATCGTTATATCCGGGCAAGCTATAGCAATGGCCATCTGCCCTATCATTGTGCATTTTATTACTTAGCGCGCGCTCGATGCATGACGTGCGTGCGGCGTGCGAGTTTGCATGCGCAGTAAGGATGCGCAGAAACAATTAGCGCGAACGTCCTTAAATATACTAGGAACATGGCAAACAACTGAGAAACTATAAACTGAATAAAAAAAAACATGACAACACAACGGTATGTGACATATCAAGAATGCCCTGTTGATATACATGAAAGAAAAATACCTTTTTTTAATCTGCAAAGTGTGGTTTTATTTAAAGGGAAAGAAACAAACAAAGAGATCGGTGAGGTTACCTCATTAATAAAGCCAATAGCTTCAACACTGTCAGTGAGTTTCTTTTGAACTGTCTGCACTTCCTTCACATACTGAATCATCATGTCCATATCACCATACTCCTTGAACTCCTCTACGCGTCTGAAACAAACAACATTACCAAAAACAAGATTTTTTAACGCTCCAGTGAAAGACTGATAACAGGTACAGTAGACAGCGGTTTTCACGTAGGTGTCACAAATAAATTGCATTTGCCTTGGTTTTCTGATTACCACCCTTACTGATTGCGCCACTTCTCATCCAATCAGAAGTAGAAACAAAACCAATGATAAATGGTTCGCACACGTTTCCCCGCACTATCCACCGGCTACATGTATTAACTTGGAGTTCTGATTGGTTCACTGATCGTCTGCGTCCTTTGTGATTGGCCAGAGTGATTACATTGACAATCATTCAAAACTGCTCTATGCATTGTTATGCACAGCTATACTATGTCGACTACGTCTCGGGTTTACATAACTGTCTCGAATTCTCCCAACCCTCCTCGTGTTTAGATGAGGCTATATAAACACCGAAAAAGTGCTCTATTGCTTTTATAATACGCGCGCATCGAAAACGTCACAACAGTGTTTACAGACTCTCATCTAAACACACCTATCGACCAATGAGAGTGCGCGTAGTGGCTCAGTTATTTTATAAAATACTAGAATCAATACAAGGTATGTTTGCATACAGCTTGTGACTGTAGATTTCAAAATATAAATTGAAAAATATACATTATGTTAGAGTATAAGGAGTTCATCCATATTGTTGTTTTTTCCTTCGGCGTCATGGGCGTTTGATAATCCCCACAACAAAAACATCTAGCTTCACAAAAACTCGCATATTCAGCTGTCCAATTTTGTTGTTTTTCCACTGAAAAAACCCTATATACATGTACACTTGGTGAGTAAGGTTGTACTTAACTTAACGTAAGGTCTGGTTAGAATAAACCACTTGTAAAAATGTGTGCAAATAAAACGGCACAACTGAACTCAAAAAGTAACTGTGTTACAATGTAAATCACTAAAATCCTAATTATACCTCTTGAGCTTGTCAAGCTCCAACATAACTTTCTCTCTTTTCTCCATGAGTGCACTTTCATTGCTCTTCTGTGCAGCAACCACAATCTACAATACAATATACAGTTTAATGGGTCAATAAAAAACCCATAAAATTTCAATATAATAAATTACGCATTCCGAATGCAAGCTCACCCAAAGATAGGTCGCTCAAATGTTAGATGCAAAAATTAACTCAATAGCCTTCCTGAATAGAAGCCCATAAGCTTTTATATAGCTATAACTCTAAAAGAACAATAAAATGGACAGGAACAACATTGAGGACATTTTTTCTTTTTTTCCCTGTATCATGTCACACCCAGTTTATCGGTGAGACTCCTGCATACAGTCAGGAGTTACCTACTCTGCCGGACATTAAGGAAAGTGCTTAAATCTCATTTAGCCCAGTTCAAATTTAAATATCTTTCATGGTTGAACCAGCGGAGCGTTTTCTTTGGTCTGTGTTATTTTTGTTGTCACAAGGTACCTTCACAGAAAATGTACAATGTACAAAATCTTTTAGTTGCAATCTGTGGCTCGTGGTCCACAGTTTCTTTAAAAAAGACATTCATTAACTCATGTGTTTACTTTCAACACTAAAAACACCACAAAGATTTCAAGCTTTTATAGTATTTAGGAACGTGCTCCATGGCTAGACATTACATTGCAAGATTATACCCCTCACATCTACCTCACCACGTATTTTCATCTTATAATAGTCAATAAGCCAAAACTTATCCCATTGTTGTCTCAGTAAGGAGGGGAAGTGGCTTTTTGGGTGATCTGAGGGCTTTTGGGCTTGGTGCCCCAGCCACGTTGCTTTTGCTAATTTCTCACGCAATCATTGCCATAAATACCAGGAATCTTGCACACGTGACAATCCTTACAAAGAGTTAATTCTCGGATCTTCATTGGCAAAACTTTAATATTTACCTCATCATTCTGATCGAATATGGGAGCAATATTGTTAGGCCAGTTAAGAACTGTAGAGTTGAGGCTCATGTCATCTTGTGTGAATGTGAAAACATCTAAAAGATAGGAGAGCCTGTTGAATGACTCCTGCAACAAATAGATTGAGGAACTTAAGCATGAATTGTAATAGACAGATATCATTGAGAAATAATAGTTAATTGATTGTAATTTAGAATGTCCTCTGACACATTAATTAAGTTTCATTATTATTAGAGAAAGTGATTTCATCACACCTTAATGTCACCGTCAAGCTTGACCAGGGTCTTTGTCTTTGCTTCTTCAACAAATTTGAGCATGCCTATCATTTCACGAGTGTCCTCTGGTTTGGTAAGAGCACGTTCTCTGATGGCTTCGAATTCAGAGATAATTCTGCAAAATGTCATTAATTATGCTGTGTTTTAAATATCATATATCACATACGTATAAATACATCACATGAAAAAGTTGTCATTAATTTCTGGATGTGACAACATTTGACCAACAGCAACTCAAAGAGTAAATTGTCACCTCCTGTTTTCTGCCCTGTGTTCCTCTGCCAGCCTTTGTAACAACTGATCAGCAAAGCGATTGGCCTTAGTAGCCAGGCCTCTCTTCAAATCATCACAGTCTAACTGAACCATATCAAAGTGTGCAACAGTTGGAAGTGAATTGATTTCACGAGCAAGAGAACGAAATTTTTCAATTTCCTGGAACAAGAACAAGAACAATGAACTTAACTTTAACAACATTATTTCAATGAAATAAATTTAACACAATTACACAAACAATAATAAAATAAATATAATTAAATAATTCATACAGCTCGACCTCAGGGCCTTTTCTCCTGAAAAAGACAAAGTTTCAAAATGGCAAAGTGCCTATACATTCTTTCTAATAGCGTTCTTATACATGCTCTGTTTACAATTAAACAAATAATTGGTGTAGCTAGCTTGAATATGGATCTGAAATTTAGCGGACATTATCTCTGTATCATTGACTTTAAAACAGTTATTTTGTTTTTGAATTAAATTATTTATAGCTTCAGGATTAATTAATAATTTTGTAAAGCGTCTCTTATCATAATTGTTAAAAAGTCAATAACTGCATCATATATTCATGAGATTGCCACAAAATATTTTTTCTTTCTCTTTCTTGTTTTGTTTTTCCTGAATATGAATATCAAAACTTTGCTGTACTTTTTTTGCAATTTCCCCAGTGCAAAAATACAGGCTATTTGTGAAATAATTGTTTAGAAATTTATACCTTAAAAAGTACATCTGAGAAACTAATTCTAGGGTACGTTTGAAAACAGATATGTTTCAGTCCAGTCCATTCCGTCTACCATATCCATGGCAAAGAGGCAGAGATGGTTGAAGGCTAAGTTGTATTTTCCACTGGCTGAGGAACGAAATAAGTGGAAAATGTTTTCTCACACACCTCTGGGGCCTGGGCCTGAGGGTTTGTTTTTTTGAGTCATATGCTGAGTGTTTGTCAGTTGCTACATGTATTTTGCTGTCTGCCATTGCTGACGTTTATTTTGAGCCCCAGTTCCCACCCAACCCTTCATTAAGTTGATAACATACAGTTTGTTTGTTAGATATTCTTTATTAAGACTGTCAATATGGTGTCTTACTAAGCTTATAACTGTTGTTTTACATTATTGTATTTTGCCTACATTACGTATAATGCTAGGCTGTATTTGGTTTGAGAAATAAAAGAGTCAGTTTGCGGCGGTCAGCTTGACTATGGCTCCCAGAGGTGTGTGAGAAACTCAATTTTTTGTCTAGATGTTGTGCTTGAATGTTTGTGCGACTGTTTCTTAACTTTTGTCACTTGGAATTGTGGTCAACAGAGTTGGAAAAAAAGCTTGATCTTTATGGTTTTTCAGCCTTGTCGAAAATCACTCTGTCAGGTGATTTGAAATACATGTATGTAGCATGAGAGTAAAAGATTGTGAGGGTTTTTAATCTGCCACTGCGGAATATCTAACCATCAAAATCTTGTAATCCACTTTTTGTGAGAACGTTCTTAAATATTTGGACAACATTCTTAAGAGTAGGCAAATCATTACCTGTGTGTAATCTTCAAATGAGCATTCACTTGAAATGAACTGTTTCACATGTTCTGCTGCCTCTCCGGTAACAAGGGCACCATATTTGTCTGTTAAGGCAATTAGTGTGCATATTTCAAAAATAACGAACTCACAACATACATGTAAGAGACAAATCTCATAATTGTATTAATTTCAAACACATTAATAATTAGTAAGTAACCACTATGGTTTAATTCCTTTCCTTTCTGCACTACTGATGACTTCAAAACTTGCTCAATGTACTTGATTATGAAGGAATTCACAAACAGACTAAATCAGCATTTTTCTTACTAGTTAATTACATGAATGGCTCTATAATGTTCACAACATTTTTTTCAGCATATATGGAAAAGTTTAGAGTGGCGAGTTTTATCACACAAGTTTTTAGAAATGTTAGACTCTAAGGTGTAGATAACCTTGAGTTTGCCAGACTCTGAACTTAAATTGTTCACTGTTAATGTCCAGACATTAATTGTTTTGATTGTAACTCATGTACTTTTGGCTCACCAAAAGAGTGCAGGTACTCAATAGGCTGCTGCAAGTTAGTGCTGACAGCATCTTTAAGGAACTTGGTACACCTTAAGAGAACGTGTTTGTCCACACCAGCATCCACATGTGTCACTGTGTTACCTCCACCCAACCAAGACTAAAATCAACGATCACAAACGCATGTTCAATAACAACAATACACATACTACAAATCTAAAACAATAAGGTACATGTATTCTAACCTTTCTCCTAACAATTTTTTAATGGTTTCTAGAAAGTTGCATCTTATAATGCTCATCACAATTCAATAATTAAAAATTGTCAAAAATTCCTACATCTGACTTTATGTGAATTAACATTGATTTTTAGAACAGCTTTAAAGTTTTCTTCTCTCATGTATATTAATCTTTGTCTTCAGTACAGTGAACGTTTCCATAAAATGTACAATATTTAATTCAAAATCTCCCCTTATAGACAGATGGATATCACCTTGCTATATCACACAATTTTGGTGCTAATGAGGAATTAGGGAGTCAGTAGGTTCACTGTTACATTTGTGTATCTCAAGCCCTCACCAAATCATTAGAAATTTAATTCCACAGATGTGTTATTTAAGAAAGCTAACCCTTAGAAGGTTTTTTTTCCCATTAAACCTCTATCATATCTGGAGCCACACTACAATACTGTTCGACATTCTGTTAGCATCATCAGCAGTACTTGTACCTGTACTGTCGGGACATTCTGCATTGTTCCGGAGACTGCAGATACAACATGTAACACTGCAGCCTCGACATCATCAAGAGCAGGATAGAACTGCATGTGATCATCATCATCTAAGATCAACTCCATCTTGAAGAGTGGAAGACGATTTTTATTCTCCTCAAAAAACAGACTTTCCCATGCTGATATGGTTCTGTTTATCAGGTCCTTCAACTAATAGTTATGCAAAGATAAAACAAATAATTGAAATAATAAAACACAATAACTTTTATGCTTTAATTCATTCATGTTAAAGTCAATATAACTGACCAAATACCTGGTTGGAGACAAGGGTGGATACACTGTTGTAGAATGAGTCAGCTTGTGAAGCGTTTAGATGCTTCAACATGTTTTTGTCAATAAAGACATTCACCACTTCTGGAAACCAACTAATGTGGAGAAAATAAAAAAATGATCAATTAAACATGCCAGCGTAGAAGTCAAGCAGTCAGTCAATATGTCAAGCAGTGTTTTAACTAGAGTTTTGCTCCATACACGAAACTAAGATGTCTGGAGCTATATGCAAAAATTCAGACGAAGTTCAGACAATTTTATTTTTGGACACATCTTTTGTCCGAAATTAAAATCATCCAAAATGTTTTGCAAGTAATGTATGTTGATTTCTGCTGTGAATAATATAATTAAGGTTGTTGCAATATCTCTGTATGTTGGGGACTTTCCTTTTTCTATGTTTTCAACGGAAAAGCAAAATCAGAAAACAAGTGATTTTCTGTTTTTTGACAAACTTTGTGTCTTGTGCACTGTAGTTTGAACAAACCTTTTCTCAAAAGCAATTTCTTGTCTCTTAGTGTCTGACAAACCGTTTAGGCAAGAGTCTTTGTTTTGTAGAGCAGGGCGACAATTTCTCCAAAACGAAGACCCTCTCGATTTCTTGTCTTTTGGTGTTTGACAACACCTTTAGCAGAGAGTACTTTGAGGGCTTAAAATTAATCAAGTGTTTGGGTTCAGGTCTTCAGATTTTGGCCTTTGGCCTTCGGTCTTCGATCTTCGTTTTGAAAGTAACATAGTAAGTTAAGCTCATTAACGTTGACCCTACCTATGCATTAGTTTTTCTTCAGTCTTTTCACAGTCCAGGGTCACATTGTTTTTGAGGTGCTCACACTCTATAGAACCATGAGCCCTGTGTGAAAAAAAGTCAACTACTGTGAATACTAATTAAACACACTATGCAACAGATTGAGCAAAGTTATGCAACAATTTAAGAAGGAATCCACCCGAAGTTTGAGTAACAAGCAAACAAAAACTTTGTACCAAGACTATTTTACAACGTATGTTGATTCAGAAATCTTCAATGTAATTTGCACTCATATTACAACTTTGCATTCATGATGCACTTTTTGCTTTGATGTAGTTCTCTAGTGTTATAATTGAACTGCACTGCTCTTAGCCAATCAGAATCAAGTAATTTTTTCAAGTTTATTATTTCATGCATACTTAATTTGTAGTCTGATCTATATAATGGAAGTATACATGTAGGTCACATGACAATCTACATATTTTAAGACCATTACCTCAGATTTGATTGATCAGTTATCAGCATGGTTGAATAATTTTTGCTTTGACAAATTCCCAAAATTGTTTGCATAGAGGGATGCAGGATATGAAGATTTTGCCTGATGGACTCCTGGGATGCATTGAAACTCTCTCTCCAAGGACTAGAATAATCAATGCCACTAGATGACAAGGAAAAGGAAAACACATCATTAGAACAATTACTTCAACAACACTCAGAACTACAATGTATATATCATAATTCAGTTAAACATGTTTAAAAGTGATGGCCCAATTAAAAGTCTACTTGTAACAAAGTTAGTCACTATACGTATAAATGCAGACCGTCGATTGTGTACAAAATGCAGCAGTGGACCATACTGAGGTTTTTTTTTTTAATTTTTCCCTTTCGTTTTTCTCCTTTTCTTATCTTTTCACTGCAGTGATTGACTTTCTACTGGGCTTGCTAATCCAGTTGAACAATTTCTGAGGAATTGAGAAGGGCAATTTTTACCATGGAGTAGCTAAGTTTAGTCGCAGGAAATTTTGCTGCAAGTTTTTCACTCAAATTTTGGAGCATTTTCATGCATATTCCAGGCTCCATTGAGCCGATCACTCTGATCTGGGTATCATTGGAAAGATCTTTTCCTCCTGAAGAACTTGAGTATAGATGATGCCAATTTTGGTCAAAGGTGATGATGTCAGAAGTAAAACAAAGGCCAGTGCTCATCATGGCCGGTTACAGCCAGCACAGGAGTCAATGGGTTAACTTAATCCTGAGCTGCATTACACTATCGCTTTTCATAGCATACAGTTGTATAATAGTCTTCTTTTTCTTTTCATTTTGTTATCTCCAGAAAAACATCATTAAAACTCACAAACAAATCTTTTACATTTCCTTTATACCAGGCAACTTAAAAATTTAAAAAATTTAAAAAGTTTAAAAATTAACGTACAGTATTGTGCAAAAGTAATGCAAACGATAATCGACGAATATCGCGAATATCGCGACATATCGGCGATATTTAACGCTAATTAGCCTCAAACGATATATCGAACGATATATCGTAACAGCTATTGTTTTATTTTTCGGCGAGATATCACTTCCTGTCAGCGAGATATCGTTTACATATTGCAATATATCGTTTCCGGATAGCGATATATCTTTCTTGCGTAGCGATATATCGTTCTTGCTTAGCAATATATGGTTCCTTCTTAGCGATTTATCGGCGATAAATCATGGGAACAAAGCGCGATATTCAGCGATAATCGCTTGCATTACTTTTGCACAGTACTGTATCCTAAATTTTTCTGGGTTTTTTTCTTACTTATTAATTAATTGATTTAATTTGAGTTGTAATCTATATGCTGGTGAGGCAACAAAATGTAACATGTACATACATGATCTCATCTGGTAAATCTTCATCCCCTTCAACTCCTTTAACCTTGGGCTTAACCAGAATGTGTTGAACTACAAGAGATTAATAAATGATTACAATGGCAACCTTTACAATAAATTGGAGCTTAGAATGGAATGAATTTAGGAATAAAATAATATTATCATAGTTCATAACTTTGCAACATGGACTTCAAAATGTTGGAAGCAAACAAGTAAACCATGTTAACAAGTAAGAAAGAATATGGAACAAATATATTGAGAGAGGGTAGCACGTCCATAACAGTTCACACTGATAACTATCAGCACAAATTGAAATATTATTAAAAATTATACCCAAATGCTTTACATAATTTGGCTACTTGTAGAAAAGGGAAATAAATGAACAAAGTTGACATACATGTAACACAGAGCAAAAGATTGCAAAGAGAGATTAATATTATTAAGTAACCTTCTTATGACCACATGTAAATTTGTAATTTACATGTTTTAAATAAAGATTGTTGTTGTTGTTGTTGTTGAGGTATAATTATAGAAGTTTTAAGTGACATGCACCTTATTCTGAAATCAGTTTGAGTCATGAGGCATTGTGCCAAACCAAATAAATGTTTTCACATACATGCATGTACATACAGGCATGCACATCATGTGCTATGCAAACTAACAAGCTAGTTTACTTGAGTGGCAGCCAGATATTACCTGGCATTTTAAAAAGTTCCCAACATAAATTATGACTTAGCTTGTTCATCACATGATTCAGTGAATATACATTTATGTTGCTAACATCCTATCATGTACAATATATACTGTAGAGGAATCCCTCTCAGAGACCACAACAATCAATATAATTTACAAATCAAAAATTAACATTACTTACACATTTACACATATAATTACTTAACATTTTTATTCTCGGACTCACCCATGGCCTTTCTGATGCTGACCTCATATTCCCCTTTGACTTCATCATACAATTCCTTGATGTGTGGCTGCAGTGCTGCAGATAAAACCAACTTTGCTGGGATCATAGTCAATATTGTATCCCACCAATCATCAGCCATCGGTGTTACAGGTCCGTCCTGAACACATTTCTTCATAAACTGGTAATTTAACTGCAGCACAACAGTTAAAACACATTAGTTCAATAATAGTAGCTTCTGATAAATTATATTAAAAATGTCTTGTTCAGAGATACAAGCATTGCCAATAGTGCATTGGACATTATACAAAGTCATGCAAAAAGTGGGTAACAAAAATGTCACTAAAAGTAATGAAACTTTAATATAATTTGTATGTTACGGAAGGTGCGGTGCCTAATGACTAGTGGGATCAAGCAGTCCAGGTTCAAGCCCTTGCTAGGGTCAATGTGTTGTGCTCTTGTGCAAGACACTTTACTCTCACAGTGCTTCTCTCCAACCAGGTGTATAAATAGGTACCAGTGAATTTAATGATGTCAGCCTTATGTGCCTACTGGCGTGCACAGACTGTCCAGATGATGAATTTAATGATGGGGATAACCCTGTGATGGAGACTATCCAGGGGGAGTAGCAGCGCTACAGAAATCAGGATTTAACTCCATTCAACCTGTAACTAAATTTGTTCAACTCTATAGGGTGAGTTACAAAAATTATTACAAACTGACTGCTTTGAAGTAATTCAAAACAATAACATACTATAACTTTCACCACTACCATCAAGATGCACTTTACATTTTGGATAGTTTGTAGTGATGATTTTAGTATACACAAAAGCCAGCTGTTTGATTTTTGTAATTTATTTGTCTAGATAATTTCAAATATTCAGAAACTTGTTTTGAAGTGAACAAGGGACACTCATGATTCATCTGGGTGAGGGCACTGCTAAATCAAAGGGTTCTTAGAGCCAGCTCATTCATGTTAGCAAACCCTTTATAATTATTTTTACATGCATTTTAAAGAGAAATTTACTGCCATTTTGTATTTTACTATTTGTAAAGTGCGCTGAAAATATTTCATGTGACCTTTCTATCCTTATCATAGCATGAGACCTACATTGCACTGAGTCTCCAATTTATAAGTTTTCTCAAAATAAAATCTGTTATGACTACTTGAAATCACATTTGGTAAAATTGCATTGTTTGATCTAAAGAAAGATATAAAATTATTAACTAAATATAAAGTACGTCTGGTGACCAGTCTGCCAAATTAAATTAACCAGCATAAAAAGATAAACATAATGAAATGTGACTTGCTTCTCAAAAACTTGTCATTCTTTTAATTTTTTTACATGAGTAAGGAAAATGTGTCATTCTGATATTGTGTAAAATAACTTCCATCATCACACACCATCATTACAATAACTAATTCATTGCGCATGCATGCCATGAATGAGCTACATGTAAAACAGACTTTTGATGGTGACTACCCATCAACTCACACATCAATAGCACTACAATAAACACCCACATATAAGAACACATGGATTTAAAACACCAAGCTGAAATTTGGTCAATGAAGCCCCATTTTTATAAAAACAAGATCGGGCTGAAAATTGTAAAATGGAAAAAGGGTCATAATTACAAAACATGTAAGTTTATGTTTGCTGTCAGATAACTACATACATGTAACTCTATCAGCTGTCAAGCTGTCTTGTTTTGGTATTGACTGGTATTTATTTTCCTAACATATGCTAATTATACCTCTAGCAACATGTTTTGGATAGTACTACTAAATAAAAATTTAAGAACATTTTAAGAACATTTTGAGGCTGATTTGTCTCTAAGCACCCGATAAATAAGAACTCAATAAGCCTGACCTCCGAAATTGTGAGTTCTTGTATGCAGGTGTTTTCTGTTTTCCAACCCAGAAAACAGTTCTCAAGTTAAGCTGATCAACAAAGGCTAGAAGTCATTGTACTTACTCTGATTCTTCTCTCAGTGCTCATCATCTGCAGCAAAAAACAACAATAAAACCTATCATGTACAATATTAGGTTCCATTTAAAAATTTAATAATACAAATGTATAAACGTATCAACTATTGATAGTGGTTATGAGTGTCAAATATGACTAGGTACTTTATACTAAGAATGATGATGCTTAGAAGAATCAAGGGCCCCAGCACTGTGCCATGCCATACCAAGTGGCATGTCTTGGTATTAACCATCTTCCCTTTGGTCTTTGAGCATGCTCTTCCTACGTGGACTGTGACTGTCCACATTTACATAGAACCAGTATCCTTGACACTTTCAGCAGATCTCGAGGGATCCTCTGAAGGTGGCTTGAAACAGTTTCCAGTACTTCTTGAGACTTAAAGTTCGATGGGTCATTATAACCGCTCTATATCTGTTGATGTCAAAATCATGGCATCAACAAACTGCCCAATCATTGTCATACAAGTCGTTGTAAATTTTGTGACACAATAGGTTACCATAGCAACAATACAACCTGCTAAAAACACCCTTAATTTGAGCTTTAAGCACTTTTAACTCAAAAATGAGCTCGGTGACCCCCATTTTTTATTATCGAATTGTAATCAACATGATAAGATGCAACTTTTTGCAAGGTTACTATGATCAAATTTTTACCCCTTGATTTTTTAGTTAATAATCACATAGAATTTTACGAAAGACTGAAAAAGCCGTTTACCATTTACAAATATCTGCATTGGTTAAGGAGATATTTAAGTTTAAAAAATGAGTAAAATATGCAAATGAGATTACTGATGACGTCATACACTCAACCAAATATTACATGAAGTATATAAATAGTGCTATCTCGGTCAATTTGCAGCAGAAACCATTGAAACTTGGTAGGCTAATATTCTAAATGCAACACATCTACAGCTATAACAATTTCCGTTCCCATGACAACACAATCTTTTCCAGTCCCCTCTAGCTTGATATCAATATTTTAATGATTTTAAGCTTGGAAAACATTAAACAAGGTTATGAACTCAACCTAATGTGTTATATGCTTGCTGGATTACGCAGATGAGGCACCATTGGCAAATATCAATATAGAACCCTACAAGTGGTTAGAAAAGCCTTTAATATTATGGAGGTCTGGAATCTAGTATGTTGCCATGGTAACAAAAAATGTTAAGCTCATATTGCGGAGCACCTCTAGTAGATCTTACTGTAAAAATTCACAAATACAAATTGACTGAGATTTCCTTGTTTATCATATTTGATCAAAATGCGGTTGAGTGCATGACATCATCACTTGGCTAATTTGCATATTTTAAATATGAATATCTCTAAGACGAAAAGAGATATTTGAAAACAGTACACAGCATTTTTACTCTTGTACAGACTACTTGCTTATGTCTTAAAATGGCTCAGATTTGAAGGGTGTGATTTTCGTCATAGTGGCACTTTAAATTCTTGAAAATTTTAGGTGGCTCTGAACCGCCTTGGAAGAATTTTTTTAAATTTTGCAAAAAGTTGCATCTTATCATGCTGATTACAATTTGAGAATAAAAAATGTGGGTCGTTTTGAGTTATAAGTGCTTAAAGCTAAAACTAAGGGTGTTTTCAGCAGGTCATACTGTTGCCATGGCAACCAATTGAGCCACAAAATTGACAGCAACACGTTCACCAATGATTGGGCAGTTTTTTGATTCCATAATTTTGGCATCAACTGATATAGAGTGGGTATAATGGCCCATCAAAATGTAAGTCTTGGAAAGTACTGGAAACTAATTCCAGCCACCTTAATTTGCAACCTTCACAATTTTATATGGGAAGCAAGGATGTTTTGCCATGCTTAATCAGCAAAAACACAACTGCATAAGTTTCTAGTTACGGTTTGATCCAGCCAAGGTTTTGGACCTTGTTGTGGAAACTATGTAGCACATGATTCCATTGGTACTTGAAAGAGCCTGGTTGAAAGTCTCACTGTTTTCAACTAGCTGCTCTCTGTACAGTATATATGTATGCTGTCTTGAGTTATTAACCCAAATGGTGGTTGTTTGTCAAGTGAATAGTTTTGGCCGAGGAATTCCACTAAGTACTGCAAGACAGATGGTGGAGTTCCTCCAACAGAGCTTTTCACTGCCTGACTGAGGACATCCTGACTTCTTCCAGTGCTGGATTAGGGACTTCACTGCCATAAAAGGGATGAGTTGTGTGATGGTACTGACAGATGGCCTAACCACTGAAATGTAGTGGGTGCATTTGACAGCCCAGAAAGCATTTCACTGCATCTGGTTAGACTTAAAGAGACCAGAGGGAGGGGTCATACTTGCAGTCTTTGGGTTCACTTACTGGGGACTCTTTGTGACTCTTTGTGGCACCAACATCAAAGTCAATGCCTTTGCAGGCTTCTGATTTGTTTTAGACTTCAAAAACTTGAGGGCTCCAAAGACCGCTTTACAGGCAAAATGGACTGTCTTTGAAGAGTGATGATTTGTCAACTCAACATGGAATGTAATGTAGTTAGTGCAACCAGAAGCTGTAAAACAGACAAGGCCTGACCAGTCAAATGCCTCAATAGCAGGAACCTCTTGTGTGACCTTATTATTACTGAGCAAAATACTCAAAACAGTCCGATGCAATGCTTTGTTCTACCATTCCAGTCCCAGAAACAGTGTTTTGATGCACAAAACGTTACTAGCACAGGACAAGTTCAATGTTACTTTCTGGCCATACCATGTTGCAGCACTGAGATCCGCAAATATTTTACAAGATTCCTTTAAGTACCTTGATCTCATCAACATTGACAGATTCATTTAGCCATAGACAGATACCCACTTCCTCTTTATCAACTACTTGAACTATCAACTACTAGAATGATTTTCCTGGCTGCTTCATTGCAAAATGTGGCACCTTTATTGCCATAAAACTGAAACAGTGCTTAGCTTCTTCAGAATTTTCTTCAGAGAATTGTACCAGGACTGAAACCAACAATCATTGTTTTTGCCTTGTGGAGACTTGTGTATTTTGTTCTCCAATGATCTTGGAGAAGTTAAAGATTTCCCATTATAGAGCACTTCGTGCATGACATGCCTTAGGCTCTCTTACCAGTAACGCAAAGAAGGATGAGAATTACAAATTCTCAAACAGCGTCAATTATTACTACTCCTGATTACACTCAGAAGTCATTTTCATTTTTGTTTGTGTGACTGGGTAGAGTCAACAATCAAGTTGCTTAATATGTGGAAAGCATCAAATTAATGCATTTGACCTGTTGATTAAGGTCAGGCTTTTCCCATAACTTTTAGGTAGTCTACATAGATTCCTTCAGCTTTACTTGAAAAATTAGTAGCAGCATACATTGTAGTCTATAACTTTGAAACAATCTGTTGAAAAAGAGGTAACACCAAGTTTCTGAAATCTGTAAACGCTTGAAAATGTGAAAAGATCTGTTTATCGATAAGTGCTTGTGGATGCAGGTAGAGAAATGCCAGCTTGCTTTTTTGATGTACATGTAACAAGCGTTACAATTAAGCTTTCACAGGAAAATTTACAAACAAATTATGTGCATAAAAAGCCTATCAGAGAACTGGTCTTTCACATTAAACAATTTTTTAATCCTTAAGGTAGACAAAACAAATTTGATGTCAATAAGTTTGAAAAATTAACTGACAAGTTTGCGCACCCTATGGTGTGCTATACATGTATATGCTTGAGAACCAGCCAATATTACATAAGGGATCTTAAAATAAAATTACCAATAAAAAAAGGATGTTCTAAAATATCCCATATACCTGTGAAGGCATTTCAGGTTCTCCAGCTGACATGGGCCTTCTCTTGAGACTTTCTTCAGTGTCTTCTTTTGCATGGAATGCCTTGTCATACCTTAAAGAAAGCAAACATTGTCAAAAAGTTAACTGGCAACTTTTACATGTACTTCCTGGTTTTACTGCTGCAGCCTATCAAAAGGATACTTAGGGTCATTTCATATATACACATCTTCCACTTGGTCAGCAGCACTCTTGCATGTTACATGTAGGCATCGCTAGGCTTGAAATCATTTTCAAGCAATATAACATACATGTACCTATGTTTAACGAAATAATAGATTCCATGTTGCTGTGCATCTGTTCAGTAATAGATCACAGTAAGAACAAAAAAGTTGCAGACAAGCCTTTAGATGAGTGTGTTACTGATGTTGTTCTAGAATATACTGTTTAATGGTTTGTTTGTTGAATGGCTTGACCATTTTCTAACTTGTTCATCCTGGGCTCCCCCAGTCGGTGGGTTTTATCCTAACCTTGCCAGTTCATTCCCTGACCAAGATTGTCCACCAAATGGTCTTATCCTATGTACCTGTATAGTAATGTTCTGTACATTGAAAGGTCAATGAAGAAGCACGGGGCACATTCCAGACAAAGTGCAATAGTAAGAGTACAATGTACACCCTCCAGGCTGCAGCAGGTACATTTTGCAGGTGCATGGTAACCAACTAATCCCAACAATAGTGTGCAAAGTTTATTAGTCAAATAACCTTTCTTAAGGGCCCACTAACCGATTCATGTGCATGCTAACATGCGTTGCTAAGGAGGTGAAATTTCACTTCTGGTTACTTGCATCAACCTGAGCATCAGTGTAAGCCCAAACTTGCGTTACGTTTTAGATGTTTTTTCTTTGCATTTCACGCAAAGCAAAGAAGTGCAAACAAAAACAAAATGAGAGAAAAACAGAAAAACAAGTGCAAAAGAAAAAGTAAAACCATCTCCATGTGGCTTTTTCCCACAAGTCGATTTAAATGAACGTTTGAAACAAAGCTATGCATTCTTTTTGTGAAATCATACTTTTTCCAGAAAATTATGAATTTCTCAATATTTTGAAATTCTCTCAAAATCTGAGATTTTACAAATGAAACAAAATCTATGCATAGCATAACAAAGATTATCATTACAATATTAAAATAATCAATGAAAAAGTCCCAATAAAGTAATATGCTTGAGAGCCTTTAATTAGCAATTTCCCAGAATTAGTTGCATGACCACGGGCGTGGCCTGATGACGTCATCACTGGTGTTACTCATCACAGAAGTTTGAGCACATGAAATAACTCTGAACTAACCTAAAATGCCAAGGTTTTATTAGAATAAATTTTCTTTAGCAACGGCTCAAAAAGATCAGTTAATGTGCACTAAAATCAAACAGTACTTCTTGCATAACTAGAAATTAGTCAAATTACCTATAGATGTAAGTTATATAGCTACAGGTACAATGTACAGTACTGTTCTGCAGTTTCTAAAGAAATTTCTTCTGTACTGTATTAAGGTATCAGTGTACCCCAAATGACCATCATTCTTTGGCCCCGCTTTACAGTCGGACGTTTGACGCAAACCCCAATAAAGTATATATTTTCTGAGAGCTTAATAATTGTAGATTACGAAGGTATTTTCATCGACATAAAAAAATGTACGGTTTTCCGAATATAGCGCGCTATTTCCCAAAGTACAGAGGTTCACTAATCAAGTTCGTTTCCGGTCAGATTTGATCGGGAGAACACGATCAACATCGCTATGTCTTCTTGACACCTTTCTCTGAAAAACGGTGTCGGGAAATTTTGATTACTTGTCTGGTTTGTTTCTGACACGCAGTTAAACTTTGAGAGTTGATAAAACATGCATTCTCTTCACTAAAAAGGTCATAACTTTTTAAAGAAGCCAAAAATGAAAATTCCCCGACACCGTTTTTTTGCCTGATTATCGGGCAACGTTCTCTCCAAATTTCAGCGAAAAACGTTGAAAACTCACCGGAAACGAACTCAAAATGTGCGCCTCACTTGCTGAAATTTTCGTTTCGAGATATGAAGAAAAATATACTTTTGGGCGTTCTTCCGGTGTAATGAGATAATTACACAAAACGTGTGAAAGTTAATTACCCGTTGATAGACCAAGTAAAGGCTCAGTTAACTTTAACAATAGAGCTCATATCAATAACAAAGCGGGCTCAAAAGGTTGCTCCTGGCGGGAAATATCCTCTGGAAGATCTGGATTCCACCGCTCGCGTATAAGGTTAGTAAGGAAATAATTTTCGTTTAATTTTCATTTTCCATTTTTTAAATGTCTTTGCTAATGCAGATTCACCATCCATCTAATGAAACAGGTTGAATGATGCCGAAGACAAGTAAAGGGACAGGAAACGAACGGGCACGTACACGTGCAGATCAAGAAGTTACGACTTCGAACTTTGATCTTCCTCGTCTTGTGAAATCAACTTCTCCTGCTCAAAGTAGGAACCTTGGTCGCTAGCTGCTAAAACATCAGCTCGATCCTTATCGAATGATTTCGAAACCTTTTTTCTCTTTGAAGGTTTCTTCGCGCTTGCAAAAGGACACGGACTTCGTTTTTTCTTCGACGACATGGAATAGAAATACCATAAACTTTTCAATCTAAAATATACAAAAGCAAAACACTGGAAGCAGCACATCGACGACCAATTTTAGAAATACAAACACAAACGTGTGAAACTCGCGAACATCGTGTCTGTCACGTGATGCAAGTTTACTTCTCGTGACAATGTGTTGACAGCTATCAATTAGAGATAATTAATGGGAAAAAACGTTTTCTGTTAATAACTTTGCTTAGGATCAATCTTTTTTCATAGAATTTTTTTTAAATGAATGATTGCAATACGATCTATCTAAAAAAGCGAAAAAAATGTTTTTGGAAAAATGATCAAATTTGGGGTACACTGATACCTTAAAGGTACAAAAAATCAATATCTATATAATAATATAATATTAACTATGTTGAATTGTAGCCACAAATCACTTACAGTTTGCTTGTCAAGAGTTCTTGCATGTGTTCACTTCTTCTGTGTGTTCTGAGATAACTCTTGTCAAACTTTGAGCTGGGCGAGGTAGGTGCTGTGATAGGAGGAAGGCGAGGCAGTTTGCCTGCCGAGCTTGTAAGGCGAGATTTCTCATTTCTGATGGACATCTACAAACAGTATGGATTTGTAATAAACCTGACTGTGAACAAACACTAGTTGTTTATAATAATGCTTAATTTGAATAACTTGTTTCAATGGTCTAATCCCTTGTCTTTCCTTGTCTTGTCTGTAAAATGTTCAGTTGGTCACTTCAAATAAGAAAACTGATATGCAGTTGGCTCACACAAGCTTGTAATTACATGTAATTTAGTCATGGCCTTAACATACTACATTTCTTATGTTATGATTGCATGATAGCATATCCTTAAAATAAAATTCACATTTTTGTACTCAATAAAATTTTCTAACCTATTGAGCTCCATTTTAGAATTATACATGTACACTATATTAACAGTGTTGTTAAAGACAGGAGAGTACACATGTGTGTCAACTGGAATTTCACATGATTGAAAATGCAATCCTAGGTCTCTATATCTTTCATTTATTGAACATGCTTAAATCTCATATTAACTGACACATTTCAATGGTTTCATAAATGTTTCCTGGCATAGTCAACCCATTCGAACTGAATCTCAATCCATGGATTGAGTTTGAACACAATCAGTTGCACTGTGTTCAGTTCAGTTCAGTTGCCAAATTCAATCAAACACAATCAATAATTGGATTGAGTTGAATTGAGTTTGATTAGTTTGATTGAGTTCCATTGCTTCGGAAATTGAACTCACACAAAGTTCAGTGTCCAATTTCATTTGATTGCAGAACTCAATTGAACTCAGTCCGTGAGTTCAGAGCTCAATCCACCGATTGAGTTCGATTTCTGACCGTTCAATTGACTATGCCAGGATGTTCATAAGCAATGACGAGAAAGATCTTCTCCACTGAATCTACATGTAAGAATTTGAATTCCATATTGAAAACCATCCATTTGAATTCACCTCATAATTAAATATGACCTTGTGGCTGAAACAAAGTTTGTCAAACTTTGACAGGCCCAAAACATTGAGAATTTGTCTCCTTTCAAAAGTACATGTAATGGATGTATTCACAAAAAGATCACATTAAATTTATACCCCATTCACACCAACCTGTTAAACACGTTTAAAAGTGGTTTAACTAAACAAGGTTTTAAAATTTAGTTGCTCATACCATACACACCCCACAACTTAACAAGGCAAAAACATCTTTGAATAAAATATGTTAGCAAAGTGGTTTGAAATTTGTCCTCTCAAAGTGACTGCAAACGGCAATCGATAAATTTGAAAAACCTAAACTCTTGATTTAGTTAAACTAGTTTAGTTGGTGTGAATGGGGTATAAGTCTATGCATTAGCAGGGTATAAATATCATCAGCACAGTATACAGTAATTTAAGCTTATAGACACGGTTTGTTAGATGTGTTTCATCATTGCTGCACCAGGGCCTTAATAACATATGGTCTTAAATCAAAAGTTTCATTGTCCTGGCCTTGCCCATAAAATAGAATGGAAAATCCCACCACAACAGGAAGATGATAAGCATGTACACTCTTCTATCGTGCTCTCTTCCCGCGGCTCTCTTTGCAGTCTGTACATGTAAGTCTCCAAGGCAAGGTTTCGTGGAAACACTTGTAATGACAAACGATGACACTGAGCTGATTTGAGCACTCAAGTAAAAGACCTTTCCTTCGTTTTGAAAACTTTTGCGAACAACATTTAGTCAGTATATTTAGTAAAACTGCTTTAGTTAAGACTACAAGCTTGCATTAATTATTGCACGATTATTGCACCTTCTTTATGGCTTATGCATACCTTTTATCACTCTTTCTTAATGAATTCCTCCTTGAAATTGTTATCACGCAGTATGAAATGCTAGATTGCAAAAAGCACCATATTTTTCTGCCTTCTTTCTACAAAACGTTTTCGTTTACTACATCAAATATGGCGGCCTTAAACTTTTCTTTGTTGCTATAGTAACGTCAATAGATGACCGAAATGTAGGTCCCTGTAGCGTACGTAATAATATTTGATTACCATTGATTACCATTGATTACTACCGTCTGGCCTCATAACTCAGTCGGAAGAGCAACGACGATCTGAGACTGGAATATGACTGCAGCACGGCAGTGTAGCAAGAAATTGCAATACTAAGAATTTGGCGCCGAATCTGCGAAGGAATTCAAATGTAACCAGGAGCCCATTGGCTCATGATGTAACTGAAATTTTACAATTATGAATGAATGATCGAAACTCTTTATTTAAAGTGCATATGACCCGAAAAATAAGTCATCCGTCTTTTTCCATTGTTGTCTAGCTAGTTACCAATACCTCGCTTTAGTTTTTGTCTTTTTAAATCTCGTCATATTTTGTAACCGTCACTTCTGAAGGTGTATGTTGTAGCATACGAAACGTCAAGTTAATAATAATATACCATGCGAAACCTTACTGTTATGTTTGTAACCGCTGTTTGTTTTCTCTTTCTGTTAAAGTTGAAATGGCCGAAAAACAAGAATATTTAAGAATATCTCTGCCAATAATAAAGCAATAAGATTGAAACTTGGCCCTACGAAATGTACCAGATGATGTACATTTTGATGTTGCTATGGCAACATGCTCGGTTCTAGTCTCTTTCCTCTTCAAAATCAAACATTACCATTTGCAGCCTACAAATGTTCAAGAGGAGACCCAGTGGAAGGTAGGTCTGGCATGTCTTAGATAGGAACAGGTATTTTTCCCTGTTGAGTCGCATTTTACTCTACTTTGGAAAGCTTTTTAAATGAGCATATTTTTGAAATGACTTATTTTTCGGGTCATGTGCACTTAAGTGTCAAAGGGTATTTAGCTTTGAATAAAACTAATTGGGGAGACTATTTACACATTAAAATATATCTTAGCTACATAAAATTAAAATTGTTTACAATTTAATTGGGGAAAGTCTTAATAAATAAATAAAATAACATAAAATAAATAAATAAACGAAATAAATAAATGAAATATGTGAACTTATTGGTGAAGTTTTAGCCTTGGGGGACTCGCATATAAAAAGGATGGGGCTGAACACCCCGCTCCATTTACATGGGAGCCATCCCTCCAGGTGTTTCAAACCCGCCATTTTGGTTTTAATACCATGCATTTTCTTATCCTGAACATGTCATCATCCGAATTCCATCTCCACTTTTAATCTCATTCGTTTGGTTGTCAGTGGTGACATCAGTGTTAATCCTGGTCCTGAAGTACGGCTGTCATTATATTTCTTCACACATCAGCAACCGCCGGCAATCTCATCGATCGGATGCTTATACCTGTCGAAACATTATGATTCTAACTCAGATTACTGGCCAGCCGACAAAATGTTCTAAAGATTTAACGAATAAAAATAGATTAACAATAGTTTTCCAGAACGTTATCCATGTAATCAAGCTGTACATTTCAAAGGCAACAGATTTGTGGTCATTTTGGATAATTAAGTCAGCTTAGGGATAAGATTTTTACTCCTTTTTAGATAATTAACTTTTTAGATCGCATAATTGAACAATATAATTTACCTTTTTAATTAGGTTTTAATTACAATAGGTTTTTTAAATTGTAACAGAGTTTGTAACAACTTTTATTAGTTTTTTAACTAAGTGTCACCCTTTTTAAATAATGAGTGATTGATTGATTGGTTCATCGATTGATTGTTGAAAAACTATTGTTAACCTCCACGATTTTTATTCGTTAAAGTTTTGGAAAATTTTGTTCGGTGGCCACAGCTACCAATGTTGTCCTATGGCCAATCCACACTCGGTTGGTTACCCTGTGGGCACTGACAGGAATTTCGCTCATCCATTTTCTGGACTTGGCTCAGTACCATAGATTTTCTTTTTGTTAGTTTCCTCAGTTGCGTCGAAACGAGGATAGTACTGAGTATCAACTTTATGTATTACAAAGGGTAAAACAAATCCCGTAAAACTTGGCGCATTCATTGATTCATCAGGAATCCGGTAAAACGTTCAGTAGGCTCGATTTCCGCCGCTCTCTCGTGTCCGGTCTACGTTCCTCCCGGGTTCAGGGGAGGAGCGCGGGCTCGTTCCCGAACAGCGGCTGGAAATCGAGCCTAGTAAAACGTCCTCTAATACAAATCATTGCTTTAAGCTTATCGTCTTATTATAGGCCAGGGTTATTTCCTCAAAAACCGACCATTCACTGTTTATTATACGTCTGGAGGCTTGATTGCTTGATCGTCGACGGATCGATCAATCGATCGAGGTCGATCGTTGTGTAATGAGGTTTTCCGTGGACGCCTTCAACCTATGAAATGCATACTTTATACGCATGTCTTTCCACAAACGGCTAATTATTGGTTTATTGACCATTTAGCAGTCATTAAAAACCAGTAAGTCATTAAAAAACAGTAAGTTTTAAGTGTTGTAAGACGTTTGCTTCACTTGCATTCATTAATTAAATGCGCTTTAGAAGCTCGCAATCGGCTGCTCTAGAAGCTCTGACCAACTTACAGAAAAAGTATCTAGGTTTAAAAACTTGTCCTAAGCAAACGTTAACTTGTCGTGGCAACACTCCAAGCGCGGATTCATACCTGTTTCCACCGTTTTACGGAAATTGTTCGGATTTTTCAGAATTACTCAGAAACCCCCAAAAGGGGACTTTAGGGATAAAAGTATCCAGAACATTTCCTAAGGAAGCACGGTCCTGGACCCTTCTAAAACGCACTCGTTGTCAGTTCGGAAATCAGTCACCAGTTATCCTAGATCCGCGACTGCACGCTTAGCCATAGTCCTTAAATAAGTCTAGCACACCTAATACGAGGGTCATTTTGGTCTAGTGCTAATCCTGAGTCATGCTTACCGCGTACCGCGTACAGCACGGCAGAAATAGCATTTAATGAGTTAGACCTATGCCTGTTAGAATGAACAATTCCAGCTTTTGCCGAGAGCATCTTACATTAACAGCTTTCATGTGTAAATGTTTTGGGAAAGGTTTACCTCTTGGTGATTTAAGGAAATTATAAGTGTGATAATCTTACAATTCTAGTGAAATTGTTTTATTTGAGAATATAGAAAACTTGTATTTACGCTGATTTCACTATGTATGTCACTGTATAAACTTACAATTAAGTTAGAAACCCGGCGAGAAATGTATGGCTACTTTAAGGAAAAGACGGGATGGAACAATTCTGGCAAAATCCTTGAAGATTTCTTGTACTGTATATCTGGTCTATATGGGGGGTAAACTGTAAATGTAAATCTTATTTATAGTGGTCATGCACTTAGCTATACAAGCACTAAGGTTAGCTAGTTTACAGGCATGCCACTGAAACAAAGGAAACAAATATTTCAAATAAACGTAACATAGTTAAGATTCCCAACTGGCAGGAGGCAGACCAGTTGGCTATTTACGAAGCGTAACTGAGGATTTGAACTGGGGACCACTGAGAAACAAATCCAGCTAGTGGCAGGGCGGAGACCTTCAACCTGGGACCTCCGGATTACAACAACAGCGCCTTAAACCACTCGGCCACGCTGCCTCCTTAATACCTGAATACGCCAGTGTATATTAAAATATTACACTTTTCGAGGAGAGGACAGAAAAGGGCTCATATCTAACTGTTAAATAGGCTAGGGTATAACAAACGTCACCAGGTATTTTTCTTGGTTAAATGCTTTCTTTTTTCCGAGAAAAATGCAAATAAAAAAATCCCGTCAAAATCATAGTTCACTAAATTATTAAGTTTTAGAGGCTCGCATGCAAAAACATATCATTAGTTGCCACCATTATAACACTCCTACCTTTTTCTTTAAACATCTCAATATTTAATCTCTAGATACCTATTATAATCTTAAGTTAGCTAAATCTAATTCATTCTAAACACTTAGTGTCTGTCATTTCAGGATTTAACTCTTGTGTTACCGTTATTCCTTCTGTACCCTGAGTTTTAGAACCACATTTAAACCGCGACCAAATAGGTAAACATAAATTTTTCAAGGCTTGATTATAGTTTGTACTAAACACGAAAAGAATAACAGGGTTAATTGCTGTACTTAGAGAAGGACATATGTAAAAAGTGAAGGCTACAAGTAACAGGCATGTATCCTTCCCAAAGATTGACGGGTAGAATTTTTTAAGAAACAAATAGACGCAAAGGGGTGTCCTGCAAACAAAGAATGCCAACACGATGGCTACTAAGATTTTCAGAACCTTCTGATGTTCTTTTCGTCTTTTTTCGCTTTGATGACCTTTTATCAAGTTTCCTGGCCTTGGTCTCTGCTTTAGAGCTCTGGTAATCACAGAGTATAGAGTTATTATCATGATAAGAGGCACCAGGTAAAATAAGACAAAACCCACACCATTAAAAATTGTTAAAGCTCCTTCGTCCATCATGAATCTGCAAAATGTATGCTGGCCTACTTGAATTATCCCGGCAAACAGAATGAAAGGTATGGCACCAAGCATGGGTATTATCCAAGATAACGACAATAAAATCACCCGAATTTTCCCAAGGGAAAAACAATGGCGATAAATCTATCAAAAGCAATTAGCACAAGGCTCAAGACAGAAACTGTCTGTGACACTGTGCGGAGATACATTGCTATTTTACAAACGAAGCCGGCTGAAGGTTGGTTGATGAAGATGTTAGTTGTTAGCATCCCTTCGCTGGCATAAAGCGGCCAATTGAAGAACGGGCTGAGGAGATCCGACACCGCCATGTTGACAATGCAGTAGTTGATATTTGTTCTGAGGCTTGGGGTCTTAATAAAGGTTGTAGCCACCAAGATATTTCCGACAAATGCTGCTGCACTTATCGCAGTCAGGCTCGTTGTGAACATTGCGGACACCGTTCCTGAGCAAGCAGCAGATGTAGAATTCAACGGACCCTCAGTGGAGGTATTCATTAGTCTATAATACGTTGCTATAATGGCCGCACGTGGGCAGATAAAAGTGCTCTGATGATTCAGAAGTGTTCTGCCACTGTCCTTTTTTACCTTTAATAAACATAGCAAAAAAATAATTAGTGGCAAATGGTGTTAAAAATAAAGGAAAGTTAAATGTTATGAATAACCATGTTGTAGTCTCTGGTGAAACTGACATGCTTGGTCATCGTGCTTAAGTCAGTTCCGGTGGACGTGCGGCGGAATGAGGGTGTGAAAGGATGCTCGGCTGAGTGGTTTTTCCGGTGTGTAGGAGCGGGCTTCTGTTGAATTTTGATCACTAACTCGCCGTTACTTTTGAACGCTTTTTACTAAGAGCAGGTTCGACAAAAAAATCGATAACATGGCCTTTTCATTGTTAACTTGTTGAAAAAGCTGTGCTCACGTCTGTTTTTAGACGCTTTTAATCCGCAATCGTACAAGTGCCTTTTGACTTTTGTAATTGTTTATATTGGTCTGTCTGAAGGCTTCTTCGTAAAACTGATTTGTGATCCCTTGACATATGTGAACCGAAAGTAACTGATTTCATAGTGAGCAACGTCGTTATCAGAAGAGACTTCATTCAAACTACTGTTTACTGATAAAAAGGCCACTGGAAAACATTTCTTGACATTCATCCCTCAAAAACTATGCGCAACCACTTAGTTGTGATCATGAATATTATTGTATCGCTCAAACAGTGTCGGTATTGGGATCAGTTATATGTTGTTTACTTTCAAAGAAAAAAGAAATTTTTTCTGTTTTCAAAGTTCTCCAAAGTTAAATTACCAATAATTTTTTTGGTTATAGCAAGTAGTACCATAATGAGGTCGAAAAATGAAAAGTCCGTGAAGTAGTAAGTGCTTCATTCAAATGTGAACTCGGCTTCACAACAAGGAAAATGAATGATAAGTGATCAAACACGTTTTTGTCCAAACTGACCGAATCTTCTCAAGACTAAAAGAAATCAAGGTTAGCTCTGCTTACTTAAAGTGGTTACTGCAGCTCCCTTCCACAAGGTACTCTGTGATCTCACCTTAATTAATAGCGAGGACTTGGCTTAGCAGCACTTCGCTCAGTCAGTGTATTTGGCTGGCCATCGATTGATAAG
>OZ026603.1:20832861-20865361 GCA_964020085.1 Micromussa lordhowensis
ACAACAGACCTTAGTATTAGTACGAGGCTCTGGGGAATAAATCCCACAAACTCTGTAGTTATTCCCCAGAGCCTCGTACTGAGCTCTATTGTTTTAGGCTGAATTTCAATGAAATCGAAATTTGTCTATTAATTTTTACTGAATAAAAGAGTTCTTTCGGTTGATTTTTGTTTGATAGACCGCGGGTTACAAAATTGCTCATTTTACGGCAACAAACTCTTCACTAAAACCTATTTACCAGCAATGTTTTCAGCTTCTGCTAAGTAATCAAGATTTTGCTAGGTTTTTACTGATCCTTTCATTTAAACCAAATCAAACTTCAACTTCCAAGTAAATTTCGTTATTATAATTCTACCTTGTCACAAAATGAGAGATCGCTTGAGACTTTAAAGTAATTGCATGCATAAAGATCTCAAGTGGACACAACTATAAGCCGACGTATATATACCTGTATCATAACAACGTCTGATACACATACACAGGGTTCATAAGAAATCAATAGAAGTGTTTATTACTGCGTTACGTTAGTTACATTACTGCGACTCCTCAGCCTCATCTGCTTTGAGGTCTTGTTTAATGCTGTCAAGTACAGCAGTTTTGGGATCCTGTGACATTTTCGCTTTTCCTAAGTAATGATTCGATGCTCCGCTTCCCCCCTTGGCTCTTCTGGCACACTGAGATCTGAATCCAGCAAGCTACTTTCATTTTCGTCTACCATAGTAGAAAAGGAATCTTTTCTTGCTTTAGTGAGAGACCCACTCAAGGTGGTGAATCTGCTCTCATTTGACCATCGAAGAGACCACCATTAGAACAGAATTTCATCACCATGTTGTTTCGTAATAGTTTTAGCGCCATCTAAACCACGATTTCTATAATCTCTGTGACACTTCTTCCTTTCTCTAATGAGTCGGAGGATTTGTTCCTTGACTTTTGTCCGGGATTTGGCATTTTAATTTGACAGAAACTCCTATAAAACGTTCGTTTATGGAAGGCGACAACGGAATGAGTTCGCGCAGGCGCAATGCTATGTAATCTGATCTCTCACTGCAGTGACAAGGTAGAATATTTAGCTCTGCTGCGTAACCTAACTACGGCGACGCAGTTGTCCGTTTCGTAAACGGTCGATGCCATTTTGGCGACACTTAGACCCCGTTTACACGGGTCCGGACGAATTTTTGCACGGACAAAAACTTGCACGGTTCCACCTTGCGTTTACACGGGACCGGCGGAACTGGACGAATTTTTGAACGGCTAAGGCCCCGTTTACACGGGTCCGGACGAATTTTTGCACGGACAAAAACTTGCACGGTTCCACCTTGCGTTTACACGGGACCGGCGGAACTGGACGAATTTTTGAACGGCTAAGTGTGCAAGTTTGGGACCTGAAAAAAGCAGGTCAACTTTTTGACCGGCACAGTTCCATTTTTCGCACGGACTCGTGTAAACAGTCGAACCGTGCAACTTTTTGCTCAGATAGCGCGGTTCAGGCCTGGAATCTAGTTAGGTTTTGCCTGGCTGCGTAGCAAAAACTGAAACATTTTTGTTACATTTTGATCCTGGTTTGTTACGTTTTGTTACATTTACGGCAAAAGAAACAAACAAAAGCAAATTACAGATATGAGGAGACGAGCGGCAGCAGCATGCATCACTATTTTAGCCGGATTAGCTGGGCTTTTGCTGTACACATTGCTGCAAATGGCTATTGTTTGTTTGCTTTGTGACCATGTACAGCTAATGAAAAAACTTGTTTGTAGTCTATAATTACATGAAGCAACAAATTAATTTCTTCATCACACCACGTAAAGTTTTTGTCTGCCGCCATGTTTGATTTGCCGCGTATGGCATGCTGCAACATGATTGGCTTAAAACATTAGCGATAACCAATCACAACAGAGCCGTAAAAAAGCCATTCAAATGCCGCGACTGGTCTAAAATTTGCACGGATCCGTGTAAACACCACTGCAATCTGTAACAGAATTTGCACAGATCCATGTAAACAGGCGGTCCAGGAACAAAATTCATCCGTGCAAAAATTCGTCCGGACCCGTGTAAACGGAGCCTTAAAAATTTTTTCAAACTGTAAACGAATTTTTCTCTACTAAATTAAAGAAAAAGGAAAATTTGCAAGTACCACCTAGTATCGAACCCAGAACCTCTGTTTCCTGACATCCCTCTTATACCACTACACTACCAGGTTCATCCGCCAAATTTCCGCAAAATTTAATCATAAAATGTGACTTTCTTAAATATTAATGATTAGAGCTGCCCCAACCTACAAATGAAAGCTAACCGCAAGCAAACCAGTGTGAATATGAAGAATAAAGCATTTGGTGAGTGCGTTTAACTCCATCAACAAATTCTAACCAGTTTCTACCTTGTCCAGGCCTAAACTGAATCTTCCATTCTGAAAGGCTTGGTTACCAATTATGGCATCGACCGTTAAAAATGGCATCGACCGTTTACGAAACGGAAATCAGCTACGGCGACACTAAAATGAAGTTTTTCGTCCTTCGCCTTCTTCTTACACTGCGGCTTTTCAAGGTACGTAATCCATAATTCAATTCTTGCCAAGTCAGAAAGGTCAAGTTGAAACCGTAGACCCCTTCATGCTCTAAGGGGCATTACGGGTAATCGGGGCAAGATTGCACAGAAACAAAGCGGCAAAAGACACGTAAATGTTTCGTCTCCAAATGTGAAATCAGAACGGAAATAAAAAGAACAACGTATGTTTTACAACTGCTTCTTTGTAAAGTTGCCCTGATTACCCATAATGGGGTCTATTCATTTGGTACAAATGAAGCTGAACAGACCTACCCCATGCCAGCACCTTTCTACAATTCTGTATATCTCATCAGGGCACCTGTGGGGTTTTTGAAGCCGGTAACCATTTACGACCTGCAAAATACAAAGTAAGTAAACACACTTACTCAGCCTTTTGATCCTCACATCGTATGTCCGAGATATTAAGAGTTTGACGATTTTTCAACCCAGCAAAGACATACAAATGAAATGTTCCACTGGTCACAGTGGAGGGAGCAAATATAAAAGAGAGGTTTGTTCAGAGACAACTAAAGCAATACTATGCGTAAATTAACTCTAAGATGAATAGACACAATAAATTTCAGGTGTTTGATATTAGGAGCTGTTGACGATTGCCGCGTTCTGAGAGTTCAAAGGCTGAATGATGTGATAAGATCAGGTAAAGGGTTGTGCAAGGTAAAGGTAACGGCGATGCTTTATTGTCATGGCCACAGTAAAAGGTTTATTTTGCAACTGTCACGCCACATGCCGGAGCAGCCGATACAAATGTCCAAGGCAGCTTCAATATCGTCAACGTTGGAGAATGCCATGGAAAGAGCAATAGCAAGAAATGCTTCCCTATTTCAGCTATGCAATAGAATCTTGACCAACCAATCCGCGTTCACATTTCTACTTCGCCTGGGCGAAGCGAAATCCCATTGGCTGAAAATGCATCAATGCATCAATCAATTTTCGCGGCAAAGCGACAGTCTCGCGTCGAATGTACAAATGTGCTGAATCGCGTTCCTGGAGGTGGGAACGTGTGAAAATAATGTCGGAACTTACTCCAAAAAAGAAAGTTGGGCGAAGAAGAAATGCTCTTTTTCCCTCGGTAAAGGATTTCTGTCGACTCTGCGTTTGTTCCTTTAAAGTTCAGTACGGAAGCCAGGTCCGTCAAATTGGAACAGAACATTTGTTTCAACCTTCAAAGTAAAAAGGCTCGATCGGTGTTGTCCTCGCAAAGCAGTGTGAAAACATCATAGTAGGGTTGACATTGAAACAGTGCGAAGGAAATCGGACCGAGTTTGTAGCGCTTGTGGACAGAAAATAAGGACACTACATCACCTGTACTCGTTTGTTGCATGCGCTTTGTACAGTGATAGCCAAGAGACGGGTGTATGTGGAGAAGAAAGATCAAAGCGCTGTCTTCCCACATCGGTGTCTTCGCGTGAACAAAAAGGTGCAGAAAAAAAACGCTGAAATCTCTGCGGGTCAAAAACGAGAAGGACAAGCAGGAGAGGACGAAGAGTTCGGAGAGAAGCGAAAGAGGAGTTCGTTAAGGAAAACTCTTTTCTGTTCAGTAGATAAGCCTGAAGAAAATCGTGAAAATGAGGGCCGCAGCTGTATCACCCATAAATGTAATAAAAACCATAAATGTAATACCAACCATAAATGTAATAAAAATTGACCATAAATGTAATACTAACCATAAATGTAACAACTTTTAACCACAAATGTAATAAATCCACAAACCATAAATGTAATAAAATTTGCCCATAAATGTAATAAACTGAACAACCATAAATGTAATAAGTTAGTATTTTAACCCAGCAACTGCGAACATTTAGAAAGTAAGTAAAGTACGTATGATTAAAATGTCCATATACCATAGCATTTAAAGTACTGGGGGATGATTACATTCCATTCATTTGAAGGAGCTTGAGGTTCTCTTTGTGTCAAGACAAATTCTTTACAAATACGCCTGTTTAGATTTTTCAAAATTCCATGCGGCTTTTAAGCCAATGTCAGGCAAGGTGGTAAGGTGGTGAAGGGGGGAGGGGTTGGATGATCCCTATTGGAGCCAGAACAATCAACAGAGATAGGAGTATCGGGCTAGAACTGCTGACTTGCAGGTTGGTTGGGTGGGGCCGGTGGTCAAAGTCCTAGACTATTGATATTGGTAAGACATCCCTTGAGGCACATGGGCAATCCTAGGGTAAAATACTAATCAACTTTCTATAGAACAAAACTCGGTTTATTACAAAGTTAACAGTGTAGCGGCAACTAATAATTAAAGAAATTGTCTGAAGTGTCAGGTTTGCATTGCCATCATACCCGTTATTGATGATTGCGAATAAATCATGAAAATAACTTTAGCATATGTGGAAAACAGTATTTTACATTTACAAGACGTATTGATTCCGTTTCACGTCCCGGACAGTACAAGGCAAGTAGCTAAGTCTTTTTTATCTCTTTTTTTTCCAAAAGATGGCTGTTACATACATCCATGTTGAAACCCCAGTGAAAAGAAGATTTATCCAAGCATTTATCCACTGACGACTGTTTATGGTTTCTTTTAATGCCATCACAAGCCCGCTACCTCTTCCATACTGTTTTAGAATCTGTCTCGTGCTGTGGAGACCGGGGTACATGTCTCTGTTAGGGCTTATTTTCGGTAACCTTTTAATGTATCTACAATGGGCGACAAAAGTGTGGAGACACTTTGCCATTTTGGAGTACTTAAGGCCAATTCCCCCCCCTCAACCCCACGATTCTACCCCCTCCCCCCAAAACAATGTTGGATTTCAGGTGTCTAGAACTTGCTTTTTTCCTAAACAACATTGAAAAGGGGGAGAGGGTGTGGGTCTCAATGTAAACCGAATTTCAAATAGAATTAGTGAAATGCTGCAATTAGCACTCGATTCAGGCAACTGTCTCAACTACTTTTGTCGCTCATTGTCTGAAAGTGGTACCTATATATTTTGCATTAATTATACCGCGCGAATTTAGATAACGTGGAAAAATAGTATTTGGTGGAATTTTTTCGTGTCACGAGAGAAAACTAGTCATATTTGAGATAGATAAGCCGGCAATCTTCATGATAATCGTGCTTTTAGTTTGATTTGATGATATGATTGCCCTCTGTCTCAGCCAATCAGCATTTAGTAATTTTGCCCCGTATGTGATGACTGGAATAAGCACATGAGTACTTTTAATGGCTTACAGGCTTGAAGAACTGAAGAACGTGGCGATATTGAAGAGAGATCTGAATGAAAAAGTGTTGAGATATACTCACTTAGAAATTAAAAAAACTTCACTATTGACGAAAATAGGATTTCACAAGAAGTAGTGTTTTTGTTTCTTTAAGGGGTTGTAAAGAGCTTGGTTCACGCCTTAAGGGGTCTAATAGAAAATTTCAAGTCAATTTCATGAAGAATGAGAGCGGCAAGTTTGTGGCCCCTTGACATGAAGTCATAGCCAGTTTATTACATTTATGGTTAAGCCTTGTTACATTTATGGTTGTTCAGTTTATTACATTTATGGGCAAATTTTATTACATTTATGGTTTGTGGATTTATTACATTTGTGGTTAAAAGTCATTACATTTATGGTTGGTATTACATTTATGGTTTATATTACATCATGGGTGATACAGCAGCGAGTGGGAACTCAGTTTGTTAAACGTTGACGATTTGACCGAGAAGAAGGACACTAGAGTCAAAATTCTTATTTCATATCCCAGCGGACACGTAGAAGTTCGGTCTCCGGAAGAAAAGAAAACAATCGCAGTTATTAAAAATATGGATTTAAAACAGTGGAAAGCTGTGGTGAATGCGATTTTTGATCACGCAGAGTTGAAGAGTTGCCGGCGGCTTTAAAGCGAAACGTCTCCGCGGAATTCAGGGAATATTGCCGTTCGGACTCGGTATTAAAAGGTTGTGATCCAGATCAGTTATCCTCTTCCAATAATCGTCTAGTTCTGCGTGAAATAGCAATGTTTTGCCCTCTTTGGAACGCAAGTGTCTTTGGTGCATGTGCTGAAACAAAGGATGATCTTGAATAATACTGGAGAAATTACCAAAACACAAGCTTTCGCACTGTTTAGCAGCTCTTTCGCCACCACAAAAGATTGGAAGATTAAACTTTTTCCGTATCCTGTGGGAAGCAAGAGCGTCATGATTTAAAAGCAAAATTTCACTGCTGTAACTTGCCGTTCTTTCAGTTGGAACCGAACGTTTGCTGTGGCCTGAAATTTCCTACAACCTCCGAAATACAGGCATTCAACTGCTTGTCTGCCATGTTGATTTCCAACTGCTTGCGCGGTTTGATTGACAAGCTCCTGTCAAATTTTAAATTTCCGGTGAAATTTAATCCACCATGCTATCCTGTAGTTTCCGGTGTGGAAAAATGAAAATTCTTCAGTCATGGCGGCAAGCTCTCCCTAGCTCGCCCCCGCCCCAATCCTCTCGCGCCCGCTCGCACCCAAAATAACCGCGCCCAAAATAAATCTCGCGTGAGACCCAAATAGAGAGCTTGCTCGCAGGCTAGAACTAGGACAGGGGAACACGCCTTTATGTTACTGAAGTAGTAATTTAAGGATGGTTTACACCTTCAGCGAAAGTTGTTTACAAAATGTACGGCCCCACTGGGGCCGACTTGGTATGTAATAATACAAACACAGACCTTTTGAACCACATCTGTATTGTTAATGGCAGGATAAGGCTGCTTTCCCGCACTGAAGATTTCCCACGTTAGAATACCTGTCCAAAAAAAGAACGATCAATATATTGCAAGAGGTAACGTTTAGGCATAATGGTTACAATCGGACATTAAAATATCACATTTGGTAAATTTTATATCGCCAGTAAGGGAACTGTAATGCGAAAAACACGTATTAGCAAAGTTTGAGCTGGAACTATATGAATACAATCTGTTGATTTTACCATTTAGAAAGATTTAAGTGATGCCAATGGAGTGAAATCGGTAATAATTCAGCGATTTATCAAGAATTTCCGAACGGAATAAAGGTTAATTTTAGAAATTCCGTTTTTGCATTTTATCCTTGCGTTGTTGTATGTAGTTTGAAGTTTATGACACGAGTTTGGGAATCATTTTGGCGACGAGAAATTCAGTTTCTCTCACTCTTTTCCAGGTTTTCTTTCGACACTGTCTTGTTGGTAACCTACCTGATCGTTTTGGCGTTCTGTTATGACGTCAGTTCTATAAATGTCTGTCCTCCTATTCATGATAAATTTCGTCCTCACATTGCCCAAGTAGCTCAGTGAGAATCCACAGTTTCACAGAGTGAAAGGTTGGAGTAACTAAGTGGCAAAGAGGCAAACAGACAGACAGACAGAGTGACCGACTAACAAATTGACTAAAACAGACAGTCCTTACCAAAAGCCCAGATGTCCGATTTACTGCTAAACTTGGTGTAAAGAATGACCTCGGGTGATGCCCATTTTATTGGAAATTTCGTGCCTTCTGATGCAGTGTATTCATCGTCGATGACGTATCTGCCAAAGCAACATCAACATCACACTACTATAGGTATTGATTGATGGAGGACTGGGGTCAGGTCATAAATTATTGTCTTCATACTTCTCCAGGTGCCTTGTCTTCACTCATAATAATTGAAAGCAGCACAACACAATCATCATCGTATCAAGAAAAGTGGGTCCATTTGCCAAAAAAAGGCTTTGTTATGCGTTAACCGAATTGTCAAAATTGTCTATGAACACAGACGTTTCGGGTGTATTACCCTTCTTCAGTGTGAAAAATAACCGTTGTTATACTACAGGCTAAGAAATTTCTCAAACGCGATTGGCTAAGACCAGTAGTATTTCTGCCAAATTTGAAATACCTACATGTAAAAATTTCAGTTTCCATGGAAACCTAAATGATCGAAACAATATGGCGGAAAGATTTTCAAAATTCTGTGGAAAAAACTGCCAGAGCTAAAGGAAATTACCAAGATATGGAAACAGCAAAGAATGTACAAAGATCTAGGTCACTGTTTCGTCGATTTAAGGTGGAAGGCAAAGGATACAGTCCTGATATTTTCAGTGAGCTGCAACGCGAACCAACTCCGCTGACGAAATTCGGTGCATAGCTTTATCGTCGAGCGCTCTTTCAACTGCTATCGAAGAAGGTGAGAGTATGAAAAACGGTTCCTTTCAGTCTTTATTCGACAGTTCAGAAGCACAGGCAACCAGAAGTAAACGTCGTCCGCTGGAAACTATTTTCCGCTGCTGTGGTGACCAAAGATACGATAAGCTTAAATAGCCAACAATTTTCACGGCCTGCTGCTTAAATGAAAGCCCCTAAGTCCAAGTTCCACACAAGCAGAATGGGTTAAAAAATCGATTGATACACTTCGATTGACGATTAGGCTGTTCAAAATGTACCCTTCAAAAGATATTTACATGTATTCAAGTACTGTTTTATCGCAGTTGAAGCGAAAATCATTTGAACATGTGTGACCTTTGTGCGATCACATGTTTGATCACATGTTGTAGTAAAACCAATCACTCGCGCGTGACTAAACAGCGTTACAAGATGCGAAATTTCTTTGCCTTGTAGTATAAACAAAAAATAGCACGGTTTCTTCGGGGTATTTGGTATAAATACCGGCTCGTGATATTTCAAAACTCTACAAATATCACTCGCCGCGGCGGCTCGTGATATTTTGGCGAATTTTGAAATATCACTCGCGGTATTTATCCCAAATACCCCTAGAAACCGTGCTATTTCCTATACAAATACGCAATATTTTTGTAACTACGTTAAAAGGAAGTGCGTACGCGTAAAAAGTAGCGCGCGCACAGTTCAAAAGTATTTGAAGTTAATGTTAAGGCCATGCGGCTGCACGGTCCCCAGCTCAAAAATTAGCTTCATTTCCATTTGTTTGCGGAGGATGTTGGAAACTCGACACAAACGCATACCTCGCACCTGGACATCTGTAATACTGTGACCAGCGGAGTTAAAATGTTATGTCACGGGAAATCCAGGGGTGTTGTTGCGTATGCTACGCAAATGCTCACCAATTCGGCACCTGAGACTTCGCCCAGTTTCACCGATGTAGATATGGGAGCATCTGCGGCAGGATATACAGTACACAAGATTTTCGGACACGCAGGTGAAATGATCGCGGATGGTGAAGGTGCTTTTAGGGCCTCGTATATCGTTGAGAGGAGTAATGTACTCGCAGGTGTGACACCGAGGGCGTTGACATGCATGTGACCCAGGCTGCTCAGTGGAAGAGCTAATTAGAGAATTAACCTAATATGGCCATTTTTGAACATTGACGGCAGCAGCGTTAAAATACACAAGGGACTTTCAAAATTTCCCGAGCGGGAAATTTGAATGGTCGGCAAAAGCTGAGTAACGACAAATTCTCCCGTGGGGAGGTATTACAGGTATAATTTGTTGTGTGCAAATCGTTACACTGGAGAGGCTGGTAGGGGTGACCATTGCTGTCGATGATATCATATATGAACTATTTCGTGTATACATCACATCAATTCATTCCTCAGGGGAAGATATGAACTCGATGAATTGACCTCGCTCCCAATGTGTGGCTTCATAGCTCAGTTGGTAGAGCATCGCACCGGTATCGCGGAGGTCAAGGGTTCGAATCCCGTTGAAGTCCTGATTTTTTTCAGGCTTCTTCTTTCTAATTGCTTAATTGGAAAACGTACTGCGATGATCATTGTTCACTTTCATCGACAACCGCAGTTCATATATGAATTATTTCGTATAACATCACATTGATATCGCCATTGTTGTTTGGCTTCACTGTTGGAAATTTGTGTTAAAGAACCAATCTGTTAACCGAGGAAGAAACACGGGACGTTTTGAACAACTTCGTTGACAGCAGATGGCCAGTTCGGTTTATGCGACACGAGAGGCGATACGACCCTTCAGCTAAAAGAAAAATTAGGCGACATCGGTAAACGAAAGGATGCAACATGGCGACACGGCTACCCCCTTGAAAGGCCTCAAATCATGCCTACTAGATAAAACCCACTCAGTAGCGCATGTTTCTCAAATGAATTTGTTTTGGTTTATGTTATAATAATCGTATTAATACGGATTATATGTGCTTAAGATGGTAAAATTACCGGGCGACATAACTTCGGGCGAGATGACGATTGGGCGACTGGACTGTAAAGCCTTAAGATCTCTATCTCTTAGCACTTACAATGCCAGTATTTGAAAGTTAAATATTACGGTTGGGAACCACCCATTTTCTTCGACCCATGGCGTTATAATGCCACAACTCTAATTGGGACATTTCATTAGCTCCTGGTTATCTCCCATGGCTTGTCGTGCTATGGGAATTATTTTCTCTTGGCATTTAGTTAACGGCTTGTGTTGTCAAGCATGCCATCATATGAACCCGGGTCACATGGAATTGCGTGCTATATACCCTGCTACACCCTTCAGTGTCGAGTCTAATCTCTGTTCTGTACATGCCCTTTCAACTTCCATTAAATCATTCAAATTTTAAATTCCACACTAACCTTGCTAAACCAAAATCCGCCACTTTTACAATGTTATTATCTCCTATGAGACAGTTTCTTGCCGCCTGGTGAAGAAACAAATGGGTGATAAGTTAATTACATTTCCCTCCAAATAAAGCTTTTAATGCTGCCTTGCCGGTTTATTTTGCATCATAATGTAGCAGTGGTAATGTCCATCAATGATGAAGATGTAAGGATTGGATTGTTATAATTGGATAAATACCTACGTGCCTTAAGTCCTGATTCAATAATAGATAATGATTGTGCAATAAATTCGAGATAGATGGGGACTCGCATTCAAACTAATAAAAGATGATGCTTTCTTCAACTCGCCACTAAGGTTCAAACTTCAGATACATTCAATCAAGTCATTAGAACAAAGCCAAAGGTAATTATTAAATAACTTCTTTGAGGTCGCTTTAGTGTCACTATCTTACAAAGAGGTCTAGTTCCCGATATCTTCTTGATGTCAGGAGCAACAATGCTCTACATACTAATCCCAGAGGAGTTATTCGAGTAAAGCACAAATTGAAGGAAAAGTTCACTTACAATGCACGCAAGCCTAAATGCATTTGCTACAAGACAACGAACTATTCTTTGTTCCCCACCTTTAGCCTTGAAAACTTGAAAGCAGTTCAACACTGCACATTTTGTTGAAACGATGTGTCTGTGTTGCGTTATGCGGATATACACGTCAAACGGACAATGAATGGACAACTATCTCCCTCAAAGTCCGAAGAGAAATATAAACGGCTTGATGATCTGCGTTCACCTTGACTTAGGCCTTGCTACATGTATTGATATATTTGTTTTCAATAAAAAGCTTGAAACTTTAACAGGTCAATTATCTTCAGTCCGTGGGAAGTTATTACAAAGTTTCGCATCACATATCCCCCGAAAACAATTTTTATCAACACCTCCTGAGGAAGGTTCGCACACGAATCTTCTCATGTTCAGATTTCTTTTTGCTGTAGTTATACAACGACCAACTCATGTCAGATATGCAAACAACTGGGGGGGGGGGGGGGGGGCACCGTACTTGTTTTGGAGTGAAATCGTTTTAAAGCGTGCTCGATGGTGAGTTACCTGCCCAGTAAGGATGCGCAGAAACAATGGGCGCCAATGCCCTAACGATTGCAACATGTTTTAAGCTTCTGTTACATACTTACTAAATCCCTGTGGATAAAGTTTCTACTTTCCAGATACTTCATAGCTGATGACACTTGGCGAACCATTTCTGTCATCTGAGAAGACTGCAGGCGAGTATGATTTTTTCGCAAGTAGTGCAAAAGACACCCTACAAAATATCAACCTGAGTAAAACACTTGTTATCAGACGATATCTAAAGCCATCAGCGACGTTTGAACCCCATACTAGAATGTTGTTACCTTCATCAGGGTTCTATCCAGAGTATTTGAGGGGTAGAAGCTTCCCCCCCCCCCCCCAAATGCCCAGCCTCCCCCCAAAAAATATTGTTATCATTACAGTGTACAAGTAACTATATCGGAAAAATCATCCAGACGCGACGAAGTCAGTGCACATGAAGTCAGTATTCCCTGTCTAAGGACACACTCGATTAGACACATTGTCAGTTAACAGTCGCAGCTACCGCGGTCAGTTTTTATTTACAGGTTTACATTTATCTAGAATTTTGCAGTAGTTAAGAGCATTGGTAAGAAATGGAAAAGTGCCGTTGTTGAGTTTATTACCTTTGTCGAGTCTATTTATTTTATTCCCTACTAACAAGTCAACGAGTATGTATAAATATTTGTGGAATAAGACGTGTCGGGTAACTCTTCTGTTCACGTTAGCAAGTATCAGAGCTAAGTGTAACATTGCTCATCGTGTTTTGGCCAAATTTGTATGGAAAGCCAAATATGAACGTAGAACTACACAAACATTCAGTGTTGGACTGAACAACTCACCTTGGGACATGAACTCCGTGATGATATAAATCGGCTTCTCACTACAAACACCATAGAGCTGCACAAGATGAGGATGCTGGAACTGCCTGTTACCAGATATACCACGTGTCTCAGGGACTGGTCAAAAAGTATTGGGGGTGGGGTGGGCCGGAGAAGAGAGGGGTGGGTCATCAGTTTTTGAGCCTTTGGGTGGGTCATCCCTGTTTTACAACAGGAATTAGCACACATTTGAAAATCGACAACCGAGGTAACTCCTTCTAATTCCATAAGACGAAAATGTTTCGAGCCATGGTGGCCATGGTGTGAGATGACAATTTCATGTATTGTAAAATCTGTACAAAAGCTAAAAAGTCTAACGGAATGAGCAAGGAGTCCCCGGGCAGAAATGTTCAAAGTATTAGTATTTTGCTGGCTGTGTGAGTTCCAAGACTCACTACAGCCATTTCTAGTTAGATCACTGTTCCAAGCGTAGCGAGGCTGGAGACAGAGTGTGATAGATTTACGGTCAAGCTCTTTTAGAGTTTACGGACATGGCTTAAAGTTTCAAGAGTAAAGGAACGCAATATTATTTTTTGAATGATTTTGTATTGTTGTTAGAAATAAATCTAAAATGTAAATAATACCAGAACTTCATACACAAAATGTGATTTTTTTGGATTATACAACCAAAATGTCACGTTTTATAAGGGTGGCTCATTTTCAACCTTCATTTAGGGGTGGGTCACTCAGTTTTGATTTTGTACACGATTCCTCTGGAAGCCTCTTTCTCGATCTTGTCTTTTGTTTTTTTCAGTATGTTTGAGATTGTCCGAATAGGCTTATGGGCGACCTTGATGTGGAAGCCATTGTTGGTCCAGCATTTGTAGGCTTCGGCCAAACGATCGCAACTTTAGAACGCAACATATCGCAGCACTGTTGGGCATACATGTTGCACGGGTTTGGCTACCCTGTTGCGACGTGTTGCTACATGTTGGGTATTGAATAAATTTAACTAGTGCGCATACCTGGTGCAACATTTTTGCATGAACCTGGCCAAACGACTACAACAAATTTGAGCCAACAAATTTCAGTAAGCCAACAACATATCACAACAGGCTGTTGTGATGTGTTGTTGGCTTATTGAGGGTGGCCAAACGCGCGCAACATGCTGTGCCAAACAATGTTGCGATATGTTGTTTTGAAATGTTCCGATCATTTTGGCCAGCGCTTTAGGGCGAGAGCGGGAGATGACTGACATTTCAAACTATGTTGGCTCAAATTTGACCATTTTTAAACTTGAGCCAACACTACCCAACATGTCGTAACACATCCCAAGAAGGTGGCCAAATGCGCGTAACATGTTGCACCCAAAAATGCTGCAATATGTTTACGTTGAAATGTTGCATCGTTTGGCCGGGGCTCCTAGACACAGTAGGAAGAGTTTCTACTGCATACTTACGTCATAACTTTAGCTTCATCTATAAAGTCATCCTCAGACATCGCACCTTCCTTCATCATTTTAACAGCTACAGTCATATTTCCTCGATATGTTCCTTTTCTCACAGTCTGTCAAAAAGCAAAATCACAAATTATTAAACTAACCAACGATCATAATGATGTAAGTATATATGAAATAATTCATATGAACTGCGGTCATAGATGAAAGTGAAGAATGATCCTCGCAGTGAATTTTCCAATTTAAGAAATTTTTTTTTCAGGCTTATTCTTTCCAGTTGCTTAAATTGGAAAATTCACTGCGAAGATCATTCTTCACTTTCATCTATAACCGCAGTTCATATGAATTATTTCATATATACTTACATCATTTCACTCCTCACGGGAAGATATGAACTCAACAAATTGACCTCGCTCCCAATGTGTGGCTTCATAGCTCAGTTGGTAGAGCATCGCACCGGTATCGCGGAGGTCACGGGTTCGAATCCCGTTGAAGCCCTGATTTTTTTCAGGCTTCTTCTTTCCAGTTGCTCAAATTGCTCATAATCTGGACCGGAAATATTCATTCTTACCCCAAACTGTCCTGTGCCCAGCTCATCGCCAAGAACAATTTCTGATCTGTTCATTTCCCATATATCTGTGAAACAAGACCAAATGACTAAATGTTAGAATGGAAGAAAGACGATAAGTAGAAGTCATACGCATCCACTTTTTTTAATAGGGTTAGCACTTTCTATGACAGAAATGGACTCCTGTGCGAGATAATTTGCGAACTGTGTAGTTCAAAGGAATTGCGGTTGTAGTTCGCTGCAAGTCCGTTTCACCCCGAACCGTTTCGCCCCAAATAAAAGCCATTTCGCCCCATCTCAAAGTTGATTCACCCCGACCAAAGAGAGTAGAGGGTATTCGAGGTCAAATGTTTATTATTTGGTTCTGGGACACACTTTATAGAAAAGCTTCTTGAAGGGTGTCGACGATGTTCGGAGTAGTTTTCCGGCCAGTGAAAAGCCAGATTTAAGATTCATCTCTCGACGTAACATTGAAATCTAAGAGAGATTGGGGAGACATTCCCAGGGTCTCTCATCTTCCCGCTCCCTGGTCACGTGTCTCCCAGAATCTGGGAGATGACAATTAAATTATTGAAGGGAGGGGCGGTCTAGTATTACTTTTGTCTATACTGAGCCTACGGGAGTGCGGGATGTGTTGTCACCAAAATAAACCAGGAATGACATGATGTTCTGCGGCAAAGTCTGGCGGTAATATTCTGCAAACGCCAAAGAAAATTTATTCATCGTTGCACCAGTATCGCAGAGGTCATGGGTTCAGGCCTGGATTATTTTCAGGAATTGATTTCACAGCTGCTTAAGTTGTGTATATAACTGCAATGATCATCTATGTCTTCATATCTTTCTCCGCAGTTCAAATATATGATCTTTCATATATTCATTTGCATTCTTTACAATCTACGGGTATACGAACTAACAATGTGACTAGCTCCCAGTTGGCTTTATAGCTCACTTGGCAGAGCACTGCACCGGTATTGCAGAGGTCATGGGTTCGAATCCCGTTCAGGCCTGGATTTTTTTTCAGGCTTTAATTTCACAGCTGCTTAAGTTGTGTATATAAAACTGCGATGATCATCCATGTCTTCATAATATTTATCTCCGCCCAGCTTTTCTTAAGAGACTGCAGTAGCTTTACTTCTCGAAAGTTTGTCAAGAGACGTTTCTTGCATCTATTTGACCGAGCGCATTCAAATTTTGATTTTGTTGTGGAACAACGAATGAAGATGATGAAATATGACTGACTTTCCATATAACCAGTTGGTAAGATGACAACAACATTATGACAACGGTACATTGCCTCGAGACAGACTTGCTTAATCTTTAGACTAACGTTGGAGTAGATACTACTATCCGAAATTGTTTTTAAACATCGCGGGTAATGGCAGTCGCGGCAGTGCGATGCTTTGAAGTCGACAAAGCTCCACGCGACAAATTGCCTGATTATAAAGGCACGTGACCAGCCTGTGCCAGGATCTTTCCTCTCTCGCTCCAGGGGGGGGGGGGGGGGGGGGGCAGGAAAACGAGTACCCTGGGAATGAGGTTGTTGTTCTTGGCGAGAGTGAAACGAACAATTCTAAACGACACTAACAACCTATAAACACCCATGTCATCTTACAAAGGTGACATTCATTTCCTTTGGCAGTTTGTAAATACATTTCAGACCTTTTCCAAGAAGTATTGTGGACATTGGCGAACTGACATAAACGAACTGATCCTGGACATTGGCGAATCGACTTCATATGCTGGCCAACTGGTCATAGGTGAACCAGTATAATATGGTGGCGAAACGACCATTTACCACCTCAACAGGTATATTGAGGAAGGAAATATAGAAAATGAAACACATTTGGGCGCCAACTACTCCCTAATTTGCGTTAATAAAACTTTAGGTGAACTAACTTTTGGTCGGAGTGAATCGACTTTTTGGGGGGCGAAACGACTTTGCGTTGGGGCGAAACGACTTTGAGTTGGAGAGAAACGACTTTGAGCTGGGGCGAAGCGGTTCGGGGCGAAACGGACTTGGGACGAAACGATCTGTTACCGTTCAAAGCAGGCAATAATTGGTAGATAACCATGTATTGTTCCACTCTCATGCCACAGTTCTGTCAATGTTGTCTGCTTGTGGAAATGTGGTGGGAAACAACAGTTTCTCTGTTACATGCCGTGTGACTATGAACTAGCCAATGACTGGATATGATTTCTCTTAGAATAGGAGAGAAATATAACAATAAACTGCATGTTGTCGTCTATATGGATGAAGTCATCTTACACGTACCATGTCCAAACGCTGCAACAGGCGCTTGACCAAATGAAGGTGGCTGCCGTAATCTAGTAACTAAACCTAAAATGTTAAAAAAGTTAACAATCCCTTACATGAAAACCTACAATAGGATAGAATAGAATGCAATAGGTGACTGCCCTTACTAAAAAAACTAAAATAACAATCTCTGACTTTTCTTCGTTTATTTTTTCATTTAACTAGAGAGGCTAATCACTGGCTACATACACTTACAAGAATGTATCCACTTTACGTTCACTGTATTTTAGAGTACAGTAATTGCGTGTAAGAACCTACATAGTGGTTTAAGAGCCTGCTGGTAGAAAGTAGCCATTTTAAAACTCAAAAATATAAGAACCTGCTTAGCCAAGCAAGATCAAGCAAGTTCTTATTTGTGGATTACAGTTAATTTGTGATAAACATTTTAACCAAGGAGTGTTACTTTGAGATTGCAAATTTATATTGCAAGAAAACACATGCACATAATAAGGATCAAACCCAAATTTGTTTATTTTTCTGATTACCAACAACTATATCTCCTTCATAGACATTAACAACCTAATTAAGAACCTACTAAGCCTAAATTGCCAATAACTACCCCAAAATTACCAGACTTCAAAAAATGTAGGTTCTCACATGGGAGATTTTACTCAATTTTCAGAGTGTCAACCTATATATACAGGTTGGTTGTGTACTTATCATAAGGTTGGTCGTTTCTACTTTATTTTCACAAGCTACCATTCAATGTCACGTGACAAAGTAAACTGTACTTTACAAAAAAGATTTTCAGAAACCGTATGGAGTACTCCAAAAATCAGACAGCTAATAACACCTAGAGAGTGGAGCAAATAAAAACTGGAGACAGAGGTAAGTCAGCAAGTTATCAGTGTGAATGAATGCTTTATTGCACCTATATTACCTCCACTGTTATGCTGATGGTAGTTGATAAGTTCAGGCACCGTAGGATATCTGTGTCTGTCTGAAATATATAGCTGTCCATTGTCTTTCTTAATGTGATAATGACGAACGTGATCACCATGTCTTCAAAAAACATCAGAAAGAAAAATCTTATTACCCCATAATTATCACTAAGAGCGACACAGCATTTGTTTGAACAAAGAAATATATCTATTACACTTACAGAACAGAAAGTGTGTACATTCCCTCTTTACTTGAATTTCGAACCACAAAACAACCTTCTTTTCCCTGCAAAACAAAACTTCAAAATTATTTGAAGTTTCAAAATTAAAACATATTCTAACATTAAGGTCTTGGTAAAGGAAAACGAGGTGCCTACAAAGGCAAGTTATATATCAAATTAAAGCTAAAAGACTAAATTACCTTATAAAAGATTTTATTTTATCGAATCTTAAAAGGCGCTTAAGTTTTTTGCTCTCGATTATTCACTTTTTTTTTATTGCATCTGATTGACAGATAAAACACCTAAAAAAGGTGAGGAAATTTGCATATGTCTCGTATTAGCGGAATTATTGCATTTCAAACTAAAAAGTCGAATATCGAGCGCGATTTACGCAAAGAAACTGACATAAAATGAGTTACAAAGGGAAATCGGAAATTTCCTCACACCTTTTTTAGGTTTTATCTGTCAATCATATGCAATAAAAAAGAAGTGAATATTTAACAACGCGAAAGGGCTGGAGCTTCAGAAGTAAACTCGATACCTAAAAAACTTAAGTGCCTTTTAAAATTCGATAAAATAAAATCTTTTATAAGGTAATTTAGTCTTTTAGCTTTAATTTGATATATAACTTGCCTTTGTAACGAAAATACTCGCGCGACTAGAATTTTTTTTCCGTGGGCACCTCGTTTTCCTTTACCGAGACCTTAATACTAGGGTAAAATCTAAAAGATAGTAATACTGCGGCACATTCTGTTGATAGTGACATATGTGCGTTCCAAGACTTGCAGTAACATTTATTTCTCAAAGAAGTGTCAAATTGTGCTGTGTAACTTAAAATCTATCCTTTTATGCATCAACTTCATGCATGATGACGCATCGATGGCGAGGTGTGACAAGGGATCGTGACAAGAAAGCACATAGTAATCTGAATTATGTTTGGACAAAAAACGATACACATCAACCTCCCCTTTATCAGATCGCGAAAATCGATAGATGTGGAAATTGGGAGCTGCAGAATACCCTGCCACTTCATGACCACCTCATTTACATGGGTTCAAACCATTTACTATGATAGTTACCTCTTTCTTTAAAATATCCTCACACAATTGTCTTGACATTTCAGGTTGGAACCAGCTGCAATACAATACCTGGATTTTAGTAATAACAGCAATAATAGTGACAGGATAGTGATAAGGCTTGTTAACAATAGTGATACCCATTATGATGTTATTACTATCCCAATCATCTCAGGTTTTTGCTTACAAGACAGATGACCTTATGCAATGCCGTGTCACCTCAGGGAAAAATTGTCAGAACAACATGGCTCTAAAATGGGTTGCTCACTTACACCCCCGATCTCAAACTTTACGGTAACGAATCATTGCTAATCTTTTACTTCTTCCCATTTGCACAGTTCAAACAAATCACTTATACATTAAGCTGCTTAATGTAATGAAAGGCAGCCAACTGTTGTTAATCATTGAAGTAGTCAGTTTTTGCGAGTCACTGCAAGAGAGGGTGAACCTACTTTTTGAAAAGCTTATTGGTTTGAATAAAGATAAATTTGTCTAAATTTTTCAGGTTTTTTCTTTCCCCTATACTTTGGATAACGTCATTTACATGTGTACATAAAGTTATTCAAGTAACGAGCTGGCGCACAAAAGAGATCATTTTGTGCCAGTATCTATGACAACTCTTCATGCATACTAGGAATATATCTGTTTTGATCAAAATTAGTGTCATGTTTTTTTCCTCTAGGTTTCTAAAAGAATGGTTAAATTTTGATACAAAATGAACTGCAATTTTGAGGCTATATTACCATGTTATATTGGGCTTAGTCACTACATGACTCTGCCCAACTTTATACCTACAGCACAAAAATTCTTTGAAACAGATGAACACCACATGTTTGGCCGCAATGGCCACTTGACCAAATCTATGAGTGAAATGACTAGTGCCCAATAGACTAGGTGGACCATGTATTCTCATGGCCAGAGCTCATAGACTCAGTCACTCTCGTCACGACAGCCAGTCACAGGATTCATTGCAGCAAGCTTAATGCTGCTTATACATATAAGCTCACGCCAAAGAAATGCAAAATGATCTTTTTCTAAACCTGAAGCATAAAAACATTTCAAAAAAATATTTCCTACAAAAAGTCCAAACATGTAAATTACAATAAGAATGTTACTGATCAAACAAACCTTTCACTTTCCAATCCTTGTCTCCTGACATAATTACTTGGAATGTAACCCTGCTCCCTAAATAATAATATTATAAACTTTAATGTAGTATTAATACCTCTACATGTAATTTAGTACAGTTAATAGTACATGCACTGTGAGTGGCCAATTTAGTGGGCTCTATTCTACTGTAGAGTGCACTTAAATTTGAAGCTGTTCCTGAACTTGTCAACTACAAATATGATAAATATCGCACTAACCTCTTATTCTCAGTCTTTACTAGCTGTAACTTACAGATCCTCATTTTCTACCCTGATTTACAGAACTACACCATATATCAACAATTCTAGTCTCAGAGGGTGTTCATTCCACTATGAGGGTTGTCCAATACTCCTAAACTCTGTCAAGATTGACAACATTGGTGAATGATCTGTCTCACCAAAAGTCATTTAGCAAGAAGAATAAACATGGTCTGTAGCATGTCTGTGGTCTTGGTCTCATGCTTATGGAACAGAACAATGTACTATGAGAATGACAGTCTGATGATTGCTTTAAGCACGAAACTTGAGTAACTGTAGTTTCTATCTTAATTTGTACTATGCATATATATGTCTATTGTTTAGTGTGTTTCTGGTCTTGCACTTATAGAACAAAGAATATACAAAAATATGTGTAGCATGTTTGTGGCCTCATGGTTTTATGATGAGGGCTGGAACATTGTTTGTAGCATGCCAGGAATATGCTATCCTGACCTGACTATTGGAACGTCAGATCAACTTTACCGTGACAGGTGGTCATGGCCTGTCAAAATATTAACAGCTATCCCTTGCTTGGCAAGCTAACCTCCAGCAAATTGAGTTCACTTCTAATATGAATATTGTGACCTGACTTCTAGTAAGATGGTTCAGCTCAAGAAAGAGCCAACCCAACTCAGTTTGGGTGTATTGGACATGGATGGTAAATCTCCAAGCTAAAACAACAGGGTTCTCCGTAAGCACCAGAAACCTTCAAAAACCATTGTCTAGTATAAAGTGCCAGCAATTCTCAAGATTTTCCAAGACACAAAATGTACATGTATGTAAAGAACTTTCTCACTCTCCCAACTGAGAGCTAATGTCTTTATTTCTGCCATGTTTTGAAAATCCCAAATTAACTGTCCCACAAAATCTTACATATACAACAACGTATGAAAAGGTGAACTCAATTGCCTTGTTTTTTAATTGGAGGTTCTGAATTCTCAGTGCTGACCACTACAGATCATGCTCTAGTTACTTAAATTTTTGGGGGGAACCCTGATAACAATGCAACAGAATGTGGCTTTTGATGGGATATCCTTTTAATTTGTGGGGAAAAAACTGTGGCTTGTGTTTTTAACATAGACAGACTTCAATGAAAACACCTAATTAGATTAAAACAAAAACAAACCCTATGGAATTTTTGGCTATCCACCAGTGATCTTGCTGTTTATCAACAATTGTAAGATGCTCTCCCTACAAGAAAGTCAGCATTAATAAATTGATCTTAATGATTATGTAAATGTAATTAAAGTGCAACTAACCCCCTCCCCCCATTTATATAAATCTCCAGGTTTTTCTGATCAACACTGCAAAAAAAATATCATTGTAGCTATTTTCATTAATTTTCTATGAATGATCAAAGTTCATAAATTGGCCTTTTTCCACGGCCACGACCGAGGAATAGCGAAGAATGGGACAACTTAGCCCGTGATGTGACTAACAATGTTTTTCTTCTGAGAAGAATATATCAACTGAAAATCCGCGAAACATACGCTCAAACTTGCACTTATTACTCTGATTCAGTAAACAAACAAATGGCTCTTTTGGGAAAAATTAGAGCAGCAACCATTTCTTTTAGTAAAAAGATCGCTAAATCAGCATACTGTAGGGAGATGGAAATTAGGCGCCAACTAGATGTGTTAGATGACATCATTTGCAATAACTTTCACTCCTCGGAAATAGACCTGGTCTTAAAAGAATTTGATAATCTCAAAACAGAACTTCAATCAATTTATGACAAGAAAGGAATGGCAGCAATTTTTAGATCAAAATGTAGATGGATCGAAAAGGGCGAACTTCCCACAAAATATTTCTTTAACCTTGAGAAAAAAAAAATTACATCAAAAAAACTATAACGGAGCTCCGAATGGAGGATGAAACAATTATTAAAAATGATACGTGGATCTTAGACGCCATTGAGAATTACTTCAACAACCTATATATGTCAGCAGACAGCACAACAAAGGATGATTACAATGAATATATCCAGGATTTGTCTCTTCCCAGGCTTTCTGACGAACAACGAGATAAAATGGAAGGTTTTTTGACGTACAAAGAAGGTAAAAAGGTTTTAGAGACATTTCAAAATGAAAAGTCCCCGGGTGAGGATGGTTTCACGGTAGAGTTTTGTCGTTTTTTTTTTCGAGCTTCTTGGACATCATTTAATTGCGAGTTTCAATGAGGCTTACAAGGCCAATGAGCTTACCATCTCTCAAAGAGGAGGAGTTATCACTCTGATACCAAAAGAGGACGGTTCTCTTCTCGATTTATCGAACTGGCGACCAATTACACTTCTTAACGTTGACTGCAAGATCGCTAACAAAGCAATAGCAAAAAGGCTAGAAGCATCGCTGCCAAAGTTAATTAACCATGACCAAACGGGCTTCATTAAAGGACGTTACATAGGTGAAAATATCTGATTCCTAATTGATGCCATGGAATATACCAAGGCACATAACATCCCGGGTATTTTGGTATCCCTGGACTTCCGGAAAGCATTTGATTCGCTAGAGTGGCCTTTTATAATGAGAACATTAGACGCCTTCAATTTTGGAACGAGTATTAAAAAATGGGTTTGCACCTTTTACACGAACATAGAGAGTGCAGCATTAAATAATGGCTTTTTAACAAAATGGTTCAGACCGTCTAGAGGTGTCCGCCAAGGATGTCCTTTATCACCGTATCTGTTCATTCTTTCAGCAGAGATAATGGCTAATAAGCTTACACAAGATCCCAGCATCAAAGGAATCAAAATATTAGGGAACGAACTGAAGTTAAGTCAATACGCAGACGATACCAATCTCCTCTGTGCCGATTTGGCTTCTGTAGAAAATTCCTTGGAGGTAGTCGAAAATTTTGGAAATTTGGCAGGCCTAAACCTAAATCGTAAGAAAACAAAAGCGCTTTGGCTGGGAAGATGGGAAAGAAACAAAAGCAACCCTCTGCAATTGAAATGGTTGCATAGTCCGGTAAAAATCTTAAGTATTTATGTCTCGTACGATGAAAATGGAAATAAGCAAATGAATTTCAACCTGAAACTACGAAAATTGCAAACCAATCTCGACATGTGGAAGGCAAGTGATCTTACATTATTTGGGAGAGTACTTATAATAAAATCCTTGGGTCTATCACAACTCGTTTATTCAGCTTCAAATCTCAGTGTTCCTAAAGAAATAACTCCGATAATTAAGACAAAATTGTTTAATTTCCTATGGAAAAACAAAAGAGACAAAATCAAAAGAGCCGGGCTTTATCAAGATCGAGAAAAAGGCGGCATACGTACGATGGATGTTGAAATTATGATTAAAGCCCTGAGGCTCGCTTGGATCCCAAGGCTTTTGACCCCAGAAATGAGAAATTGGAAAGCGATTCCAGACTATTACCTAAACAAAACTGGAGGTTTAAACTTCCTATTAAGATGCAATTATGACGCAAAATATATAGACGGTCTTCCCTTGTTTTACAAAGATATTCTCACTTTTTTCACCGAGCTGAAAAATCTTTACAGCTATGACAGTATGCAAGATTTGGTCCTATTTAATAACAAAGAAATTCTCGTCGGAGGAAGACCAGTTTTTATTAAAGAATGGTTTGACAGTAATATTTTGACCATCCGAGACATGCTGAATAGTAATGGCCAGCTACTGTCTTTCCAAGAATTTAATGACAAGTATGACTGCAACATGAATTTTCTCCAATTTTACCAAGTTACCAGTGCAATCCCAAAATATTTAGTAATCAAAGCACGAAATACAGAGCCACTGGAAAATGAAATATATACAAGAAATAACTTTCTGTTTCAGTTAGATGACTCTACACAATTACAACTAGATAATGCTAAAACTAGAGACTTCTATGGTTTACTAAACCGGGAAATTCACACGGTCCACCAGACTGGTCCAATGAATTGGAACAGCAAAACAAGACTAGATGAGAATGCCTGGAAAACAATTTTCACCTTCCTAAAGAGCATCTGCAAAGAGACCAAATTGAAAGAATTTCAATTCAAATTAATCCATAGGATTGTAGTTACCAAAAAGGAGCTTCATCGATATGGTATTAAAACGGATGATGAATGCCTCTACTGTGGTGAGAAAGATTCAATTGATCACACTTTTCTTAACTGTCGATTTGTTAAGATTTTCGTAAACAACGTAATTGCCTGGTTTAACGCAGCTAACAACAATTGAAGAAAAACTTTTTGGTATTACATCAGGCCCATACGAAAAAGGAATATTAAAGAAATTTAATTACATATTATTATTTATGAAATACTACATATACACCAGTAAGATGCATAACGAAGCTCTTATCCTTTCTGTCTTTGTTAATAAAGTACAGAATAGAAAGCTTTGGTCAATAGTTGCGAAAAAATGCTCCTCGTAAAAGCGTACAAGCTTACAGGTAATTAGTTAACTTATATAAGAGAAATATTAATGTTAGTAAACCAATGTAAAGAAGGTTAGGCGATAACTTATAGTAAAGAAATGTTAATGTTAGTAAACCAATGTAAAGAAGGTTAAGCCATACATATTAATGCTGTTGTAATTATCAGTAGTACAGGATACCAATAAAAGAGAATGGAAAAACTGAAAAAAAAAAAAAAAAAAGAATATATGCAAACACACGATAGTGTGATTCAAAATTGTTGCAGAATGCAAGGAAAATGTGTTGTTGGAGGGAGTAGCAGTACAGCATGCTAAGGAGAGCGCAATCCACTTCATTCAATACCTCTATCTCGATGACACTCCAGAAGCGAGAAAATGACAAAAGAAGTGTGCTGACTTGTGTGAAGTCAGACCGAAAGAGGGAGCCATCTAGGAGTTCTTCAATCTTGCATTTGCTGCTACTGTAAAAACCTAAGAAGTTCATGGCCTGTATATTCTTCTCTAGCTGGTAGATAAGAGATGAATTTGGGACAAGTTGGGAGCCATCTCACTTTTCAATTCAAACAAGCCCCAGAGTACCAGAGGAAAATAATGGAAACTAGGTGAGATAATTATATGGAAAATTAAACACATCAAGTGGTTTTGTTCTCGCAGTAGAGAGTTTTCTAAACGGATAGTCAACGACACATACATCCTACAACAAGACAATTAAGATTAGTGAGGCTTTAAACTGCAGAACTAGCTAGTGTACTTTTGGATTTTATATACAACCACATGCATGAGGTTGACAATGATATTGGTTGCTGAGTTTCTCAAAGGCCCTTCTGCATACACAATATTTGTTTTGCTCTTTGAGCAACGAAATATATCCTGGTTACAAACTTAAAACAAATAGAGCATTGATAAGTATATAAGGAAAGTAAAACAAACCATTTAGATTCAACTTTACTGACAGAGACTATAGTGCTGAAAGGAGAATGTGCTTGTTTTCGACTGAAACACAACACTCAGGTTATTAGTGTACATAAAAAAGACTTTTAAAACAAAAGATTACTGAAGAAGAAATGTATTCATTTAACTGATATCATACTGAACCTTTCAACAAGATCTTGTTGAAGGATTTTTAATTACCAGTAAGAAAAGTGCAAATTTGTGTAAACTTGCAATGTCTATTTTTGTCATATACACTAATTGACTTTGTACATATATACAGTCAGTCAGCAATAGCAAAGCAAAAAGACAATTTTTCCGCTTTTTTGAACATATCAGTGGAAAAATAAGCCCTTGTTGTTATGAACTATCAAGAGATCGGCAGAGTACTTAAAGAAGTGTTGTCTGTAGAGTAATCCTCTTGGCGTTCTTGCTGTGTAACCTCCAGTTTAGCACACGATAGCAAATAGTGTGACATGCCTGTTGTTTCGCACCAGGTTACTGGTGTTGGGGAATTTCAGTTTACCCTGGCTGGGGAGATTACCTCACCTTCGGATATTGTTTGCCGATGAAGAAGATTATGTCTGCTTATCTTTAAGTTAGTAGACAAGACTGGACTTCTACTCCATCGTATTTTAAGCTTAAATTGCAGGGAAAATTTGGGGAATCAAGGCGAATGTTTGAATCTAGAAATGTTTTGACACGCCAAAATCTGCAAGTTAAGTCAAAGTCAAATTACCACTCTTAACATCGTAGCACTAGCAGTCCCAATCATAACTAGACTCTCAACTGTATGTTCTTTCAATTAAAAGTCTTGTCCAGTTTTGATAAAATATGAAGCACAATTACCCCAAATATGTTTTCTCAAGTGCTTTCAACCAGGTCCTCCAATGACATCACTAGAAGCCCGACCCAGATCCCACTTTGTTTGGTTGCGGCCGCAAAAATTACAACTTCAAACCCCTGTAGAAACGCGAGTAAGTTATTGGGAAAACCAACAGATTTCATTGAGGGAAAAAATGGGGGGTTTGTTGCACTTTAAGAGAAATAAGTACTAGTCCTGGTTACTTCAATACTATGCAGGCCAAAGGCACCACTACCTTAAAGTAGTTTATTTACAGGCACCTGCTTTTTTCACATGGTCAAAGAATGATTGAAATTTGGAAGTCGTTATACAATACAATACAATATACAATACAATACTTTATTTAACCACGCTACATTTAGGAGCGAAAAGCGCTCGTTAAAACATGTTTAGGTCGTTATAACCAAGGTGAATGCAAAATATGTTTAAAAAATATCATGATTGTTTTATCCAACATTTCAACTACTTTGTCAAGTTTGGAAAAAGTGCCTCTTCTTTTTTAAGCTTAACTGCAGAATGCGGTACATCAGGGGCCAGTTGTTCAAAGGCTGGATAACGCTGTCCAGCGGATAAATCGCTATCCAGTGGATAAGTGTCAAGAAAATAAGCCACGCTATCCGCTGGATAGTGATTTATGCGGTGGATAGCATTATCCACCTTTCGGACAACCGGGGCCAGAGGTTCCAAATCAAGAAAATTTGGTCATCCTATTCATTCACTTGAAACATTTGAAGTACTTTTTTCTATTGGCAGCATTTCTTAAGGTGGCTCAAAACAATACTTGACTTAGTTTTTGATGGGTCATTAAAACCACATTATATTGGTTGATGCCAAAATCATGGTATCAAAAACCTGCCCGATTATTGGTGAACATGTTGCTGTCAATTTTGTAACACAATAGGTTACCATAGCAACAACATGACCTGCTAAAAACACCCTTAATTTTAGCTTTAAGCATACATAACTCAAAAACGAGCACAGTGACCCCCATTTTTTAAAATTGAAATGTAATAAGCATGATAAGATGCAATTTGTTTTGCAAAGTTTAAAAAATTCTGTGAAGGGGGTTCGATTTATTTAGGATGATGGCAACTTATTAACCAATGATTGGGCATTTGTGTGATCCCGTTATTGTAGCATCACTCTACATCAACATCAAAGAATAGCTGTCAGAAGATCGAAACTGTTGCCCGCCTCCTTAATATGCACTTATTTACGAGTTTTAAGATTTGTTAGTGAACAGAGGACAAAAACATTTTTTTCAACTTATCTCAGACACTATGAAGTCAAAAACTGGCAGGTTAAAAAAAAATTGGGGGTATTTAAAAAAATTGAAACTGATTCTTAAAGCAAACCATGCTATTTTGTCATTTAATAGACTTGTACATTTCAATCTGCAGCTTTGCTAAAAATTATCTGCAATCATTTTAATATGATTATCACAGTGTTGCAAATTAGTGCTTGCCTGCTCGCCAATGCAAGTATAAAAAGGGTTGGGTGAGTACAAATCATTGATCACTTGAATGTTTAGCAAGTACCATTTTCATTTTTGGGTAAATATTGATAACACTCCTTTTTATTATCCATTTTGGAAAGAATATCATTCTCTAAACAAAACTTACCAGTGTTTTATTTACCTTTTTTTCATCTTTCGAGATAGCCAAATAATTCGCCAAAATAATTTGAAATACAGTTTACTCCAGTGACAATTTACATAATAATTGGTTACACGTTTATGAAGTTATACTGCTGGTCTTTAGTTGTGAGGCAGTAATAATTAGTGAATGGGAATTAGAATTGAAGATTTGCTTGCTAAATTATGGATCTCATGAAGATTCATCTTGGAAAATTGAAGGAAGAAACCGTCAGTCTTCCATGGGCTGACAAGTTGTAACTTGCTCCAATGTCGCAATTCTATGGATATATGGAAATTTGGTACTGCCAGTGTTCATTTAGCTGTTTTTCAGTTAAAACTAAGAGAATGTGGAAAAATTTCCTAGGAAAATCATAAATAACAATGATGATACAATGAGGATCATAAGACAGTAAAATCAGTCTAGGATCCTTATGGGACATCTCGTAAATTGACCAGAACAAGAAAGCTCAACACGAAATGAGATTTAAAAAAAACGTATGGCTGAATCATAGTGGATATTATTTTTGGGGAGGGTACGCATCTTTCTGGGCGAGTGAAAATTATACCGGGTGAGTGGAAATCGAAATGTTGTTTCCAACACTGTTATCATAGTTGTGGGTAACAGCACCGAGTACAAACAGAACTGAATACTCAGTAAACATCGACAATATTTTACTAGAAATCAGTTACAGCGAAACCCAGTGGAGGCTTTCAAGTGGAAATGAAACAAATTACTTGAACTGTTTCCCTTGGGAGCAGTAATTCAGTGTTACATATTTACAATTGAATCAAACAATGTAAAAACCTTGGTGAGAGATAAGTCACCCTGTTCTGCTCCAAGAAAATCATAAATGGCCACAACAACCTCAGCTGGAGTCCTTTCTGGTACTTTCTTTTCTTTAGGCTGTGGTGGAGGTGCTTCACTCTGCGTACAACAATATTATTATAATTATTGACATCATTGTACATGTATGCCAAACACTGGTACACTAATTTTTTTACAAAGAGAAGATGGGAGTGCTCAAATTTTTATGAACCACCCCAGCCCCACAACCAGATTGAAACAAACTTTTTTGGAAGCACAAAATAATAAAAGGATAGTTTCCCCTACAAAGTTTGGGCAATTCATAGGAGTCTCTTCATTAAGGAATTTAATGATGTTTGTCTATAAGGAATATACAGATGTACTGTACATACAGAATAGATCCCAGTTGAACAGCAAAATGCACAAGGTGGTGTCAGCTAACACAATTTAAGTGTGCAACGTTGTCCCTGACCAAGGCATTAGTTGCGGTTTTGCCGTAAATCCTTGATTGCACTCCCATTCCTATGATGTGGTTTGGTACCACTACTAATGAAAATTAATACTTATTTAATATATTATATCTGTAATAATTATTTATAAATCATAATAGAATACATTACAGTCAAACAGTTACATGTATCACCTATACATATAGCAAACATCACTACTATCTTCAAGAAATAATACTCACAGCACCAGGGATTGGAGGCAAGGGCTGTGAAGTTATGAAATGTGATGATCTCACATTTTGTGTATAACCTCCACCTTAAAGAACAAAGATGGCAAATGAATAAATTGTAAACAATTAGTACTATTAATCAAAACCTTTGAAGCTGAAGTGAAATTGAAATGAGAGTATGACTGAAAGCAAAGAAACCACCCACTCTCAATAAAACTGGAGAGAGGACATGTGCGTGTACCCAATGATAATAATGTGCATGTGTGTTTCTTGCATAATGCATAAATTATCCGTACATTAAACCCACTCAAGCATGTTACGACATGGTTCAGAGCCTCTTTTGCATAAAATCTGAAAACAATCATAACTTTTCAGCGATTTAATAAAACACCCCCAGACTTGGAAACAACGTGAAACATACTGACTTAAACTAATTTTTGGCTTTACAGCTGAATGTTTAGGCCTTGTGACCTGTTCTCGCTGTTTCAATGGATTAAAAGAAAATTGAAAATGGAGTGCTGAGATGGCATAATTATAATGAATGATAACCATTCTTACCCCATGTGAAGTGTTCTTTCTGCCAATATTATGAGGTCATTAGACACATAACCATGGTAACTATGCCTCAAGCAATTTAAGGGTGCTAAATTGCTATAACTTGTTGTTTACTTTTGGTATCACTGGGACAATAGACAGCACTGTTTCATCAGCAACAAGGATCGAACTTCGTGGGGGTCTTAACCAAGAGAAATACCATGTTTTAAAGGGACAATATTATGAACTGCACATGTGCAACGTTTCGTTAGAAACTTGACAGGTTCAAGCACAACTTTATGAATCCAGCAGATTCAAAATGGCACTGACCGGTGAAGCCAGTTGTGGTGTGCGGACAATGGGAAAATTATTGCAATTAATAGCCCATGGTACTAACCCACAGAGATAAAGATAAAGGACAAATATTTCGTAGTTGTTTTGGACAAGTTTAGTGACCACTTGTCAGTCCTGGCACTGGCAATTGGCACTGGCAAATTGTGAGGTTGTCTTGATCACGCTGTGAGCCGAAAGGGGCCGGAAACACAGAATGAGTTAATGATTATTCCATGCAAACTAACTTCAAAATAATTTAGTTTTGAGAAATCTACTGTCCTTCTCTTAATTTAAAAGAACACAGTACAATTAAATATGCCCTATGAAAAGGAAATTTAAGCCCATATGGAAAAAGCAATCTTGCACATGCCCAGCTTGTGACACTGTCCCTTTCAAATTCAGTATTGTCCAACATGACATGCATAGATAACAAGTGACCTTTGCACAAGACTGTAATTATTTTTTTGATGCCAATTCATGATAAAACGACACACCACTAGTACTCCTGGACACAATTTCGTTCCAGCCCTATAGGCGGATTCATGCTGACGTCATTGTTTACATTTTTGCTCATTTGCATACGGCTTTGCGTATAGAAGGAAACACGTTAGATATGAATTGACTTCAGGCAGCTAAAGAACTAGTGAAACCTAGTACATGGTGAGATTTTTAGCTCTTTGGGTGTAATATTCAAGGAGAAATTGTCTTTCAAAAACTGCAAAATTTCTGGGTGGCAAAAGCGCTAATGAGCTCATACATTCTTTGTTAAATTTTGAGTTTTTAAACCCGTGTTGCACAAAAAGTATTCAATACATCAGGCCGATATTCACTGACAGAGTTAATCGTACTATGACCTTTCAATATTCAGAATTGATTTATTTGTAGCTCCATCAAAAACTGAATTGCTTATGCTAATGAGGCAAACATTGTAAACAAGGATTCCCCTATAAAATGATGTTTGCTTAATTACATGTACATTAATCTGGCTTTTAAACTTGTAGTTAGTTCAACAACTTGCAAACATTACACATTATGAAACTGTCAACAATCAGGCAAATTGTGAAATGGATAATGTGAAAAGTAAAATTGCAAGTTATTATGCAATACTGAGTCCTGAAAAAAAAGATTTCTCTCAAAACACCTAGCTCTAGTAGGGTGTCCTGAAAACTCAAGCCTTGAAAACTTGGACCCCAGATCCGAAAAACCCAGACCCTCTGGGTGTCTCGAAAACTCAGACCTCGAAAAACTCAGACCCTCTGGGTGTCTCAAAAGCTCAGACCCGAAAAATAAAACATATTTACACCGCGTGAATGCCGCAAGCCCACGAGGTGTGCTGCATGATGGTTTTGCAATACATACAAACACAGGACCGGCGTCAGGCAACAGCAGTGGATATAACCTTTCGCCGTCCTTATACTTCGAGAAATTCTCGCGACTGAGTCTCCTGCATTGAATGTTGAGC
>OZ026603.1:20870361-20885361 GCA_964020085.1 Micromussa lordhowensis
GCACTGCTAACTAAAAAGTTCTGTAGTTCTTCTGTAGATAGCAGAGTTAATAGAGGAAACTGATCGGTCCTGCTGAGTAAGGTGTACCAAATACAAAGAAAACACTCCAGGATCTGCTGGTAGGGAAGTGGCCTCACACTGGACAGGTCATGTCCACCATGCTTCATAAGCACAGACATAAGTGCTCACTGTCTTCAGGGCTCTGTCCTGGAACAGGACCGCTGGTAGAGACTTCACAAGATGTTTCAGTCTAGGGTTAGTCATAGTCTCCCCATGCAACCATCCAGATAAGTTAACACCCTCTGGGACAGGGCTAGAAACTGAAAGAGAAATGTACTGAGTAAAACACCACGTACATAGACACTTCCATGACACTCATTAAAACATGCCCAAACAGCAAGACTAATAAGGCTTACAAACTAGCCAACATATGCACACTGGCGAACAGCACTAGATGTTCCCCTTTGGCCAACAAGGCTAGGGGCTACTTTGCCAAAACAGCAAACACAGCACTCAAAAACCTTACTGACATCCACATTTACATACAGCCAGCATACACCGATAACCAGTGTTAGCGGTACCCCTTTTTGCCAGCACAGCTGGGGGCTGCTCTGTCATAACGGCAACAAACTGCTAATCACAGTAGTGTTCAAATGTAGCGGCTGTCAATCCACAGCATAGTCATAAAGCCCACTGTCTTGTCAAAACAACAGTTGACCAGTTATGTGCCACACAATCTATCTGCAGAAACCGCTTTGTTTCAACACACAATCGTCCCCACACCCAGCTCCCATAAGGCAATGTTGGCTGGCTTAAGATCACAAGAGAGGAAAACGAGGTCCAGACCAGACTTCATCATAGTAGTTCCACCAAGAGGAATGTTCAGCAATTGCCGTCAAAACAAAGCTTGAGTGCCAGAATGGAGAGGGAAGGAACACCCGCCGTGAAAATGTCACTTGCCGCAGATCCTGATAGGAAGATCCCCATGTATGGTTGAATCTGTATGGACTGGCTAATGGAGGACTTCCAGCTCCCACTCTTCTCAACTAGAAGTGGCCACCAACTTGCTGAGCGCCACACAGGAACTATCAAGGTGCCATTCTCCCTTCCTGCTAACATGTGCCTCAACACACGTGGAACCAGGTACGGAGGAGGAAAAAGCCAATTAACTTTGTAAGACCAAGAGACCGTTAATGCAACTGCTGCCACGCGACCTGGGTTACAGAAGATACAGAAGTAACACGGTAACAGAAGTAACACGGTAACAGGAGTAACACGGCAACAGAAGCAACCAGGTTACAGAAGTAACACGGTTACAAGGTTACAGAAGTAACTAGGCAACAGGAGTTACATCGTAACAGTGAAACGCAGGCGTTATAGTTAAGCAGTTAAGCAAACAAATAGCAACAAAAACAAGCAACAGAAACAAAGCTACGAAGCAATCTGGGACACTATAAGTGATCTTACACCAAGTACCGACCCAAGTGAGCTGTTTGACATATGTCTCTGTAGAGTGGCCTAGTCCGGAGGCGTGCTACAGGGCCCAATGCAAGACCCATAGAAACCAGTGAACCAGTGATGCGTGGCAAGTCTCTATCTCTCTATATCTCTTCGTGTCAAAAGGCACAGAAGGCTTTGACATTCTCTTTCCATCCACTTCGCTTTGCTGCCAAAGCTCTGACAGTCATCCATGATTGCCACCCAGCTACTCGTGTTTGCTTTTCTTTTGAAGTCGCTTAGTGTTGTAAAGGTCTCTAAATACACTATTCTTTTTCAATCCATAGGAATAAAGGAGTGGATAAGATGCAATCTTCGGTACACCGCAGACCAAAAAGCTCTACTCGTCTGAGATTCATTTCGTGGTGACTTGACGGAGGCTGTAAAAGATCTTCTGGCCAGGAGAAATGTTGACGTCGCTGTCATCCCTGGCGGACTCACACACGTATTGCAGCCCCCTGACAAATGTATTAACAAGCCGTTTAAGAACAAGGTGATCAGGCTTGGATGGTGAACAGTCAGTTTACTTACACTCTGTTGGGGAAAAAGCGAGCGCCGAGTAAGGAACTTGTCTTACAGTGGATCCACAAAGCTTGGCAAGAGATACCCGCCGATTTAGTAGCCAACGCCTTCAAGTCCTGTGGAATTTTAAACGCTCTGATGAAGCTGTTTGGGAACAAGAAGATGCTGGAGCTGATGAAGCAGACAACGAGTTGGAGAATGAGTTTGACACGGACAGCGAGCAGGAAGACTAGCCAACAAGACGAACAACAACAACAACCACCAGAACAGCTCTTTTCAGAGCCACCCCAGTTCTTTTCAGAACTACCAGATCTATAAAAGTCAATGACCAACAACCAGTATCCTATTCTTGTGTTGTTTATACTGTGAGTTCTTCTCAAATTGTGATCTAAGATTTTGTGGCGCGAAAATACTTAGCTATAAGACGCAACCCAATTTTAGCACTAACTTGCCATTCAAGGACAGATTTTTCTCGAAAATACTGTGCAACCTTATAACCGAATAACTATGGTATATACAGTCTCACAATCCCCAGTGACCCGAGGTACTTCACCTGGTCCTCAACAATTGATATAACAGGGGCAGATTTAGGAAGAGGAGCGGTTGATTGGGTGGCTAGCCACCCCCTTTTGAAATATTGTGAATATTGTAGCAGAAATGAAGTATTGTAGTATTGCTTGTATTTGTGGTATAATGGTTTTTAATAAATATAAGGTTTGTATTGTAAAATTGAAACATTTTGGGGGGAGGAATATGTCCCATTTATACTACATCTATTCCACCTCCTTGAAAAATCCTGATCTCCCCCTGTCTAAGAGTAACCAATGGATTGAACAGAGAATTCATAAGCTTTAATTAGCAATAAAGGAATTCAATACTCCAGGCAATAAGCACACATCTCTTCTTGCCAAAATTTTCTGAATAGCAAGTCTTTGTTCTGCTTTCAAATCGACCACAGGAAACAAAAACCAGCTTTCTTTTCGGACTTCTAAGAGGTCTTTGTTGAATTTATGCCCAAAAAACTATTGGTAAGGGATTTTTGCTTTGGCGAGAAAGTAAGAAGGTGTGCACACTGCAGTTGGCCAATCAACCGCTACGTTTGATCAACATAGAAACAAAGATTTGCACATCGTGGAAAGTTTCAGAAGTCGTTCAACGATCAAAGACAAATAATAAGTAATGTTGTGTACTTGACTAGCTTTGCGTGCCACCAAAAAAAACAGTGTTGAAAAATTGTGTACATTAGCTATAAAATTTATGATAAACCTTTGATAGGGTCCGCTGTGAAATTTGATTGAAGAGTATTGTTTCCTAGAACCCACGTTAAGACTTTCAATTTCCTCAGGTTTGTTGCATCTTTTTTTCTGAAACTCTCCACAAGACATGCCAACAAATCAATGAAGAAAACAACTTTGTGTAAGAAGGCAAAGGCGACTCTCCGGGTGAACCTCCTCGCTGACACTCAGTGGAACAGAATTCAAACACTTCTGGAACTGGTTCGGTAAGAAAAAGTGCCCAAGGGCTCTTCTGCTCTTGAAGTAAACTTTCCCCTAAGAATGATATCACATCCTCCCTACTAGTAGCCCCTGGATCTCCAAGGATGGATATTCTCCTAATTGGTCTCAAAACAATTACTGTACCACTAGGGGTTTCATTAAGAGCAGGTCACTGGGCAAATTGACTGGTGGTGAAGGACGATTTCGCCTGGCTGGTTTGAAAGTTTTTCTTATAAAAAAGTTCAGATCAAATAGTTTTGCCCAGCTGTGAAACCCAGTTGCCCTTCTACTGAAAACGTTAATAAAACCCTAGGTACCTCTGACTGGACCTTTGAATCCTTTTAGTACAACAGAGTGACGTTTTGTACTTCTTCTTAGCAGTGTCACCCAGGTGAAATCAAACATAATTATCTGGGATGAAAACCAAGATTACAATAGGCTCAACAGACAACAACTGCCATCTTGTACATCTGTCCCAGGCTGCACTGCACTTTGAGATGGATGCAACATGGCAGATAAGTGCTTCAGTTTTCCATCGGATATGTAATTAAAGTTTTTATTATTCTATTACTGCAAATTAAACAATCATTAAACTACATACCATCTTGAACAGCCTCGACCCATTCCTTTCTGTCCTGCTCAGTTTTTGCATTTATATAGAGGACTAGGTCATCATAAACAACCTGCATTCAGAGAGAACACAACTGTCAGTATTGTCAGTATCACTAGCCAATAGGCTAATGTACAGAAACAATCATACTAGACAAAATTTACCACTCTTTCAAATTTAGATTTCACATTTAACCGGCAATGAAAACATTTTTTTCTAAATTGTGTATGTATCAAAGGTAAAGGAGTTAATTTTAAGTCTCAAAATTTTCGCTCACAATTTTATCTACATTATCAACTGTACTTGTAGTGTTTCTATAGCACTAGTTTTAGCCATAGCATTGTCTACATATAAACTACTGTGTTTCATCATGACCTGGTCTACATTATATCTTATGTATAGCTACAGCTATCACATATGTCAGGAGCCCATTACCCGGAGCTTCCATCTTCCATACTGGCCCTCCGAGTCAACCCTGTCTCGTATCTTTCTATTTTTAGAAGCACTTCTCACGACGGTTTTCGCGGGTGTTTTTACAATAGCCAATCATAAGAGAGCTGTGGTCTTCTATTGTAATACGTCACATGCAGGCCACACGAAAGTATTTCAATAATGCGGACGTCAGCGTGTTTTTGCAGGAAATTAAAGAACCCCCGCAGATATCACAGTTCTAAAAATAGAAAGATACGGGACAGGGTTGACTCAAGGGTACAATTCGTATGGAGGCTCCGGGTAATGGGCTCCTGCCTATGTAAATTCAGATCATATAGGCAAATTGTGAAAATTTATATATAATTTTAAAGCAAACTTGAATCACATCTATCTTACTAGTGATTGTTTTAATTGTTACTCGATTATTATGCCTCAAGTGTCATTGAATGTTATGTCCAGCTTGTTACATCTACAGTTGAACTTCTACTAATGGCTACCTCCCCACAATGGACATCCCTCTACAGTTAAGCCACATATTTTTGTCACAGTCAGAGCCCCTCCACAATGTGAAGTATAGTAGTTATAGAAGGTCAAACTTAGCCGCATTAGTGTCTTCCCCTGTCTTCCTGCATACTAACAAAGTATCTTCCTCTATACTAATGAGGTGCCTTCCTGCATACTAATCAGTGCATAGGGGAAGAGTTAAGCTTTCATCCAACTGACCCCTTTCTTCGCACATTCCACCCTCACCTTCCACTTCTTCACCATTGAAAGCAAGGCTTCCAAATATGGTCAAATACTGTCACCATCATCAGTGGCTGATAGAAGATGACCCATTCCCAGCTAATCAGAATGTGTGACCTTGAGAGCCCTTCCTAGGAAAAAACTAACTCACAGTGTCGATGTCCTGCAGTTTTTTCTGCTACTGTTTGGGCCTGTCTAACTACAGTCAAACGCCTCTACATTGGCTACCCTGGGCACATAGTTAACAGTTATAGAAGGTCTAACTTAGCCGGATTACTGTCTTCCCCTGTCTTCCCTGAATACTAATAAAGTGTCTTCCTCCATACTAATGAGGTGCCTTCCTGCATACTAATCAGTAAAGTGTCTTCCTCCATACTAATGAAGTGTCTTCCTCCATACTAATAAGCGTCAGTCTAGTACAATGAAAACAATAAGCTTGCCTGGGCTTGCCCGCTAATAGTTAACCCTGATTGAAAAACTCCATTATCTGTATTAAGGCTAGTTATTTACTAAACAACTACAGCAACCTTTAGTAGAAGTCTCTTTAATATAAGGAGATAAAAAACCCAACAAGTCAAATCGCCCCAGCCTTAGACTTTGCACTCAGATCACAAAGCAGCGACACGATAAATTTCATCATGACAAGCACTATTAGAACTGAACTTCATGAAACACACAGATATTTCAACAGATTTCTAATGTCAAATTCGTACAGGAGTAAAATATTTGTCCAGTTTTCAGTTCAAAGAGTCGGAACAATTTAAAAAACATTCTGTAGTTGAACAGAATTTATAGGTCACAACGACAACAATATTTTATTATTACAACCTGTTAGCATTCAAAACTTGACACATTAAACCAATTTCAATCTATAAACATAGGCACGCAAGGCGTGCAAGAGTTATGTTTTATGAAGTCTTGGAGATAGGAACATTCATGGAGCTGTTTACAGTAATGATTTGGTTAATTTGACAAGTCGTTTTGGTTGCAATGTACAGCAAGAGGGAAACTGGGAATTTATGATATACATGGTTAGATAACTAATTAGTAAGCCATAAAATGTTTGACTGAACAAACTACAGTGATCTGACGAGTCTCCAGATTAATGTAGATACCAACTTATTTTCTAACAGGCAATTTTGATTCGTTCTTTGATACAACCCACACTGTGATTGGTGTGACACATGCACATGTATAGCTCCCTCACTCACTGATCACATAGCCCTTCCAACCCCCAAGGGGAACTTTTGCTCAAAAATACTCAAGTTAAGATAACTTTTGGAATTTTATACGAGTTGCAAGTTTACCCTTTTTACACAACACAGCACAACAACACTACTTAACTGAAAATAGAAAGAGAAAAAAAACCTCTCTGACACATTGAAAGTCTGATTTAATTAAATTGCACTTTAACTTGGTGCCACTATTGTAAACGTTAGAACTGTTTCAAATGCAAATAGTCTCGTCTTCAAAACATGTCCTAAGAACTAGAAGTGACAATATTTCTGTAGCATAGGTGGATCAATCAAAGACACGTTTTAACAACACAATGATTTTAATCTTTCCAAGATGGCGTCCCCTGCTCTAAGCACATGTTTACTTCCAAATAAGGAAATACTACATCCCTCTCCAACTTAATACAGATTTCCATAAAATCTAAATGACCTTATTTGAGTTCATTCAGTCCAAAGTCTTTAGGACAATTGCATCAAATGTATTTCTAATACATGTCAAACAGTCTTATAAGTTCAGTCTCTATTGGCAAACAAAGTCTTTCATCCACTCAGGGGTTTCTCTTTTTGTTTCGCGTTTCGCGCCCTGAGTGCTCGGTTTAACTGGGACCTACAAGTCACCTGACATTGTTTTTCTTGTTGCTTTGGATTTTGAGTCCGCCATTTTGGCAGTATGCATGTAAAATGTAGGCTAAGAAAGCTAGATATTTGCTGTTGAACGCCATAAGGACAAAGACTGAATGCTATCGTAACACACTCTTTTACGCTGACCATCACAGGATCTATAGTGAGTACTTTAGCCATCGCTTTGTCATGTTTATTATGCAGTTCGTATTCGCTTTAGGTTCTCTAGCTTCTTCTACATCACCTTGTGTATTCCTTTTAGGTATTCGAACATATTAAACCTATCGACTTGTGTTGTGTTGGGATCTGTGGATTGTTATTGCTGTGGTCAGTGCGAAACACTTTTCCTGACTGAACGACTCTTTGGCCCTTCTTGAGCTGGACTCAGTGGAAGAGGTACAGACTGTGTTTGGGAATTTTACTGAATTGCATCACCTGAATCTTGCTCAAAGGTAACTCCCTCCTTGGGTGTGTCGGTTGTTACTGACGGAACAGGGTGCTCAGTTTGTGTAGCAGCCTTCTCAGTTCCTGGGTCTACAACAACAACTCTCAACAACAACTGCATTTCCGTTCTTCCCCACGACTTGATAGGGTTCGACCAATCACCAGAGGTGATGGCATGGCGAACCAGGTCTAGGGTAGGATCTCGCTCTGATTCTCTCTCGACTTGGCGCGGTGCTAATGCTGCAGGTATGGCATCAGCAACTATGGTGCATGCATATTCTTCTGTCTGTTTGATGGCTGCATCAGGTGAACTATCTATTGGCAATCTGCTCAAGGTATCAGCAGCATTTTCTCTGCCAGGGATATTTCTTATGCTATACTTAAACGGTTGCATGTATAACATCCATCTTTCAATTCTGGCTGAAGGTGGCTTTGAATTTGGACCAAGCACAGTGATCAGTGGCTTATGGTCAGTGCAAATTTCAAAATCATTTCCATGGATGTACAGGAAGAATTTTTCACAGCTCCACTTCACAGCTAAGGCTTCCCTCTCAAATTAAGAATATCTGCTTTCTGGTGGAGTTCGCTTACAGCTTGCATAGTGTACAGGTCTGTACTAGCCATCTTCTTGCTTCTGTTCCAAGACAGCTCCAATACCCACTGGAGAGGCATCTGTAGTGACACGGGTCTCTGCTCCTTGTTTGAAGAATGCCATGACTGGTGCCTGTGTCAGTTTTGACTGCTTGGAAAGCATTTTCTTCAGCTGTGTCCCATTTCCATTTAGTATGGACTTTGGTCAGATCCCATAGTGGGCTGGCAATGATCGCAAAGCTTGGGATGAACCTTGAACAATACTGCACAAACCAAGGAAGCTTCGCAGCTCTGATTGGTCCTCTGGTCTTGGTGCCTGCACAATGGCTTCAACTTTGTCATCAGATGTTTGTAACCCTTCGTCAGTTAACAGGTTTCCAAGGTACTCCATGCTACTCACACCTATCTGGCACTTGTCATAGTTCAGTGTCAAACCACTTTCTTCTAATGTCATCACTTCATTCAGCCTTTCATCACGCTCTTCTTCTGAAGTGCCAACTACATGGATATCATCATGAATATTGTGTGTTCCAGGGCAATCTTTGAGGATCTGTCAGATGATGTGTTGAAATTTCTCAGTGGCCATATTTACACCAAATAAGAGATGTTTGTAGCGATAGAGACCATTAGGTCCTGCAAAAGTGGTTATGTCTCTTGACTCTGGAGCAAGTTCTATTTGGTGAAAGCCATGTTCAAATCTAACTTGGAGAATACTTTTGCCCCTGACATTTCTTGCAGAGTCTCTTCAATAGTAGGCACAGGGTTCTACTCCCTCAGCATCGCTCGATTGGCCTGTCTCATGTCTAAACATATGCATACATCACCATTAGGTTTTTCCACAGCAACAAGGGGATTAATCCAACTTGTAGGTCCATTCACTTTCTTGATCACATCAAGTGCTTCAAGTTCCTCTAATTTGTCAACAGCCTTTTGTTTCCTGCTGAACGGAATTCTTTGCATGGCTTGGGCAATTGGAGTGACACTTTCATCTACATGCATTTCAGTTTTCTAAGGCCAGTAAACACTTGTGGGTACTTTGCCTTTAGGGCAGCCTTCTCATCAGCAATGTTTCTGGATTCACAAGCATTTACAGATACACCTACTTTCAGGACACCTAATTCTTCAGAGGAACTTCTGCCTAGAAAAGTGTCTCCAGTGCCTGGCATTACAAAGAACTCGGTCTTGAATGATGTTTGTGTATCAGGTACACAAATGTTCAACATGCATTTTCCACTAAGCTTTAAGGGCTCCTGAGATACATAAGCATAAACTTTCCTGTCAGTCTTCAACAACTCTAACTTTCGTTTGGACACTTTATGAAACACTTGCTCAGACATAAGGCTGCAGGTAGCACCTGAGTCTATGATGACATTGAGAGGCTCATTTTCGATCATAAGAGGTAAAGTGTTTGACTCACCGTCTGAAGCACTGACGACATAGTATCCATCATCTTCACGACTTCATCTTCCATGTTACCTTCCACGTTCCGGCTGGTCGCCTATCTTCCGTACGCTTTCTTGTTTTCTTCCAGATTTTCCTCTGTGTGTTGCCTTGTTTATCCTGTTTTGTACAACAACAGACATCCATGTGACCCGGCTTACCACATCTCCAACATTTACCCTGCCACGGCTGCTTGCTTTTCATTCCTTGATCGCCCTTACCTCGGTCTTCCCAGGTTCGATTCACAGTGCCTTCGCTAACAAGAACCCTGGCATCCTTATCCTGATAGGTGCTGACGATTTCCAGTAGTTTGGAAAGGCTTAGGTTTTTTCGCGGTAAAATTTGCTCTTGAGCTCCTTGTTTGTGACATGGGAAATCACAATATCTCTCACCTGGTTATTTTCCTCTTCGCCATAGTTGCAGTGTTCCGCCAAATTTTTCAAGCACATAACAAAGTTGTTGATCATTTCGCCCGGGTTTGGTTTGCTTGCAAGCAGTTTTTGTTTTGCTAGAGGTACCATTCTTCTTGACTTTGAAGTGATTCAACAGACATGTCATCACTTTGTCGAACTCTTTAGCATCATCTTTTACTTCTTCTGAATACGTCTTGAAGATTTCGCAGACTCCTGGGTTGGTGAGATGCAAGAATAAAGCTCACTTTTGCAGTTTGTCTTCCACCCCTGAAGCTGCCACATACAGTTCGAACACGGCTTTCCACTTGTCCCAGCGCTGTGCTAACGTAGCCGGTTCCCCGATGCAGTCGATGGGAGAGATACACCACATAATGTAACCGCCATCCTCGTCGCCAAATGTAGCGTAGGTGGATCAATCAAAGACAGGTTTTAACAACACAACAATTTTAATCTTTCCAAGATGGCGTCACTTGCTCTAAGCACATGTTTACTTCCAAATAAGGAGATACCAAATATTGACATACACTACAGATTTGTGACCTCTAATTGAATTTACTTCTTGTGAAAAACAAAAGTATCAAGTTACCTTTGCAACTAAAAACAAAAATTTCTTGTTCCATTTACATACTACTAACTCACGAACTGTTTCGAAACTCAAGGCTAATCTCGTTCATAGCTAAAATCCTTAGCCTAACCCATAGAAAATGAAGAATTAAGCCCAATATATGAATACTTCCTCCTCTTTATGGAAGAATAAATATGGCCATTCTGAAATATATCAAGATCAAAATCTTCTCACATACCATTTACTTTAGAACAAGAAATTTGATTGGCTGTTTATAGTAGATCCAATCTGACTGGTGTGACATACATACATCTCTCACTCACTCACCCAATGACCTGTCCATAACATACCCAAAAATAACTCAAAAAACCAGCTTAAAGCAAGAGACCTCAGCACAAGGCTCCAGGGAATAAATACGGAGTTTCCAAGGTTTTTTCCCCAGAGTCTTTTAGGCTGAATTTTAATATATCGAAATTGGGCTATTGGTTGCTTAGGCCTCCAGTTGAGGTGCATGTCAAATAAAAAAGTTTGTGTGACAAGCACGATAATAGTTCTAGCAGAAGTTCTAAGGAAGTTGCTCTTTTGTACCAAACTGCAGCAAATTTAAACTTGTTAAAATGTAGGTTTACGGTTGTTTCGATACAAAGTTGTTTTGATACAAGTAGTTTCGATACAAATCAAAGTCCTTTTTGATACATATCTAAAGTTGATTCGATACAAATCTAAAGTCAATTTGATACAAACTGAAGTCAATTGGATACAAACTTTAAGTCGTAGCTAAAGTAAACTAGAAGAAAGATTCCAATGAAAGTGTTTTAATCTTTTAATCTTGAAGTATTTAAGCATTTAAGTATTTAGGCATTGCATTGGTCATGACTTTTATAGATGTGGTGGCTCCTACAGGAGCCGTTGTTTGGCCTGTGTCGTGCAATGTCAAACGTAGTGCAATGTTGATGTGATAACAGGGAGTCGAATGAGTATAATGTCAACTTAGGAAGCTGCTGGGCCGTTAAGGTACGAACACTCCTTCAGGAGCTTTCTTGAACTGCGGTCTCTGGAGTTAAACTCATAAAGGCGAAGATCTTTGTCTGGAGATCCCCGAACTTCTTCCACTGAATACGCAGTAACTTCTTCTCTGAAACGAGCCTGATTTGAAGTGAAGTAAGACGAGCCTCACGGCAGAGTGAACTGATCAGGAAGTATAGTAGAAGCTGCGACTTTCTGGATGGGCAGCAATTCATCCCAAGGTGCCAGCCCTCCATGTTGTTGTTCGTACTGATAGACGTCATGTTTATTGATATACAAATGTATACTAACAAGTTAGCCCGCTCATCCATGCATAAAGTGTTTCCTCATAGGTCTGTTAAACTAACAATCCGGTGTTGTGTTTCTAAATAAACTACCTCCACTCTCTATGTTTCTTCGTCCTACTGCTCCTTAAGTAAAAGCTCTTTATTCTCGATTACATGTAAAAAATTTTGTAAGTTATGAAGGTTAGCCTGTACTCATGCCCTGGTTGCAGAGGCTTGGGTATCTTTTGTTTCAACGGAGTGTTGCAACAAAGGTCAGGTTTCTTAAACAGCAGCAAAGTTTCTTCAGTGAATCAAAAGTATACCCAAGGTTAATGGAGGTTGTACTGAACTCACTTCAGTTTGTATCAAATTGACTTTAAATTTGTATCGATGTGTATCGAAACGACTCCGATTTGTATCAAAATGACTTGTATCAAAACAACTTTGTATTCAAACGACCGGGTACCAAAATGTACAGTTTCCCATTCCCACGAGTTACAATAATCTGCATCTTCTCCGACTGAGCTATTGGGTGAGAATGGTTGAAGTTGTCCAAATAGCAAAGTTGATCGAGTACCCGGTAAATGAGCCCCTTCAGTTTCCTGCTGTACATAGAAATTTACGAAAGACCAGGAATTCCTGAAGCTTAGCCAAAATCAACAACAAGCATTCTGCTGATCTACACACATGCAAATTTTGTTATTGTCTAGGCTACTCATCACTGAAATTAACCATGAAGGCCTGGGAGAAAGCCATACAGGAATTAGGCAAATGAACATCCAGGACTGTTTTAACATGAACAAAGAGTGTTCACAAAACATTGCGAAAACAATGTACGAGTTTGTACAACAACAAATACAAATGTTCGAAGTGCTGTATGCTTACTGTGGTTTTATGGGTTGGTGGCAATACCTTGCCAACAGCAAATGTCAATCTAAGAGACCACATATGATTAAAAAGGCACATAGTTTTTCACAGACGACCATCTGTAATTACATCAAGTGGCTGGTGAAAGATGACCCATGAATGAGCGAATAAGAAATGAAATTGAAACCCATTCCAAAGGAAAAAATGTGCAACTCATAGCTTAAGACAGGCCTCACTCTTTAGTGATCTCAATCTGTCTAATACCTTTTAGTATTTACATACCAACAACTGTCTCTGATGTTTAAATGTTAAATAAATGTACCTACTTGAAAGCAGTTGCAGTATTTGTTGTTGTCAAATGCTGTGTCATCTACAAACTCCACAGCCTTCACTGAGCTTAAAGGAATGGTCCCCTTGCATCTTCCCCGTTTCTGACAGGAAATATTGGAACATGAAGTTTCATTATATTTTTTTTTACAACTTTCTTTCTTACTTAGATACCTAAACACCTTGTGACACAAACGTTCCTAACTTTACGCGTACTAACTTGTATTCACATGATACCCACAGCTCAAATGTGCCAATTTAAGTTTGAAGAATGTTAGTAAGAGGGAAATGTCTAGAAAGTGTAAGGTGGCAGATGACTCCTGCTCTCTAGAATTCTCTAAAATTCAAACAAAAAGTCATCTATGAGAGAGGTATGGATGGATGGAAGACCTGTGATAACTCATGCCAATATCAGAAAAAAGTACTCGAAGGAATAAGCATTTTAATTTACAATTCTTTGTAGTAATTATTAAAACAAGTCTGTTTTGTGTATATTATTATATTTGTTTTTATTGCTTTCAGTTTTCCCAACTTGGGATACCCTATTGTGTCTTAAAAGAAGCACAATTTCATAACAAAGTCTTTTAAAAAGGCAATTGTTCAAATTGTTTCAGTCTAGCTTTCCCTTTGTTAAGTCCAGAAGCCCCTAACTTCTAGCTGGTCTTGTACTCATGAAATTTGCTTCTCCAGTGACACACAAGAGTTTGTTGATTCACCACCAAGTTATACATTCTCAAACTGTCAGTTCGAGAGGTTAGCAGAGATCTTTTTCTTGCATGAAACAAGATGCTTTGGGTCACACAGAGGCGGACACTACAAGCGGAGAATCACAAAAAAAAATATCTGAACCTCACCAGAGTACTACAATTCACTATTCTTATATTGAACTTCAATATTTTTAGTCAAGAATATATGCGGTTACATTGGGTAAATGACCCTTTCACTATTGGAGATGGCATTTGGTAACTGTGAACGACATTTCCTGAGATAAATTTCCGGGGGTAAATATCCATGGATATGTCAAAAAGATGACATTACACGCTCCTGAAATTTACCATGGCAAGTTGCAATGGTGTTTTAATGCCCAAGGTAAAGAGCCAATCGCCATGCTCTGTGTGACATCAACACGTAACTGCAAAGGAAAAGTTGTTTTCGTTTGCAGGCTTCACTCACACTGTTGCCAGAATCTACAACTTTGACACCATAGATATGGCAGGGTTTTGGCAATGCTGTGAGTATCTTGTGTCTTTCAGATGACCTCTCAACCTGTTCACTAGACTGGTTATTTTAACACTGGCTAAAATGAAAAGTTTTTATCCTTTGCAGAAATTTGATTATGGATACTGAACTTCTGTTTACTGTATTTTTGTTAACCTAAAGAAGACCCGAGAATTACTTCTGGTTGTAAAATGAAGATTACCCTGGACCATCCAGTTTTGTACTCTATCCTGGATATCAGAAATTTCACTCCAATGTCTGCAGTTTTCATAACGAAAAAATTATATTTTTTGATCAACGTTTTATAAAATTTATAAGGCCTCACACTTGTTCATTTTTGAAAGGTAATTTACATGCTTGTTAAAATGGAGTTATGAATAACTGAGCAACATGAAAACACTCCGTTATGCCAAGCCTTCCACTCGTGTGAATACAACTTCATGTACTGACACATAGTCAGAAAGCTTTCTATTTCCTTAAAAATCAATGGCCTTACCTAACCATTGCATACTTTAGATTACCGCTAATTACGAAACGGCAGAGTTTTGAAACTCTCTTTTTCTGAAAAAAAAAAAATTCCTCTAGCAGTAAACGCTTTATAGCTCTCATTGAGTTAGAACCCTCTTAAGAAAAATCAAACATAAAAGCTTAACTGCGAATTTCTGTCAGCAGGAAACGTTCCATTA
>OZ026603.1:20887861-20932861 GCA_964020085.1 Micromussa lordhowensis
GGTTCCAGCCTACCCGTCCCTGGGATTTTGCACTGTAGCTTGTAGAATCAATTCCAGATCCAAAGATGAACATGACCTGCAACCATCTTCGGCAACTCCATGAGGCCACAGCTAAGCCATGTAATCCATCACCTTCGCCGTCAAAGCCAATCAAGGTTCTATAAAACCGACAGCTTTGATAGAAGGACACTTACGTAAGAAGGACATTCTAGACCAATACGCCGACACCTACGAAGGCCTTGGTGAGCTTGGTCCACCTGTTAATTTTCAAATAGATGAGAGCATACAACCCGTGTAGATGCCAGTTCACAACAAGCCTTGGATCGTTACGTTGAACAAGGGGTTATCGCCAAGGGAAACGAACCAACCGCCTGGTGCTCCAATGAACTAATCCGAGAGACACCAAAGAAGTTCAGAGTGTGTATAGACCCAAGTCAAACAGTAAACAGGGCCATCCATCGACCAAAACACCAGATGCCTACCCTAAATGAACAGCTTCATAAACCTGGTGCAGCGAAATGCTTCTCTCTAGTTGACGTCAAAGAAGTCTTTCTCCACATTCCTCTCGATGAGGATTCATCATGGATGACCACCATGCACACATCATACGGCAGGTACAGATGGCTTCGTCTGCTTTTTGGGATTACCAGCGCCCCTGAAGAGTTCCAGATGAGGCTGACAACCGCCATAGAAGGCCTTGAAGGCATCATATGCATTGCAGATGATATCCTAGTATATGGAGAAGGAAACGACTATGAAGAAGATCAAAAAGACCATGACAGACGATTCATTGCTCTGATGGAATGCTGTCACCAAAAGAACAACAAGCTCAATGCAGCAAAACTTCAGTTCAAGCTTAAGGAACTCAAATTAATGGGCACTATTATTTCAGATCAAGGAATGAAACCTGATCCCAGCAAGGTAGCAACAATAACACAGATGCCGCCTCCAGAGAACAAGGCAGCACTCCAACAAATTAACTTTGTAATCAAACTGTATATCACAAAGACAACAGATTTGTGGTCATGTTGGATAATTTGTTAGAAAACTATTGTTAACCTCCACGATTTTCATTCGTTAAATTTGTAGAAAATTTTGTCTGGTGGCCTTGGTTAGAGTAGTCGCACTGTAATACTACATGTTTGACACATGCATTCAGAAGCTCATTCTTGTCCTCAAACGTTACAGTTGCTTTCATCATATCTCATCATCATCATCATCATATCCTTTATTTAAACACGATAGGGTTTAAAGCTTAGAGCTTGTGGGGTCGTGTGGAAATAATTACAATATGAAACTAAATTGAAATAGTGATAACATTACTTACAGAATAAAATGTAAAACACAAGCATAAAATGTAAAATACAGGCATAAAATATTAAATATTTAAAAGCATTTAAAATCTAGGTAGTGCCTTGGCAATGACTGGGCCGACTGTGCGCTAAAATCAAGTTCCTTAAAATAAATGTCCTTCTTCACTTTACGATAAAACTCAGTAAACTGGCCCGTATAGTGGCTCGAGACAGCGTTCCAAAGAATAGCGCCTCTATAGCTTATTGAGTTTTTAAGAAATTTTGAATTAAAACGAGGGACGATAACGTTATTACTCCTTCTGAGGTGGTATACAGTGCGAGGTTTATTTGTCAAATATGAAAGAGCCGCAGGTGCTTCACCTATGAAAACGCTATGAAATAATTTAATTAATCGAAGTTTATAATAAAAGGTTAAAGTGTTCCAGTTCGATTGTCGGTATACTTCGTCAGTAGGCGTATCGTGAGGTAAGTTATATATTATTCTGGCTGCTCTTCGGTGAAGTAATTCCAAAGATTGTAGAAGGTCTGTATTTGAACAGCCTCCCCAAACGACCTGCCCATATAAAATAGATGGCAGTATTATTTTAAAGTACAAGTCCAGTATGGCGTTTCGGCTCAAAAACGAACTGCGTTTCAAGAGATTCAGCTTATTTACAAAGTTTTTTTTCAAATCTGTAAGATGGTGTATCCAGGAAAGCTTGTCGTCAATAGTGACGCCCAGTAGGCGAGTGTGTTTTACCCACTCGATCCGTGCCTCTCCAATTGTTACAGGAATTAGTGGCCCGATGTGCGGTTTTCTCATTAAAAGCATAGCTTCGCACTTAGCTGGATGGGGGGTTAGTGAGTTCTCTAGGCACCAGCTGTTCAGTTCAGATAAGGCTCTATTTAACGAAGTGACAGTGTTATCGACACTGTCGCCAATACAATAAACGGTGGTGTCGTCCGCGTACATAAAAATAGAGCCGGAGGTGACAGCCCTTGGAAGGTCATTAGTGTACAAAGCGAACAACGTGGGGCCCAGTACTGATCCTTGGGGAATCCCGCAGGTAACATTTAGCACAGATGAGTGGTGACCATTGACTACGGAAAATTGAGTTCTATCAGTTAGGTAGTCAGTCAGCCATGATAGTAGGCTGCCTTGAACTCCAAATTGAAGGTTCAACTTATGCAGTAGGATGGCATGAGATACACAATCAAAAGCCTTTTTAAAGTCAACAAAGGCCACAGCAACTACTTTGTTGGCGTCGATTGCTGTTCTCCAGCTTTTGTGTAACGCATATCAAAGCGTTCAGGAAAAGAATTGACAGCACTGATAAATGACACTTCATCACTACAGGTACAACTGTTGGTCAGTTGGGTCAGGAACTCACATTCATCTGGAACTTTAGTCTAATGTGGCTCTTGAGGGGTGTCTAACATAAACCCTGCTACCATTGGTGTAAAGAAATGAGGCCCTGGGCAACCATTTAGAAGTGCAACAGCAACAAGTTTTCCAAATGTCTCAAAAAAGAGCTTTAGCCACAGCTTCCAGGTTGTGTCGAAAGGTGATATGAGGATAAGTACACCTAACCAGCATACTATATACACCAAACCCACAAAAAAGTTCCAAAAAGAATTCCCTTGTTACCCCACCTGAATCAATTGCATCTTTCTCGATGAACTTAACTGAAGCCCTTGCTTTAAGATCTAAATCTCTCAATACATTCAAATGTCCTAGTTACTATATTCTTTCTCGTTATTTCAATCAAAGTGAACTGTTCATTTGGAAAACCATTCAAGGTTTGTTGAAATGCTTCTTCCAAAGACTTTGGTGGGTCTCCATTAATGGACTGTACAGCATCATAGACAGGAGCCTCCTGAGTACTCAGGCTTTGGTCAATAGCACATTTCAGATGAAAAGCACCAAGATTAATTGTTGGAATCTAAAATGCATCAACAAGTACCGATTTTAAAGATATATCTCAGTAAGAACATTTGAACCATGAACACTTGACATTTTCTTGTACATCTTTTTTTGGTGTCTATGGAATGAAGACAATTAATGTCAAGGCTTATATTTAAATAATGTCATATTTGGATTTAGTGCTCTAACCCTCCTGAGGGGGGTACTTTCTATAATGGCCTATACAGAGAGGCTCCGTCTGAAAGGTGTACTTTTTACAGACTTCAGGTATGTGTCAGGGTAGGGATTTAACAAGTTAGTGTATACTAAAGAGTAGAGAAATATGTCATTTAATTTTTTGAAGGGGCCTTTAATTAAAATGTTTTGAACAGGTGCACTTTATGGCTGTGTCATTTAATTTATTAGGCACTAAATGAAACTGACAGGAAGATTTCCTTTTTGGCCGATGTATTCACAAACACCAGCCAGTTATGAAAACATGTGAAAGGAGTACCTTTTTCAGTTATTTACGTAATTAAAAGTGCCAAAATAAATAGCTATACATGGCAATACATGGCTATACACGGTAAAAGATGGCTATACACGAACTAGTTGTAGTTCGAAGCGTTCTGTTAAATTTTTTAACCCTATTTTAAGTTGTCCTTCCTCGATTCTCTTTTAACTTTATAGATGTACAAGGCAATAAATGACTAATCACGACTTTACACGGCTTTACAAGGCTATACATGACGAAACATGACCATGACCATGCGAGGCTATAGATTGTAAAACATGGCTAAACACGGTTGTACATGGTTGTGTCACGCCATTCAAAATAAAAATCAAAACCGTTCAATAGATTAAGTCCAGAATCTGAGAAAAGAAAGAAGGTAAGTATGCAAAGGCTATCGCCAAAATTCAGGTCACAATAATTCGTCTTATGTAAGATATGCGGAGAAACGTTTTCCCCAAATTTAGAGAGATTTGTAAGGAGACGCCATGTTGGTGCCCATCCGGATGGGCACCAACATGGCGGCCGGAAACCAACAGAAACACCTGTCACTGAGTTTTGCTACAAAAGCGTGAATTTATCTCTCGAGGAACTCAAAAACATTAAAATAATACTTTTTCTAATGCAAGAACTGTTCAGATAGCCAAATTCCCTGAAATAAGTCCTGAAATAAGTCACTTTTTAACCAACACGGCTGTCGTGTATATGTCGCGTCACGCAAAAGCTTAAGAAATTCAAGTGTGGTCTATCACAAAACCAAGAACCCACTCTGAGCAAAATTTTTTATGGATATTAGTTTTCAGGTGCTCTTATACATCATGAAAGTGAAATATCAGGAAGATCAATAGTTTTGTATTTTGAATTTTAGTGACGTGATGTGAAAACAGGCAATAAGTGACATTACACGGCCATACACGGCTATACATTGCTATACATGGCAATACTTAACAATTATTCCATGAGCGCGCGTTGGATATGAGATGATAGATAGCCAACGAGGTGCGTAGCGCCGAGTTGGCTATGATCATCTCATATCCAACAAGCGCGAGTGGAATAATTGTTTTATTAAAAACGCCCTCAAAATATAGAAAACTAGACTACGATTAAAATTAAAAGGCCCAAAAAATCACGCATACGCTCGCCATTTTTGTAGATCATGGTATAATGGCTCATATACCATGATGGCTAAGCCAATGAAAACTCTCGAAATTGCATTATCCAATGATCCAGTTTTTAATAAAGGGCAATAGCCCATTGCAGAAACGTGAGAGGACTGGGACGAGTTTCTTATATTGATTTGATTGAAAATCTAAACATTTCAACTGAAATGTTACTGAATGAAAAGCTACCCAGCCAAATTTGAGAGTTTTCAGTGGAAAATTGTTCAAATGGGACAATCTCAAAAGTTGCAAAATTCCATACAAATCCTTATAATTTTGTGGCTTGTCTACCCAATCCATACAAACTCTCTATTTTAGGTGATATTTGAAGAGCTACCATTTTGCAATTTTCCTTCTCTAAATACTTCTACTCTTGGTAAATACTCTCAAATTTAGTTCATCTTTCATTTGAATATCTTAGTTTTTCAAACAAACGGAAAACAATCATACTCTTACCCAGTCCTCTCACGTTTCTGCAATTGCCTATAACATGGCTATACAAGTCTATACATGGCAATACACGGTAATACATGGCTATACATGGCTATACATGGCCATACGTAGCTATACATGACCATACATGGCTATACCTGGCTTTATATAATGCACAAAATTAAATTTCTATTATGATACATTTTAATAACCTTGCTTAAAGTACCAAGACAATAGACTGCAAGGTTGATACTACGTGAAAAACGTTTCGAGACACCAGCACGACAAGAACCGATCAAGAAGGATCGCAACAGTGGACAGCTGTTTCGCCCTTATTATCCTACGTTGGCAGCGCTTATTGTATGCGGTCCCTTGCAGTTAGTCACTCTTAAAGTACCCACCGAAAAAAAGTCGCGCCAATAAGAAAAAGTCGCGCCAGCAAAAAAAAGCCGCGCCCAGGAAAAAAAAAGTCGCGCGAACGAAAGAAAAGTCGCGCCGGCAAAAAAAGAATCGCGCCAAGGAAAAAAAAGTCGCGCCAGAGAGAAAAAGTCACGCCAAAGGTAAAAAAAGTGTTCGCCAGAATGAAAAAAGGATACATCCCCAATATGAAGCTGTACGCACGCGTGTATCGCACTAACAGGGCTCCGTATTCACTGCATCCCGTCTTCTCAGATCATAGTCTTTGAGCCTTCTTTTCAATGTTCGTCCATTCATATCTATACCATGATACTTTCCTAGCATCATTGTTATACATCTGCACGTAAGGCCTCTGTTGAAATAATATTCAAAAAGCTCTCTTTCTAATCCCCGCGGCAAATCTAAAATTATGGCGGGAAAGGACTTGGTCCCAGGCCTCATATCTACCTGCGCACGCATACATACATAGAGGATATTACACCATGGCGAGAAGATATGAATTTTATGTTCGAGTGGCAAGAACAATATCTCACGAGTGAGATATTGTTTTTGCTACGAGAACATAAAATTTATATCTTCGAGCTAACTTGCAGTGTTCTCTTTATTATATAGACACACTGATGACGGCGTTTGTGACGATTTTCCGAAGATTTCCGAAGATACTCCAAAACTTCTCCAAAGGTCACGCGAACGTTGCCAAACATTTTCCAAAAGTATCCGAAGATATCCGAAGATTCCCGAAGATTGCCGAAGACTTTCGAGGAAGACCCGAAGATGTTTCGATCATAACCAACGAATTGAAGTACAATTTAAGAGACAAACTTGATATCAGTCTAACTAACAATGCAGGGAAATCCCGATGATGCACTCGATGAGTGCGTTTTATTATGTGACTTGGGTTTCTAGCCGATCTAACGCGTGCTCTGATTGGCTAATACTAGGGCATTATTCTCCCGTAATGCCCACGGGCCGATTACGGGCCTGCAAAAGCCAAGCAAAAAGCCATATAATAAACAACTTAACCTCGAACGTTCGGTCTTTACGGGAAAATCTCAAACCTCGGCCTTGCCGATCGCTCGGTCAATACGGCAAGGTCTCGGTCCGAGATTTTCCCGTAAAGACCTCACTCTCGGTTAATAAGTAGTTATTCCAGTAAAACACTCGTGTCTTTATAATAAATACATGTATCTTGTTTATAGTGAGCAGGAATTTTTATTTCAATCGCAGTGGGCACAACTTTTTTGTTTGCGGTAGAACAATATTAGTTATTAGTAATTATTGATTCTCTTTGCAGCACGCAAATATTTTACTTGACGTGCATACATTTATTTTGTTTGCATTGTGGAAGTTTGTTTTCTTTGTAGTGTACACATTTCTTTTGTTTGCAGTGCACAAATCTATCTTGTTTGCAGCGTGCACTTTTTTGCAGTTCATTTTTTTATCGCAGTCCAAAAATTTATTTTGTATGTAGTGTACGAGTTGTTTCTTTTCTTCTTAGTGTAAAGTATTTTGTATGCAATAATATCTTTTATTTACAGCACTTTCTTTGAAGTTAAATGCCGTACTTACCACAAGTTTGTTCATTTTTTTAATTTGAAGTTCTGTCCCTTATGGGTCACCGTACAAGTGAAATACGGAATTCGAATACGCTAGACCGTTATGCCGCAAAAAACATTTCCACCTTCCTCCCCCTCCCCCTAACCCCCCCCCCCCCCCGCCAGGAAACAAGCATATTAGATTTTCGCAATATATCTGTAACACAAAAGCGCGAGCAACGTAAAAGATTGAGATAACGACTGCTGACTTGTCAAACAAGCAAGATTTTGAAAAATCACAGTTCCTGAATGAGTTTCAAGTTGTACGAACAGCATCAAGTAGTTGCGAGAGGGGCCCCCTGACACTAGTAAATTTTTAAAGTGTGTAAAGACTCCTTGGGAAAATTTACTCGTGTTTATTTATTCCAAATGCGAGTCCTGAGGAAAGCGTAATAATAGCTAATAGTCTTAAAGTTTGTATAGAACTCTAGAAATGTCTAGAGAGTTTGTGTATGGATTTGAAAGAGGCACTCACCTTTAGTACGTATGTCAAAAACGCTAAAAGGTAAAAGACCCGTAAAACCAAAATCGCTCAAATGGCATACAGAAGAGCTAGAACAATGGGAAAAGGATAGAGGCTATAATGATTCATGTTAGCTTTAAAGCGTACACAGTTTTCAGACCATTCAACTTCATTAAAAACTGGATCATTGGATAATGCAATTCGCGAGTTTTCACTGGCTTAGCCATCATGGGCAATGAGCCATTAGCGTACGCGTGATTAATTTTTTTTTAAGTTTAGTTTGCTATACTTTTGGGGCGTTTTTAAGGTGATTCCCTAGTAAAAGATCCCACCATAGATTTCTGATGAAACTTGGTATGTTGATGTTACAAGACAAGGAGATATTAAAAACGTAATAAAAAGAGGGGGTCACCGCGCCTGTTTTCACGCCACAATGCTGACAAATGCGGTTATTAAGGTGACTTTTGGTGATCTCCGTGCGCAGCAAATAAGCGCGATTATTTTCCAATGCGGCGTGTTATATCACACCGAGTTCAACTTTCTTTGATTGTTTATTCATCTACGTCCCAGAAAAAATGGCTTCAAATACCTAGCATTATTAATTAGTATTTTTATCCTTTAAAGGAAACATAATTTGGACTTGCTCTGTTGGGCCCGTTACGTCTCTATCTGTAGCATTTATTTCATTTGCCTAAAAAGTAGCCATAGATTTCTGCCAATTTTTTTCTCAGTTATTGAGGATATTGTTCTCATGGAATTTATAAAATAAAACGTGGGGATCACCGTGCTCGCTTAAGAGAAAACGAGCATTTATCTCGCTATCGAGCTTAGTTTGAGGGAAATCTCTTACGTTTTGTACCCGCGCGCGCTCATTTGCGCGCGCTAATGACGCAAAAATCGTGCGCAGTAAGGATGCGCAATGCAAAACTTGGGAATCACCTTAATAAAACAATTTTTACCACAATAAGTCAAAACAGCTCCAAAAAAGTACAGTATAAAAAGAATATTTATAAAAAGGATATTTATAACTTAAGAATCTCGGTAAAGGTTATTGTCTATTTTACCACAATTGCTGCTAATCTCGCAATCCGATTGGCTAATTTGCCATGGTCGAGAAGAGTCCATACCACGCTGCTCGCGTCATTGTGTCACGCAATGCCTTTTTCAGCCCAGACGTTGATATTGTGGTAAAAACAAATCGAAATGCGCTTAATCGTGCTCTAAACTCTTATCGTTAACGAGTACGCGTCATTACTCGTTTCCCAGACATTTTTTCGTATTGTTTCTGTATGCTGAGCGAGTTTGCAAAAGTTTTTGAAAGGAAAGTATGACGCGTACAAATAGTTCATTTGCATAATGCAGCGCGTGCACTTTCAAGTCCGTGTTTAGCAAAGATTTCCTTCGTTATTTTGTTGCCGACTCACTCGGCTCCGCCTCGTGAGTCCACAACATTTTGACCACTGTGATGACGCGTATCGTTGTCGATAAGAGTACATACCATGCTACACCACATTCGATTTGTTAAATTCCACTCGCCCTTGTTGGATATGAGATGATTCTAGCCAACTCGGTGCTGTGCGCCTCGTTGGCTATCTACCGTCTCATATCCAACGCGCGCTTGTGGAAAAATTGTTAATTATAACCCATTAAAGTGCCTATGAAATGAAAAATAATTGCTGTTTACCTGAAAGGCTTTTCGAAAATACGGAAGAATGGTGTTTTTCGTTTTGGAATATAATTTTCGTTTTAGAGATATTGACGTTTTTGTATTATGCAAATTAGGAAAGTGATGACGTCATGAGGTTTGCAACTAAAATATTAAAATGCTGAACAAAGAATATCTCTGGAAATATTGAAGCAATGTTCTTCAAACTTGGCACCAGAAATGTACATCACGAAAGAAACCAAATGACACCCATAGTGTTGTTGCCATGGAAACTCTTTTGGCTCCAGCCTCTTTCTGTCAAAAACCAAATATCCTCATTTTCAACCCTTAAAGTGGGAAAGAGGGTCCTGCTGGGAACAGACATGGTCCCCACTTTTCGCGAGGGCTTTGAAAAACAGAACATTTCAAAGCCCTCGCGAAAAGTGACCATTCATCAGCCATTGCTGATCATGTAAAAAGCACTGGTCACGACATTAAATGGGATCACTTTGACATTTTAGCGTCCGGAAAAACTGACGTTCATTGCAAAATTAAAGAGACTCTGTTCATTCAAGAGCTAAAGCCTTCCCTTAATGTCAATATTAGTAGTGAGAAGTTGTTGCTGTTTTAACTATTACTCCTCATTATGTCAAAACACGTACTGCTGCAGATAATTTTTTTTTTCTCAGTCTAGGTTTCAGACCTCTATTGTTTTACGATATATATATAGGTTTCAAATATTGTAACGGTCACTTTTGAAAATGTATGTTGACTAGCATACGAAACGTCAAGTTCTATAAAAATGCATTGGAATACAATGTTCATCACCGCTGTTTGTGTTATTCACTGCTTCAACATTTCCAGAGATGCTCTTTGTTCAGTATTTTACTATTTAGTTCCAAACCTCATGATGTCATCACTTTCCTAATTTACATAATACAAAATGTCAATACCTCTAAGATGAAAAAGACATTCCAAAAAGAAAAATGCCATTCTTCTTTATTTTGAAAAGACTTTCAAATAAGCTGCAATTATTTTTCATTTCATAGGTACTTTAAATATTTTCGTTCGCGCGCGATTGGTCCAAACGCATCACGTGACTGAATACTGTGACATTCCCCAATTTTGCGTTGCGAAAAATATTTGAAGGATAATAAACGTAATAGTTTTCATTTGGCGCGAATGTGTTCGGATATTTGTCCTTGGACATAGTCAGTATCTGTTCCTCAAAGCTCGCACTTCTCGGAGTAGATAATGTCTGCGGATAAATATCCAAGCATATTTTCGCGCCAAATAGAGGTTATTGTTTATATATATCACCATACGAACTCATATAGAGCTCCATATTAACTCGAATAGAAATAGCCAATCAAATATCAACTGCATGACAAGAATGCTGCAAATATATCTAAAGAAGTTCACTTTTGACGTTATTTTAGTTGTCGGTGGGCAATCTGAATGTATCATTCGTAATATCTTTCGACAGAATATAAAGAGTTAAAAAGATATAAAGAGTGAAAAAGGTATAAAGGAGAACTGCTTGCATTGGGTGAACTCCCCTGCTTGACACTATTTTCAAACACTCAGTCGCTTGACGGTAAAATGATGACAGACGAGTCTTTTTGAGAAATCCTTGTGACGTCACGACTTTGCTGGAGGATTGCTGTCATCGGAAGAACATGGCTGACGGTCGGCGAGTGTTCTTGGAATGCTCTGGTGAACAAGTTTTCACGCACAGAGAATCCTTCATTTGGTTGAAGTGATCTTTGGAAATACAAAAGCGCTCGGCAGAAGCCATATCGGCGTTTCGATGTTTCGTGGCATGAAGTTCAGCGAATAAATTAAATTCTAGAAGGATGAACGAAACAGGCTCTCGACCTGGTACCGGAATGACTTCACCGCGACATCCTACGCACCAAGCTGTAATGGATAGATTACGCCAACGTTTCAGCCAGTACAGAAAGCATGATTACGATTGCCAGAATAAATATGCGCAGTCCCTGCCAGCTGTCCAGGACTTGGAGAGACAAGAGGCATCGAATTTGTACAAGCGTGCTCTAGAATGCCGCAATAGAATGATGAATATGAACGGGAAGGCATCAAAACAAAATGACGGCGAAGGCAAAGTAGAACAGCAACAGCAAACGCCAAATGGACTCGAAAAGTCGACGAACGCTATCTTTCAGATACGCGAGGTATGCTTTCTTTGTTGCACGAAAGGATTTTTTGTGTAGAATCGATTTCAAAAGACGTTTTGATCGACGTTTATTATGATCTGTTGTTAACGGTGCCCGATTGTTTAGTTTCGCGTAAAACACGTGTAACTTTCCATATCTTGAACTAACTGTACCGTATTTTTTCTCTCATCTTGCCAGCAGCAAATCTTATTGAAAAAGAGGAAACACGAGCAGAATATGAGCAGTGCACAGAATTCGTACGTACCATCGAATGATCGTGACGACAACCTTGGAGGGGAGTGTGCGAAGTTTCAGAGACAAGATGGTGGTTTACTTGTACAGGCTCAATCAGCGGAAGGCCCCAACGCAGTCGTTTCGGTTAATCAGTCGCATCAGGTCGAGCATACGTCAACGCAAGTGCATCAGTCTCCTTTTCACATGGCTAATAATTCGTTCGTCCACGATGGCTCGAGAAATGCATCAAGAATACCGACCACAATCGGCTCAGAGACTTATGCCAGTAGAGGTCAGGGATTGTCATCCTCTTCGTTTGCAACTCCAGATTTTAAACAGGAGAAAGCTGTAATTGGTTCTTGCGATGAACCCACACATTCTAATAATGGTTCCGGGGCTGTGGTCAACGGATTACCAGCAGGCGAAGAGTACATTCGACAAGAGCTCATCCATTTTGAAAACGTTATCAAACGCTTTAACGAGGATAGTGCACCTGCGACTCCACAGCCAATTTATCATCAAACCGCTACTGATAGAGCTGCTATGTCTAGTGTTGATGATAATAGAAATCAGGTGCCAGAAACTCAACAGGGAAGTCACCATCCACAATCTCTTCAGCTGAAAGAGATCGCCCGAAAATCACAACTTGCTCATGCTCAGCAAGTTATGCCATTCATGGACAACCAAGATAGATCAAACCCACAATATCAACGACAGCATACAACGCAGTATACCTTAAGCCCAGCAGGCCAGGAGTCCCCAAGCATACAACATCCTTACTCAACTGGCAAGTATCCTGAAGGTATGTCAGTGATTTCAAATGACCAACAACAAATGCTGCAAGACCAAAACCACCATAGACAATTTGAATCTTTGCAGTATCAAAGGGTTCTCTCGTCACAGTCGCAGTTGATGCAACAACAGAAGCGACACCACCACCACCAACAACAACCACCTTTTTATGGCTTTTCTCAGGAAAGTTTGCCATCTTCAAAACTAACGCACATGCCATCACAACTTCAACAGCTATATTCTCAGAGATTTCCAAGTCAACCTGTTTTGCCTACATCACAGGGAACAGGATTAGTTAGACCAATGCCTTCACATGATTTAGCAAGGTACCCTATGCCTAGATCACAAGCACAGTATCAGCGTCAAAGCTCGATGCCACCTTTACAGGGTCAAGCATTCCAAAACACTGATTCACTGTATCAGCAGCAAGGAGGTGGCTTCCAAGGAGACATGCCTGGCTTTGCAAATGCTGTAGACCTAACAAGTACTTACCATTATCAAAGGAGAAACTCTTTTCCAATTTATTATCGTACTAATGGCCAACCTTTAGAAAATTTTGCACATGGAATGCACCACAATTTGGGATCTAGTCAAGCCAGTCTTCTGAGAGGTGTTTTGCAAAATCCTTCCCAAAATACTCAAGGCGACAGAGACACCTTCTTAACTAATCCTAACATGATTTTGCCTTCATCTACTACTATGCAAACAGCACCTCCTTTAACTGGAAGGCCACCATCAGCAAATGGTGATTTAAACTCTGGTGTTTCAAGGTCACAGAGTTCTTCCATTGTGTATAGAGGCAATGTTCCTCGCCAGCAACAGTCCATATCGGTTTTGCCACATGGAGATGAATTTCAAACTTCAAATAATCCAAGAAAGGTTACTCCTGAAAGCAGTTATTCTGCTTCAAGTGGAACGTCTGTCCCAGCAGTAAGCGGTGATACACATTTTAGTGCACATTCGCCACTCAGTGCACTGGATAAAGCACCCTCATTTACTTCCCTTTTGGAGCAGTCTGCTATTAATCAAGGGAATTTAGAAACCACATACACTGGATCGATACCTAACTTGGATTTGCTTGGAGAGCTTTTAGGTCAGTGACGGTGAAAGCAGCAATTTGCTATGAAGATTTGGGTTTGTTGTTGCTTGTATTATGTCCCAGACATCTTAGGTCATGTTAGTTTCACTCCATTGTTATGTGGGAAGTTTTAAATCCCAATCTATTTGATGAGAATCAAAATTCTTGATGGGGATTTACATACACTTCCATACTTGCATTGAGATAATTTTTGTTTTTGTCACATTTGCACTTATTTAATCTGTTCATCTTTACTGTGCATTGTAAGTAACTCATGGCCCAAGCTGACATGAAATCATGTAAGGAGCACAAATACTAAGGAAGAAAATATAAATGAGTAAAGCGTTGGTAACAGATACATAAACTTGACCTGCAGTTTACTCTTTAAAATGTTTGTTGATCCTTTTTTAGATCACTTTTTTACTGTAAGTGTTGCTCTAAATTTTAGGGAAAATAATCTAAATTAGAGAAATTTTTGTTATTTCATGTTGCAATCCAATTTTTCTACCAATTCGGGAGTGGACTACCTACAAGTATCCTTATGTAGGGCTAAGGACATCAGTGGGAAAATGTTGCTCAATAGGCCTGTTTGTGTTGCAAACACTACATCCACCATACAGTATCTTATCTCTATTGCTGAAAGCTATGATGCAGTTTCATGTTACTGCACAAAGCTTCTACAGTGCAGTTGTCAAACCTCTTTACTTCAAAGTTGGAATTAAAACAAAGAGATAGGTTAGGAACAAAACAGTGCTTGGAATTAAGGGTCAACAAATCAAATTAAATATTTAAAAAAATTATTAACTACTCAAACACTATTTTTTATGATCTACATGTACACTACAGAATATAACAGCTGTTTGCTCACCATTGCCTCTGAGTGTGCATTATTTTTCTATCGATGCACAGCTGGAAATTATAGAAGCATGGTCCCCCTAATGTTGGGAAATTCATTTTAAAAACTTGAATAACTTCAGATTACGAAAGGTGAGGAAGGACTTCTGAGTTACAAGTTCTGATTTCTGACTTCTGAGTTCCGACTTCAAAATTTAAAGGATCAATTTTCGACATGTAACTTATTTCCCTTGAAATCAAGTCAAACTTACCAAATCAGTAGTATTAACTCTTGCTCTTAGGGCATCATAGCTTGATTGAGAACCCGTTGGAATACAATGTTTAACACTGCTGTTTGTATTATATTCTTAACCAAATCAGACCAGGTTTTCGGCCGGATTTCAATATTTGTATTATTATGTTTCGGTAAGTTAGTGTTAAGCTGTTGTATTTGGGGTCAGCTGAAGTGGACACCAAAAATCTGAAATTTATTCCCCTAAGCAAGATGATGAGCATCCCAGTCTCTTTCAAAAGGGATAAAGGGGACAAGTTTCTAAAGAAACTGTGGTGCTGCGTCGGTGGGAGTATTACAAGATAATTTGGTTTTATCAACTGGGTTTCCAGTTGATAAACCAAATTATCTTTCAAAAGGGAGTTCCTCTCCACCCCAAACACTATTTCTGCCATCAACTTTGCATAATTGATTGGGATTTCCTTAGCAAAACAAGCCAGACTCTAGAAATGTTTCAGCTGCAGATTTAGAACAAACTTTCGTTCTTTTGAACATTCCTCTATGATCTCTTGCATACAAATTTTGAATTATTAATCCAAGATGACCAAACTTGAATGTGAAATTATTTTAGAGAGGATTGTTAGAATTTCTGAATCCTTTCATGGTCAAAGGAAGAATGATAAATTAGAAATATGAATGAAATAGTGTCCTCATTTATTTGTGAACATTTCGCTGAATTAAAAACAATAAGATGGCCATTCACTTTAGTGCCTTTGTTTTGCATTTGTGCTGTGCAAGTGCTGGTGTCCTGTTGTATTTTCCTTTCTTTTTTTGCCTTTGGACAAATAATTCTATATTCTAACCCCCCTAGAAGGTAGTTTTCCTTTGTCCTACAAAACAAAATACACTTTTAAGGTCTATGCACTTTGCCAAGAGCTTGTACATCTACTAGGAGCTTTGTAGCCACCTACATGCATTCTTTTTGTATATGACTTCTCAAACTCAAAAAATTAAGGACATTTGCACCCAAAAACTTGCCACACAGTAAGGTTAAGATCAACTTTTGTTTAAAAGGCAATAATAATAATAATTATTATAATAGTAATATAGCATTTATTTAAACATGATTAAAAATTACAGCAGAGCTGATGTGATCCTGAAAAGAGGGGGTAATAAAAGTGGGGGGTCACCAGGCTCATTTTAGAGATAAGGCACATTGCAGAAAATGTGTTTTTAAAAGTGTTGTAAACATACTCAATTCAATACAACTTAGTATATTAAGTAAAATTTGCAGCTGTCGTTCATTGAGATTACGTCTTGAAGAAGAGTACATATTAGTCTTGCTCAAAGAAAACTTTGGTCACATGAGAGCAGAAATGGCAAAAAAATTGTAACTTTGCACATACAGATTTTGTTTGTTAACATGGGAAAAACAGTAAAAGGAAATGATCCATGAAAAGAAAAGAGGGGGTCATTGATCATAAGAGATTAAACTGCAGGTGAAGTTAAAACCCTATACTTGTGCGCATGTTAGATGTATGACATGGCATGACGTTTGCAACAAGAATTTTGTGCACAGTAAGGATATGCAGAAGCAATGGCACAAATGTCCTTAAACAAATGACCTTGTATCTAGTGTTTGGATATATGATCTTAATTGGCATAGATTTTTACAATTTTTCTCCTTAGTTTTAGTTTTCGTGAAGAAGATATAGCAAACATCAATATCTAGACCATGTTTGACTACATTTCCAAACACCTTGAAGTTTGTCAAAATAGAGTCATACTTTTAACTCTCTTCTTGGTGTTTGGAAATGTGGTCAAGCACTGTTAATTGTGTTTCATGTCATATTATTTGAAAAACTATCTATTATTTTCGTAAATGGTTTATAGACTCGACTGATGCCATAAAAATAATGTTCAAATGCAATAAAATGTTTAAAACACAAGTGGAACCACAAGCTGCAGGCAAGTGGACATTTTCAGGGGTTTCATTAACGTTTTCAACAGGGTGGCAACTGGTTATCAAAGCCAGGCTAAACTATTTGAAGAAATTTTCTATTGTAAGAAAACCTTCCCACTAGATGGTCATACTAGGCAGGAAAAATTGTCCTTGCACCTGGTCAATTTTCCTGGTGACCGGCCCTTAGTGAAACTCCTGCATGTTATGGCTTAGTTTTGGACTTTATGAGTGGACCGTGGTAAATGTGGTTGATTTGTTTGTTTGTTTTTTTCAGTGACAAAAAAATCAGCGCAAAATCACACATTTGCATGAGGTCCCATGACGTAATATCTCAATTCGTGAAGTTGACAAATTCTTTCTGATATTTCACAACTTGTAAATTTGCATATTTTTATGGAAAAGTCATGCCAATTTCCAAAATTTGCATTTTACTGCGTCAGTCTTAAATATGGTCCATACTCTCGTCAACCATAGCTCCAAATCAGTGAGCACACAAGAGGTCTCTCACTAATTACAACCTGATAAGTGAATAATGGTTTAGTTTATTGTTTAGTATAGCATTTGTAGGTGTATTATATTAAACAAATTAACAAATATATTAAATTTAGAGGAATTAGAAATGAGTAATAGAGCAGTTTTTTATTTGATGTTGTAAAACCAAAGCCCAGGTTGTCATATTGTAACCATGCATGGGAAAATGTATTCGAGTCAGTGACAATAGGTTTGGTTTTACTTCTGATTGGTTGAAAAAAAGTGAGGAGAGCTTTTTAAACCAATCACTAAACATAGCAAAACCAAAGCAAATGTGAATAGTACTTTCAATGCTCCAGTGATAATTGTAGAACTTAAAGTAAGCGCTGGTACCTGTAGATACTTTTGTTAAGTACAAAATAGCCAGTTGGTGGCATGTGCATGCATAACACATACTGTAAAACAAAGTTTTCAAAGTGCATCAAACATAAGCAAATTATTTACAGTTTAATGTAATCTTTTTGTATATCAGTGTACTCTTTCATTTTTTTCCCTACAGCTTTTAGAGTACTTAGGTAATTGATCTAGTAAAACTATTTAACTTATAGAATAGAAGGGAATCATCTCAGACTCACTTGGATACTAAGATCAGTAAAACATCTGAATGGTTTGTATCGATTGAATAGCTGTCAAGAAATTAAGTACTGTATGTCCTCAAATAAATACCATTATGGTTCTGAAATTGAAGCCTAAAGTATGAACTGTAACCATTTTAGATTTCTAAGAGAATAGCGAAGCGCTTAAAAATAGAATGCAAATGATTATATCCCCCAGGAGGCTCATACAACATCAGCGTGTTCTGAGAGAACTAGAGGGAATCTAGGCAAAGTTTCAAAAATGTGTTTTAGGAACACCGGCTCTTTTAGAAAGCATTGTAGGAAGATCGTTTGCCATATCTTCTTTCTTTGTTTGAGTCTTGTCTGAGTCACGACGTCACTCGCACGCTTTGCTATTAAGTAGAAATGAAATACATGGACTTTATGTTTGAAAGTACTGAAGTACAAACTGTTTGCTGTGGCTTTTCCATTCCTAATGACAAGTTGCTTTGGAGTTGAGGTGAAAAATTATCTGCCTGGAATAGGGTGATAATTGTCGCTCGGTTTTCCTTCAATTGGCAGTAATAACTTAATGTGCAACTTTATTTGAGGTCTTACAGTATAATTACAATAAAGACTGTTTTAGCTTTTGTTCAACTGGGATCAACTGCTTTCTTGTTTTACTTCTTTTGGGCATTGACATAATATTGACAGTATTTATTAAATTATCCTGTGAACCACATCGGCTGAAATTGCTTTTCCCAGTTAATGTATTTTAAAAACACTCAGAAGTTAAGCCTCCTTTGGTTGCTTACTTTGTAACCATCTTGTAACCAGCTGAAAATGCTTGGAGCATACAATGAAACAAAACCACTGAAATGATACAACTGAAATACTGTCACCCCAGTTAGACTGAAGAACACTCGGGTTAGCCTGAAAAATGCCTGGGTGGGCCATTTTCCTCAATGTGGTCATTTCATTTTGGTGGTTTTATTTCATTGTTTGAAGTCTTAGTACATGCCATAAAACACAACCTACAGGAGTTAATTGAGCTGTCACTAATGGTTAAGGGTTTCTGTGGAAATCCATCAACCAAATCATCCAGCTCTTGGTGTGGTTAAAGCAAACATGAACTTAGTTGCTATGAATTTTAACTTCATGGTATCCTTTTTCTATTTTATGCCATGTAGGTAAATATCAGGACTTGAATAACAATGCCTACATTTTTCTTAAAATAGTTTGTGAATAATGAGTTTGTTTAACAAGACTAAGTAAGTACGTAGGTTTTCTTTTTTACAGTTATCAGTTTTGAAAAAAATTCCTTTTGTGACCCCATTCACCATTTACTTCTGTTTACTTCTTTTTTCCATTAATCCAGGCATCATATCTGTTTTAGTTACTCTCTATTTATCACAGTAATTTTTGCCCTCCTCGCGTTTCACACATTTTTAACCCTTTGCCACACTCTGACCACTTGTTTCGGGCATGACACAAGTGCACCTGACCAAAAAGTAGTTAAGTCATTTTGGTTTATCGGTAATCGTAAAGTTTTTGTCTCTTTAACATTAATCATAACTGTCTAGTCATACCAGCTGTTCTGACATACATGGACATGCACTACACTAAGAACCCTCATGTAAGAACCTATATTTTCTGTCTGGCAAAATAGGTTCTTGTAGTTTGGGGCAGTTATTGGCAAGTTAGGCTTAGAAGGTTCTTAGTTTCTGTGAAGGAGTTATAGTTATGATTACCAGAAAAATAAATAAACATTGGTTTGGTCCTTAAATATACATCATTTATTCACAACTTTATTATGATAAGCCTAGCATGGTTACAGAATGTAAATGTAAAGTTGTCTCTATAACAACTTCATAATTTAACTGTAATCCACATATAAGAACCTACTTGATCTTGCTTGGCTCAACAGGTTCTTAAATTTTTGGGTATTAATATGGGAAATTTCTGCAAGCAGGTTCTTAATCTACTCAGATGATGATTTAAGTTAAATTAATACCAGTGAAGTCCCACGTTGAACAGTGGTCCTGTTTGAGAGAAAGTGTCTTCAGGAATCTCCTTCTTGATAGTGTCCTTGAACTACTGTTGAGGATTGTAGTGCAATTTAGATAAGGTAGTTTATTATATATTATGGTCTAAGTTTGTGTTATATCATTTTGTATATTAAGACTTCAATGGCTCTTTTGTAATAAAGTCTGATATGTATTGAGTCTTTTAGAGGCCTTATGCATCCAATGATAGTCTGCAAAGTAATGTCATATACTGATATATATTTGCCAGCTTGCAAATTTCAGGAAACTCATCTTTAGTGAAAATGTGCAACCCAAGAACCCTGAAAGCCCTCCCTTAAACCCTGTCATAACTATCCTCATGGAAGTGTCTGTGTTGCATCACACTTACATTATGGTTACATTTTGGGAAATGCACTTATTTTTTTGAGTATGGAAAAGTCTTGCATTTTGCATACCACAATATGGCTGGTGTCTGGTTCTTGTGTAAAACCTGGAACACACCCAGAATGCCCCAAACACCAAAAAATATTGAAACACAACATAAAACGTACCAAAATGACAAAAAGAAACTAATATAAAAGATTTTATTAAAAGATAATAAAGAAGTGCATGGATTATGTTGGATGAAATGTAACATGGTCAGTGCTAACTGATCACCAACGAAGCAGGTACATGTAGGCTGAAATATATCATGTAGCTCACTCTCTTGCACAAAAGAATTGGCTCTAGATAGCATATCAATACTTTGCTATTGTTGACTTTTGGAACTAAGCATACCTGAAAAATTTAAAAAGTTGTGAAAACATGAAGTACCAAGTCTTAAGAAAGAAGGAAACATCATCCTTCAACAACAATATATAAACTTGGTCAGTAAAACTGTATAGATCATAAAGTTGGTTTCTCAAACTGCATTAGCCTGTTCCTCGGCCTTATGCGCCACTACTGGCACGCACAGATTGGATGATGATGATGATGATTAGCCTGTTCCACTGCTCTCAGTCAGTGAGGACAATAAAAAAGGGCAGGGGGTGGGGGTGATAAGCAGGGTCAGCCCGTCACCTGCCTTTTGGATCGTCCCCAGTGACTGAGAGCTTAGAAAAGGCTAAAACTGCATCTGTTTTTGTATACTGGACATGACTGTCCTTTAGTTTGAATTGCTCCCTAAAATAACATTATACTGCTACATATTCTGTGAAAAAAAAAAACACTGGCAATGTTCAATGATGTAAGTTTAATTAGACAAACGGTAAAAATGTAAATTGCACCTCCATTAATAATATCTCTAATTCCCTCTGAAAGGCTGGCGTACACTATGAAGCTAAGGAAAGAACAAAGCTCTTAAACCCAAATGTGCCATTGTCAGTCAATTACAGTCAAACCCTTCTACTCCTCCCATTTGGTGTCAAAGTCCCACCTCAATAGTAGCTCCCAAGCCTGCTCATCTCATCGTTACTCCCCTAGGCATTTGTATGGCATCTTTCAACTTATTCAGCTCTAGGGTTGAAGCCTCAGAATGTAGCTTTGTCCAACTTTACAGGAAATGGCCACTGAGGGTCCACAATAGGGTTCTCAGATCTCATATGAATGTTGTGCCGCGTAGCACTAAGAACACAACTGATGACACAGAGAATTAACTCTGAAGTGTAAATTTAAGTGCTAAATAAACCCGTGAATAACCCACTGGGCGTTAGCCCTAGTAAAGGGGGGAATCAGGGAACCACACGAGGTAAAGAAAAAATCTTTTGACCTCGGTGGGAATCGAACCCACGACCTCCGGATTAGATCTACCGTTACTCTGCCGACTGAGCTACGAGGTCGGACAGAGAAAGTCGGGGACGATTTAGATGGTGAATCGCGGCGAAGAGAAAGTAAGGGTACTACGATTCCCACCGAGGTCAAAAGATTTTTTCTTTACCTCGTGTGGTTCCCTGATTCCCCCCTTTACTAGGGCTAACGCCCAGTGGGTTATTCACGGGTTTATTTAGCACTTAAATTTAATAATTGAATAACCCACTAGGGCTAACGCCCAGTGGGTTATTCACGGGTTTATTTAGCACTTAAATTTACACTTCAGGGTTAATTCTCTGTGTCATCAGTTCTCAGATCTCACTTTCCTTCCCATTTTTTCCTGTAAATCCTGTCATCCTGCCCTTTTTTGACTGGAAATCCTGATCCCGCCCGCATTTCAAAGACATTTCTATATTAATTATTAATTAATTACATTAATAATTAACACAGAAACTTTTTTCAAAAAGAAATAGCACAAAGAATTGAAGATCATAAAAGACTTACCCTTACGCAATGGGTAGCAGATAACTAAACACAAACGATTGTGCACATTTCCAAACACCTCATAGTTTTTCATCAAAAATACTCCGCTAGCCACCGTATTTTGAAATCTCTTCTCGGTCTTTATAAATGTACTCAAACTCAGTATTTTGTGTTTGATAGATTACTTGAAACTGGACATACGCTATACACACAAAACGTTCATTTGTATCAACTTGCAGTTTTTGTGTTGGTCAATTTATGATGTCGCGTAAGAGTTGAAATCCCGTATCCTGCTCTGTTTCCCTCGTGAATCTGGCATGCAAACCCCCTAAAAACACAAAATCCTGCTCCTGCTCGTAATTGAATTTCCCACTTTCTGCCCCTTGTTCTCAGCTCAAATCCCAAATAACACTGCAAAAAAAGCCAAATCCTGCATCCTGCCACACGCATTGTGGACCCTCGCCACATGCACTCTTCCCAATGCCCCATGGGGATTTTGACAATATTATGAACCAGCCCACCATGGACCAAGTTCCTGCCTGCCAAATGGTCAGGGGTGGGGGTAATTATTACATCCACTGACATCAAGTCCCCCCCTCCCACCACTACACACACCTAGTCAAATGCCCAGGGGATGTTCAATAATTGTAGGAAAACATAGGGCTTGGCAGCGTTTCTTGCAATCAACAGGACAGCCCAGATAGTGTGAAGTTACCACAAACTAGTGAGCTGACATGTTGACAGATTCTTTAACAAGGCCACAACAGTTCAGCTTTAATATATATATATTCAACAGACAGCCCAGGCTATCAAGAACCGTAAGTAAGTAAGTAAACTTTATTTGTTTACATATGTGAATGAGAATTAAAACTATACGAAAAATACAAGAATAAAATCTAGGGATAAAGACTATATTCAAGTATACAATTAGAAAATACTACAAATACATAATAAAAATTCAGTTACAAATAATGCAGTCAAAGCATTCGGCGCACACGATGTTGCTGAGTAGGAAGAGAATAAATAAGGATGAAAAGAATGAATAGTTTTTTACCTTTGTCTCCTTTTGTCTTTTTTATACGCGACCTTACAGGGAAAACACCGCTACCTACAAGTAGCTCTAACTCGTACCTAGGCTCTTCGCGCTCTGCAATTTTTTTAAAGTATGAATTGCAGAGCGCGAAAGGGCCTAGGTACGAGTTAAGAGCTACAGTGTTCCGTAGGACTTGTAGGTAGCGGTTTTCCCTGTAAGGTTGCGTAAGAAAATAGAACAGGAAGAACAGGCTACTCGTGTGCTCCCTGTGGTCACAGTCATACGAGGATGTCATTGTGACTCGTTTCAAGTTATCTTCCGTGATACAAATGACACATCTGATGTGATAAGATACATGAGAAAACGATCAAAATATTACAAATATCGCATAATTCACAAAAAATACCTTTCTTCAGCTACGAGGCTGCAGAACCGGTCAAAATCGGTCAAAATGATGTCCACAACAACAACATATTCTGACTACACTCACACGAGACATTCAATGTGAAAAGTTTATTGAGGATGAGTCAGTCAGCCATGAGCCGTGCGATTCAATGTATCCTAATATCTATTAATTATTCATATGTTTACCTCACAAAATTAGCTGAAAATTCCAAGAATTCAGAAAGTGTACTACGCCAGATACGAAAAACCACTAAAAAACTACCCTTTAGGTGTGGCCAAAAAATATGTGGAAACATATTCCTCATCTAATGCAGCAGTACGATGCCCCGAGGAAAGGGCATTCTATTGTTAATTTACACGAATAGATCAAATCGAAAAGTAATCCTAAAAAAAAAAAAATAATAAAGCGGGCGAACACTCGGACTGACTTAGATCTCCCGCCAAAAACCTTAAATAATCCTTAAGTAACCCGAGATGCACCGCGAGTCTCTAACGTGCCATCAGAATAATAATTTCCGACTAAAGGCCCATTTACACGGCAGAAACTTCTTGGTACGGCTCGGATACAAAAAGGTTCGGGTACCAAAAAATTAGCACTGCTACCCTGTTTACACGTCCTATTTTCTACCGTGCTAAGTGGCTCGAATTACGTTTTGGCTCGATTTTGGCGGGGTAAAAGGCTCAACACCTTGGCCAGCGTACACAATTCTTTCTTTGTACGCCGGGCAGATCCGCCGGGCATGCACCGTGCTAAGAAAAAAACATGGCGGACAAGAAGTATCTTGAGTTCAATCTTCTAAAACGATCTTGGGTCTTTTCGCCAGAAATTAGGGAACCGACCTCGCTCATTTATCTTTTTAGAAGAACAGAAGAAGAAGGAGATACAAGCGGTTTATTATTGCGTCCATGCTAGCATGCAATTCTGTAGAGCGAAGATGCTGGACACTGGGCCCGCACAGATCAAGGGTTTCAGTTCGTAGAAACGGCATTCACCGACAAGGTGTGTTACGATAACTTTTGCGTGTCCATAACAACAGTTGAATACATTGTCTCACGGATTGAAGACGAAATTGGTCGTCAAGATACCTCAGGCGTATGAGTAATATTTTGGTTAGGTACGGCAAATCGTTTACACTTTGCATTTTACCCGACCTGGGCTAGATTTTTAGTCTTTTTAGGAACGCGTACCAATTTTATCTGTACTCGGACTACCTAGCGAGTAGGTCCGAGCACGGGTAAAATTTTGGTTCGGTACGGATAAGGCAAAATCGTTTACACGACAAAATCTATCCGTGCCGAACCAATTTTTTTGGTACGCGTACTTTTTTCATCCGAGCCGTGCCAAAATATTTCGGCAGTGGGGCTTAATTCGTCCAATTACATTTTTCACGTTTTTTTTTTCAAAGAGATCTGGGAATGAGCAGAATGACGTCATTTGCACATTTGGTTCCCGGATTAAACCGGTAACGTCAGCAAATGTCGCAATATGGCGGACGCGAGGGATGATATTCGTGAAACCGATTTGAACGATGATATGATTTCTGGTGCCATCGGCACTAACGCAACCACAAGTATCGATTTTAAGGAAGATGATCCACAGCATTTTCCGGGTATGGATGAAATGTTGAAAGTAGCAACTGATTTACAGGGTACTACTGGACATTCGGTTCAACTCACGCCTCCAAGCGAATCGCCAACATTAGATATAGAAAATTCTGGTGAGGAAATACGACTGTTACAAATCTTATAACGTTTATAGATTTCTTAAAGAGCAAGGCAGATGAAAACACGTTGTTAATCTGGGTCTTTTTATTTAGTTCCGCGCCCATGTAATAATATTCTCAAAGAAACAAACCATAAGCTTTCCCAACAGTAACGACCCTCGTTTATATAACCCTTATATTTAGACTTATTTATTTATTGGAATCTAGCAACTTATTAACTTGCATGCTTTTGGAGAGTTATTGCTTTCTTCCTTCAGGTAGCTTAAACGTTTACTAGACAAGAGTTCACTTTAATTAATGCACATAATTCTGTTCTTCCCTTTCGTTCATGTAAGAGAGATAGCATGCATAAGTAAGTGACTCTTGCAAAGATCCTTCCCTATTGCTACATGCCGGTACAGGTGAGGTCCTATTAGGGGTTTTTGGGATCTGGCATATTTGTATGTGTAATCAAATGGTGACAAGCGGAATTAGAAAATAATTTCACTTACATTTTGTTAAAATATTTATATAATATTAATTTATTATCATTTTCACAAACCTTAGTGGAATTATTGCAAAATTTCACCAGTGTACCATTTTATTTCCTTTTAATATTGTGGGTGACAAATTACACTTACATGTGCATTTGTGGGATTTTGACTTCACGACAAACGTTGCCATGGTAATTTTGTAATTTTACAAGTGAAAATATAAATTAACGCTGAATTTCACACCAAAATTAAAGTGCACCTAACCCCAAAAACTTTTTTTCGCTAAAGCAATAAAGCTTATTTTGTGGAGTAAGGTGCCGCAAAAATTTTTCGATTTGGTTAAATCTTTGATTTTCTATGGCTCGTCAAAGTACGTTAAAATGCCGCCATTTTGGTTCACGACTGAGTTTAACGGGGAATGGGTCGAGGGCCGGATGTGACGTCAAATCGAGAACACGATGATTCTGAGATTCGCATATTTACTAGTTTCTGTGGGAAAGGCCGGAAAAGTTGTTCGAAAAAAATGCTAGCCAGGTGCGCTGTATTGTCATGTAGCAACACAACAAACTTACAGGAGATACTCCGCTACATGCCATACCGTTTTATGGAGATGATCGTCCTGAAGAAAAGAAACGTACAAAGGGATGGCTCGATTTCGTGAAAGCGAAGCGTGCAAAAGTGATAGCCGTGTAAGTGTTCGGTGATCTGTTCTATAAAGCATTTAATTCAAACCAGATGATCTCGCTCGATGCCTGGATTTTCAGAGAGAGGAAGGGATTTTGCTGACTCAGTGGCTTTGGAATAACCGCTTGTCCATCGATTCATGCTGCCGTTGTTGCATCTGATCTGAGAAACAACAGCAGTCAGTCGGCACAGCTGACAGATAGTTTTGTATTTGCCCGCTACTAATCTTAAAACTCCATTTCTGAAGCCATACAGGTTTAATTCCTGGATATTCAGTAACACACTTTAAGATAACATCAGCACCAATATCTTCAAGAACAAGATCATTCTTCTTTGAGTCTTGACAACCTTCTAACTCACTTTAATATAACAACAATAACATTCGCTGATGTTTTGAAGGGAAGCGACGCTACAATTTCCACACTCGCACGAAAAGAACACAAGCATTGTGTCATGGGATAATCATTTTGATCTACTTTGAACGCATGAAGTTAAAATAATTTGAGAAAGTAAAGGAACTTGACTTTTATTTATACGAAAGTATGTTAATGCGAGATCGACGAATGCGCGAAATAGTAAATACGCGCCACGCGCTACAGTCTTACTAGTATCACTCTTTGACTTCTACATATCATTGCCTTCGAGTCTGTCCATCAGAGCTCGTTCGAGTTCTTTGTCAGCATCCACCTAATTTGGCTGTCCATTCTTCGTTGGCCAGAGAGTTGTCAGCATATAAATCAGCTCGGTGGTCATCGTTTAACTATTCACTTTGCGTTGTTGATAAGTGCGAGTCGTCATTCTCTTCAGCGATATAATAAATTTCGGAGTCTTCTGAGTCAAAGCTCATTTCAGAACCCGACGAAGTAGAAGATATTGTTGATAAAAACAGAAATCTGTCGACTGTGGAGCCCCAGCGAAAAACTTATGCTTCTACGCTCGCACAGAATAAAAGGCCCGACTGGGACAGCCGAAGCTTTCGTTCTCGAAGTGACGTCACGGCCTTACTCTCCCCAGATTCCCCATGCTCGGTCGTGAACCATACGAAACTCGGTTTCAAAGGGGCACAGAAATTCGAGGATTTAACCAAATCGAAAAATTTTTGCGGCACATTACTCCACAAAATAAGCTTTATTGTTTTAGCGAAAAAAAATTTTTGGGGTTAGGTGCACTTTAAGGAGTAGGTTTGTCACCTTTGGTATTAATATGGGTTATACAGAGAACTTGGTCATTTCATGCAGTTGTTTGCAGAGGATGACAAGAAATATACAAAGATTTATAATGCAGGTGAACAGCCATTGTGCTGCTAATTAAACCTTTTGTTTGGTGATGTTGTTGGCTTTGTTGTCATGGTCTGCTCAAGCTTCCTTGTGATAATGGAGGTGCAGAGACCTTTTTGCAGGTTTAAAATTTGGAAGTACTTTTTTGGGTCAGAAATTTTGCAGCAGTTTTATTGCTGCCCAGATTACAATGCAGCCATTCAAGTCCTGTCCCACTGAGATGCATAGATGTCGGGTGTGAATGATGAATAAATGAAAGAACTTAATTTGAGTGTCAATGAGTATTTAGCTTTAAAAAACTAATGGGGGACACTATTTATGCATTACCTTAGCCGCATAAAAGAAAATTAAATTATTATTTTTTTGTCCACAGTATCAAGGGCAGCATTGTTCCACATGGCATGTGGTTGTTTTTTTGCGATGTGATAAATAGCAAAAAAATCATGCTGTATTTCACTAATTATAGTAACTGTCAAATTGACTTCTAAGCTATAGCATATTTTGGAGCTCTTAGTGTACAACTTGATGTGAAATGATTAATCAACATACATCAAATTCAGATTGGATGGTGACTGCACAGTAGGTAATTTGTGGTTGAAATATAGCTTATTACTCACTGATCTGTAACTTATTACAGGGCCTTCTTCATCACCAGTATCATGGCACCCACCTGAAGGGACATATCAAAATGGTCACCCCACTGCTCAAGCCATTGTTCGACCAGGAAGTGCTCAGAAAATAGATCACCTAAAAAAGTGGAGTATTTCAACATACAAGTATACTAGGCAATACCTTTCTGAAAAGTTTGGTAAAGGTACCAGGACTGTGGATACTGAACTTGAAACACAAATTGTTTTGCTGAAAGAAACGCAAGTTAAGTATATTAATGTCCTGAAGCTTGCAAGGCAGATGACGCATCATTTTCATAGCATGGTTCAAAGTCAAAGAGGTCTTGCCGATGCTTTTGCAGATTTGGGGATGAAATCACCAGAACTTCAGGATGAATTCAACTATAATGCTGAGTCTCAAAGGTCACTGGTCAAAAATGGGGAGGTTCTGCTTGGGGCCCTTAATTTTTTTACATCCAACCTGACCACCTTGGTGCACAAGACTATGGAAGATTCTATCATGACAGTGAAAGCATATGAATCTGCCAGAATAGAGTATGATGCCTACAGAACAGACCTAGAATCTACCCAAACTGGACCAAGAACCGCAGTCACAGCTGCTAAAGCTGAAGAGGCTAAACAACAGTTTGACGTCCAGAAAGAGAAATTTGACCGGCTACGCGGTGACCTAGCAATCAAACTCAGGTTTTTAGAGGAAAACAAGGTATAGAATAATTATTTGTCATCATTTGGGTATTATGTTCAAGTTGAAACTTATTATAATATTGCAATGTGTAAAATTTGCAGTTCATGAAGCATCATCCATCGTCAGTATGATTTTGTTACAATCAAGGTGGCATCATGTATTCCTTGAAGTTTTGTCAGTCATATGTTCATCAAATTCGTCACATGTTCACTTTTTTTTAATCTGCGGCAGAAACTTACATTGAATCAAACGGCTAAACAAAAAGACATATCAACAGAAACAGTGCTTGAAATTAAAAAAAATATATTCTAGTTGTCTTTATTCCAAATGCAGGACAACCTAACCCCTGGCTCTGGTTGCCCTGATGACTGCTTGGTTGCCCTTAAAATATTGCATAATATATTGCTTAGTGTCCTTAGTTATACATGTAGGTTTTGACAAAGAAAAGCCTAAAGATTACATAAAAGACTGGCCGTCAAACATTTAGTGGGGAATGGCAAACAAAATAATGTCCTCTGTTTTTCGAAAGATACGCTATTTGAGTACTCTAAATAATAGCCTACATGTAGTTCACAAACCTAAAATTAAGCATTTGCAATTTTCTCTGGCAGCCCTGATTGATTAACAGAATTTTCTTACCTGTAAATGTATATTTGACAACTTGCGAAGTACTTTCCCTCAATGCCACAGAAAAGAATGATTACCTGTGCACCATAATATTTTGGGGAAGTCTGGGTTTAAAAACATGGCGGTTTGCGGCGTCCATCAACGAACGAAGACACTACATTTAAATCTTTTTTTTATAACTTTATTTTGTTATTTGGTTGGACTTCACAGTAACGGTAAGTACTTCAGTTTCTCCTGGGTTGTCCGGTGTTATTTTCCTTGAACAACCAGGCCTTTAATTTCACAGAAAATGGTTGTCCGAAACATTTTTAGTCGTCTCGGATGACCGGACGACCACTAATTTCAAGCACTGCAGAAATCTGGAACAAATAGCAAAACAGCCGTTTAACCACTATTATTGGATAAATAATGGCCTGTCTTCTGTAGATAGGGGTGTTTGTTATTACTCTGTAGGTGTCTTGGATATAAACCTTTCATCTGAAGCAAGTAATATTGACCTCTTTAACCATCATCTTGCTTTTTGTTTAACAGGTGAAAGTGATGCATAAGCAGTTGTTACTCTTCCAAAATGCAATTAGTGCTTACTTTGCTGGCAACAAACAGGCTTTGGAAAACTGTATAAAAGAGTTCCATGTTAAAATCATGAGCAATGAAGACAAACAGCCATCATTCCTGGAACACTGATTTAGTTGTGGGCAGGCAGGTTACTTTGGGGTGAAAAGGATGTAGACTATGGACAACAAAATATATGAAACTGCTTTTTGATTAACATGTCCCTGACAATAAATAAGACAAATGTTGAGAGAATTTTACCAATATTATGAGGAAATAGTATTTATTCCTTATTCATGCCAACTACTCTAAACATGCTTAGGTAAAGTTACTGTTACAGGTTAAAATAAGTGTCAGAAAACAAAAATGGCTTAGTTTTATCCTGAATTAAAATCAGTTTCCACTTATAATGTGTGGGAACTTTAGAATAGTCTTGAACCTTACTAAGGCACATTGTAGACAAACCATTTGCTCCCAATTTAATATGAACAGGGTATTGTAGAGTCATTATAGTTGCTTATGTCAGGATAGGCTTAAAAGTGTTTTTGAGGACTTGTAAGAGAATTGCTGGAATATCAGACAAAAGCGCTCTTAGACCAAACTTGGCAAAACTCACAACAGTATCTGATTCTCCTTTGGAAAACAAACTGCAAGGGAATAGTGTACAATTTTTTTTCAGTAGAAATCAGTCAAAACAAGGGTTACTGTTGTCCATGTGAGAAGTAGGAGTAGTAAATTTAAGGAATATTGATGTAAGTTCCCTAATAACGAGAAAAGTGTTGACAATGAAACTTGAAGAGTTTTTCAATTTTTCTCTTAGGTTTTGGGTAGTTATACTTAAAATACACTACCCGCCCATTGTTTCCAAAGAGTGATCTACAGGTTTGCTTATTGCTTATATGAATGGTTGCGGGAAGGTGAATCATATAAAGAAGGCACAACAGATTCAGACACCTGAAATAGATATGGCTTAAATATAAACCAAAGCCGAAGTATCGATTTTGCTTTGTGAGGTGAAACATTCTTAGTAAAGGGTTCTTTAGCCTGCTTTACTGAAAGGCACCTACATACAAGACAAATGTTCCTGTTTAACCATTTAGTAACTTTTACGTTGATTTCCAGAAGAAGCTATGCATTTACATCTGAAAAGACTCCCCGTGTTAGCCTCAGTTGCAAGCTAGTCCCAGCCCAATAACGGCACATTAATTGAATGTTTTAAGTCAAGAATTTTATTTTCTTGAATGCAGCTAATCTTTGCCTGGTTTTATCAAACGTCGTAGAAAAGCACAGGCAAGGATCTTGTGCCACGGCTGCAAACAGCGTGACAACTGAGAAAGTTAAAAAACCGGCTTCAGCGAGTACTGTTTTTTTACAACTTGTCTCAAATATAACTAAACTGAACAACTCTTCTTGCTGTTAAATCCAGCCTTCTTTTGGTCAAGCAGCAACTAAAAAATAAGAGCGAGATAACTTTTGGTCGATGGCCTTCCTCCAGCTTTCCGTGAGATGGGCAAGGAGCAATTCAGTCGAGTGACACTTGCGATAGGCCCATTGTTTCTCGCTAGGATGCGTCACGGAACAGGGGAAAAAAAACTCGGTTGAGTCACTTCCTTTGTAGCCGAAACATCTTTTCAAGAGCACCAGAGATAGGAGAAACTTGTTGCTTTACCTTGCTCAGCGGCAACTAACGCAGCAGAGAAACCAAGAGACTTCTTTGGACCTCAGCGTGGCATTTTCATTCGATACTTTTCACTGAGCATCAAGGCAAGAAAAGTAATCGGAGATATGCGACAGTCGCGTTACTTATATACAGCGTTGCTTATAGACAGTTTTCGAGTTGCTGATAGGTATATTCCGCGGTACAAACGATAATATAACGACAAACAATGCTGATGAAAAAAGTGGCACAGTTAGAGATTGTGATAGGGTGAAACAAAAGGCAAATTAAACTAAAGTTTAATCAAACGTTCTGTGAGTTCACTGCATTCTCCCTTCCGCGTTATGCTTGTATCTGCAACGAAGATCGTTGCACTTGGTATGTGTCTTTGCCTCTCGTGAAGTAAACATTCATGGCACAGAGTTGGTGCATGGAAATACAATAGAAACTTCATACTCAAAATGTCTGTAGGAAATTATATTTCCCCGGAGGGAAGGTACTTACCTGACGGGGAGATGTAGGGAACGATTGCAGAACACCCGGCCCACTTTGAAGGGCACAAGTTTCTTGCTCCTGCGGTTCCGAAGTGACCAAACAAAATTTTGTGCAATTTAGTGAGTTGAAGGACTGCTACCGCAGTGCCGCAGTGCGGTAGTGAATAAAGTCGAAGTTAGTTAAACTAGTGCTACCGCAGTGCTGTAGTGCCGTAGTCGATGAATAATTAAATCCAAGTTAGTTAAACTACTGCTACCCGGCGGGGCTAAAGTACAGGTCACAGGTCACAATGAAAAATACTTGTAAATTTGCGGGGAGTTCGTATTTGGTTGGTATCTGTTTATTTCGTCCTTTTTTAACTTAATATTCTCCATTCATCCCTACTAACCCGATGATGTCGTCCCATTTCTCTGAGATTCCTAGTTGAAGATTTCAATGACCTTGAAATCCGCATTTATCCAAAGTTTCTTTAGCCGTACTTGTTCTAGTAATAATGCTTTGTTAATAGTTTACTGGGACGTTACTAATGGTCTCCAGTAGCAATGATATCCACCCTACCCCGGAAGGGACAAAGCTAAGAGATCACGTGATAAATAGTGGAGCACATGGTTGCAAAGATGGCCGAAATTTACCGCCTGTTTCCTAGACGCATTACCGCGGAGTTTGTCTTTCCTATGATGTATATCCGTAGGTGTGTTCTTGCTGAATGTAGACTCTTGTATGAGTTAGGTATATATACAGGCGCTTTTCTGTTGTATTGTTAAACTCCCTGACGAAGTGTGCGCTAGTCACACGAAACGCGTAGGAGAAATAAAGAGGTTATACAACTACAGTTCGCAGAAGTGCTGCTCACTAGTAAAGTTTTTATTAAATTTTATTAAATTTTATTAAATTTTATTAAATAATTTTATTAAATTTATTAAATAAACAGATACCAACCAAATACGAACTCCCCGCAAATTTACAAGTATTTTTCATTCTGACCTGTGACCTGTGACCTGTGACCTGTGACCTGTGACCTGGACCTGTGACCTGTGACCTGTCCTGTGACCTGTACTTTAGCCCCGCCGACTGCTACCGCAGTGCCGTAGTCGTTGAATAATTAAGTCAAAGTTAGGTAAACTACTGATACCGCAGTGCCGCAGTCCTGCAGTGGATGAAAGAACGAGGTATATTCGTGGTTTTTATATACAGTTTATTATGTAAATTATGTCGACTGCGGGACTGCGGTAGCAGCATTTAAGAATTCCAAAAAGTGGGCCGGGTATTCTGCAATCTAGCCAGATGTAGTTCTTCGAACTCCCTCGGAGACTGATACGAGCAATACTTGTGCAGAGCGCGGCCGCGCGCGGTCTGGGTACCACATTTTAAAAACGTTCAAGGCGTTCCTTGCTTCCTCTGCGAGAGTAGTGCGAAGGTCACGAATGACAGTAACAGGGAGGGGAGGAACAGAATCCGACACTGGTAGGGGAACAGTATTGCTCGTATCAGTCTCCGAGGGAGTTCGAAGAACTACATCTCCACGTCAGGTAAGTACCTTCCCTCCGGGGAAATATAATTTCTTCTTTCACCCCCTCTACGACTGATACTCACAATACTTGTGCAGACTTTAAGGGTTACTGGCATGAGAACCATAATCCTCAACATGAACCAGGCTAAATAGCCCTATTTATTAGCCGATACAACAAACTCCTTCTGAAAAGCTGCATAAACACAGAAAACTGTAGGGAAAGGTTGTAGTCCTCACTACAGGACAGAAACCAGTCTAGATGTGCACAGAAACTAGGCAAACAACAAAACTGTGAACAAAACTAAGGACCCACAGAGAAAAGGTGGGTCACCTACTGAAAGAAACTGTGTCCTTAAGATACATGTTCCATGGTGCCAGTTACTCTGGTAAAACAGTAAGTACTACCCTAGCAAACTCCCCCTTGTCTGGTGATCTCAGGTAAAAGCGCTTGAATGTCTCTGAGGAGGACCAATCCGCTGCTACCAGAATAGTATCCAAAGGGACACCCGCTCGTGCAGCTGCAGACGTAGAGGCACTCCTAGTGGAGTGACCAGTAAAGTGGCAAGCAATCCCTGCTAGTTGCATAGCTTTCCTCAGCCATCTGGACATTGTCTGACTTGAGATGGGTTTAAACGGTCTGACAAATGAAAGCAGGAGGCGAGAAGATTGCCGTCTGGACTCCGTCCTGGATCGATACTCCTGTAAAGTTTTAACTACGCAAATCTTAGGATTGTCTGGGAAAGCAGGCAGATAAATCTTCCTAGCCGGGTGACTAGGTCTTGACACCTTAGTGTGCTCAGCCAAAGAGAATTCCCAGGAATCGCTCTTGATGGAAACAAAGTCCAGATCTAGCTTAATCAATTCATGTGCCCGAGCAGATGAAGTCAGAGCCAGTAATGCTGCTAATTTAAAGGATAGCATCTTAAGTGTAAGGCCAGCAGGTGGATCCAAGGTTGCGAGAAACTCGAGCAAGCGCTTAACATCCCACGTTGAGCTCAATCGAGGGGTTGGAGGCTTCATGCGAAAATTCCCTTCATAAAACGAGACACCACTGGAAGGTCTTCAAGCTTAGTCTGACCCACAGGCAGATGTCCCTGTGAAATAGCAGACTGGGACCACGATACTAGGTGGACATTAGTCACCTCTTCAGGGAAACCTGCCGCCTGGTAGGATGACCCGATGTCGGCCATACAGTCAGATTGAGAGACCGCCACAGAGGGTGAACTGCCTCTTAGTCGAAAGGCAGAGACAGCAGTGACCTCTCCTTGGGAAGTGGGTACGGTGTACCTGTCAGCATCAGTTGAATCTGGGCGTACCATGGTTGACCTGGCCAGTCTGGGGCTACTAGCAGGGCGGTTGCTTTGTCGCTTCTCTGAAGAATTCGAGGCAGTAGCACCACTGGTGGGTGTATGAAACTCTTCCACTGGTTCCAGTCCTGTTGAAAGGCATCCACTGCTGATGCACTGGGATCTGGAAGTCGTGACACATAAAGAGGATAGCTGATGGTTCAAACGCGACGCAAATAGGTCTATCTCCGGAACATAGAAGTGATGTGCTATGTCCTGAAAGACATCCTACCGAAGCATCCACTCTGTGCGCGTGTTGAATTCCCTCGAAGCTGCGTCTGCTTCCACATTCAACACTCCCGGTAAGAGACGGGCTGTCACCCATGAGCCCTGAGTCAGCAGGAAGGACCAAAGTTCCAAGGCTAGTAGAGAGAGAGATGGTGACTGAGTGCCCCCCTCCTGTTCACATAGGCGACGGCAGTTGTATTGTCCATTTCCAGAAGGATATGACGTGGGGGATGGTGGCCCAGACTCTGGGGTGGTGGCTGCATGCCTACCCTCAGGAATGCCTTCAGAGCTAGAATGGCTGCCTTGAGTTCCTCTGGCAGGGAAACCGACATGGAGGTTGTGTCTAGCAACGCACCCAGAAAGACTAAGCGACGAGTTGGTTCCGGAGAGCATTTCTCGAGTTTCACTATGAAACCCAGGCTGGACAAAAGTCTCCGAACATAAAGGAAGATCTCGCTCAATGTGTCCTTCTGATGGTGAATCAGGAGAAGATCGTCCAAGTAGATGACAGTTCGTATCCCTTCTGAACGCAGTTTGGCAACAATCGGATGGAGGATTCTGGTGGAGACTCGGGGAGCTAGGGAGAGACCAAATGGGAGGCAACGGAACTCGTAAGTTGTCCCCATGAACTGGAAACGAAGATATTTCCTCGATTCCGGGTGTATCGGGACTGCATAGTAGGCGTCCTTTAGGTCGAGTGTCATCATATCATCGCCCTTGCGTAGAAGAGAGCGAACAGTATGGAGCCCCTCCATTTTGAACTTCTCCTTCGGAAGAAATCTGTTTAATGCCTTTAGATTGATCACAGGGCGGAGCTCCCCCGTCCCTTGTCCTTTCTCTACTAGAAAGAGTGTTGAAATGAACTGTTGTGGGCAGGGATTCACCACTGAAATGGCACCCTTGGAAATTAAAGACTGAATTCCCCCCCTCATTAGCTCCGTCTTCTGTCCTTCTCGGACAACTGTCGGACGAGCCCGCCACTGATGTGGGGGTCTGAGGAAAGGTATTTTGTACCCTGGTACCGCCTGGAGGATCCATTTGTCCGTTGTCAGCAAGTTCCAATTCGTTAAGAAAGTTCCGAGTCTGTTTGCCGTTTGAGTGACCGAAAGTGACAAGGGGGGAGCAGACAACCGATAGTCAGCTGCTGTTGGTGTTGTTAGCTGACTGGTTAGAATCTGACGCTCGTCTGGAATCTCCGCTGGTTTTGCTGTACTTAGCACTGGCACTTCCAGGCTTGTAGGCCCATTTCCTCTTCCTGTCTGCTCCAGACTGCTGTCCCCGTTTAAATGAGGCAGAGTCACGAAAGGACCGGGAACTAGACCATGGATTAGGGCCTGTCTTCGGCTTGCAGATCAACTTAGAGGTGGAAGCCTTGTGGTCATGCTCACTCTTTACTTTCTCATGGAACTTGTGTGGGAACAAATGCCTGTCTGTTGGGATGCCCTCACGCAAAGTCCTTCTTCCCAGATCCGTTAGGTAATCTGAGAAACGTCGCTGTTTCCAGACATTCAAACGGGCGTTTGCGTTGCCCAGCAGAACCAGAGCATCCTCCAGCATTTCCCGGACCACCTCGGGGTCTGGTCCCCCTTCCCCTTCGTCATTTGGGGGGGAGTCAAGATTCATCAACGCTTCCAGAATTGGCCTAGCCACTGTGAGGAAAGGCCCCTGTTGCTCAGCTAGGCCATCATCAAATGAAAAAACCTCTTTGGTTTTCCGATGTCCATGAACTTTCCTGATTTCTTCCTTCATGCCAGCTTCCATGGTGGGAGCACGCATAAATGACTCCGTTCCCTTGATGGAGTGTAACTGGCTGACAGATCCTTCCATTTCTCTTTGGCCAGAGGCATAGTGAAAGCCTTTGTTGTAAGATCGAGGAGCTCTGAGGAGAGCTCAAAATCTTCCTCTGATGAGAAGAAGCGTTCGCCCCGATCGGAAGGGCCCGGGACCTCCTCGTCTTTCTGGTTTTCCGGGGAACTAGAATCGCCGCTCTTGCTTGAAGGCTCTTTCCGAGCGATAACACCTCCCGAAGAAAAGAACTTGGCCAGAATAACTGGTACAGCCTTTGCGATAGACTCCTCCATACGCTTCTCCAACGCAGGTGATGCGACCTCCGCCATTGCGGTCGGAGCTGACTTATTCACGTTGTCCTAAAGGACAAAAGGCGGTCAATGACACATGCCTTTACTTGAAGCAGGGCGCTTATACGTAGGGCGGTGAAACGAGTGGGTCCGAGCAAAAAGGTGTGATGCAGTAGACTGGGGCCTACTAAAACACAAGGAGATTCCACACTTAGATTTCTAAAGAAATTACACGAAACTCCCTTCTATGTGAGTCAGCAACTTTTTTACTGCATTTTTTGTTCTGAGGCAATGGAAAAAGGTAAGCTTTTCCGGGATGAAAAGAAGACATAATTTCGCACTGTGAATGAGTAAACATCTTCTCGTGCTAGTTGTATATCAAAATATATCAAGCTGATTTTGTACTATGTTATGTAAAAGCTATCGATCTTCAACATATATAAAATTTGGACTGGAGTAATGTGGAGTACTCTTAAAATAAGCAGCGGAACACAGCTTGGTCATGATAAGCGGGACATTCCTGCATTCGACACTGTCTTATTTCACCCAAATTTGAGCAGCTTACAACAAAGACATTTAAGTGATGTTCCAACAGACAAAATAGTATTGAGTTCTGGTCCAAAAATATCAAAGTGGCCTTTAAAAAGACGTTACTGCTGGCTTTAAAATAAAGAAAGAAAATGTCATTTCCGGTTTGTCGAGAGGAGATTTTTGGCAGCCATTAATTGCACCGGAAGCGCGGAAGGAGCGTTCGTGCCAGTCCTTCTCCGCATCACACTTGGTCCAAGAGTGGACTGCCCGTTTCACCGCCCGGCCTTTTTCCGCCCTGCTTGAAGTAATGGAGTCCGTGCAAACGAGAGCCTAGGTAAACATCTCGCTCAATCCGCTTGAAAGGCGACCATCATCTGTCGAAAATATGATAAACATAACGACTGAAACACAACTTACGTTATCCGATGAAGAATCCCCCATTAGGAAACATGAATCCGTGAAAACACCGTATAAATAATTTATAAACCGAAGCTGTGGTCGACCCTAGCACGCCACGAACGAAAGAGGCAGCAAGGAACGCCTTGAACTTTTTTAAAATGTGGTACCCAGACCGCGCGCGGCCGCGCTCTGCACAAGTATTGTGAGTATCAGTCGAAGAGGGGGTGAAGAAGAAATCTGCGAGTCAGCCAAACTAATGTCACGCATGTCGTACAATGCTTTCCTGTTACATCATTTGTTTGACATCACTGAATGAAATTTAAGTCAACAAAAAATCACGAACATGCCTTTTTATTGTGTTTTAGCAGTCCTTACAACAAAAGCAAGTGAAAGACACGGTAATCTCACTTGACTCGCTCTTTGAATCATAATGTTATTCGACATCCTCTCAGACTCCATCACCACACCTCACACTTCTTTTCAGGGTTCATGGTGCTATTCACTGGGCAATTAAACGCCTCAGAAAACTCCTTAAAATTGGAAAGTGTTCCAATAACCCTACAATCAAGAAAGAAAATCAAGTCTGATTAATCAGAATTGTACTTACTGCCTGCCTTTCAAAATGGTACAGGGAGATGGCAAAAATGATAATCGAGTAATAGGCGCCGCACACATAATATGTACAGCAACTGCTAGGTCAGGGAGGCGCGAAGGTAGCTGATAATGCTGTAAATTCGCCACGTCAGGAGTTCTGGGAATTCTACGCTCCGTTTCTGCGGTAGTTTAGTAAATATCCTTAACGGGCAAGATGAATCAAATCCTGCGCTGTGATTGGCTACCCGAGTGGGCAAGATGGAGCCATCTTGCCCGCTCGGGACTACCCGTCTTGTCCCGCAAGAAAAATTTCCTCAAAAGCCATATAATAAATTCTTTATTGACCAGGCTTGTCCGGCCAAGATGGCTTGATATTGGCCTCATTCGTTTTTTGCGTGTTTATGGACCTCGACTCCGTCTCGGTCCATAAACACGCAAAAAAAGAACTCGGCCAATATCCAGGCATCTTGACCTCACACTTGGTCAATAACCCATACATACGTACAGCCCTCGAACTCGGTTAGTAAGAGGTATACATTTCTCAAAACATGCCTGAATTTAGGTGGTGCATGAATCTCACTCAGTGTGGCGATGTACTCTGTTTTAGGTCGGGCATGACTGCAGTACTCCTAAAAAAAGCAAAGAATGATAATGTTTAATTGTAAGTTTTGCTCAATATTAGAGCTATTGTGACAAATAAGTTTTGGCTGATTCAGTTGGGAAAGACTGACCTGTGCGTAACCAATGAAAAACAATTGCTCGTTGGTATACCCCAGGCCGGGAAGTGAGAATTCCTCTGTACCATGCTTTTGAAGCCAGTCGTGGTACGCCTAAAGGAAGATAGAATGTTCAAGAGGTTAAAACAAAACGTAATTTGTTTCATTACTCGAAATAGGCAACTTTACATAGAATGATTACTTCTCGTGATAAAACTGTAGTGATGAGTGACATATTTCATTATGAAAATGGCAGGATGTAAGATGGTGTTTAATTTGACAATATTTAAACCAGGCCCGAAAAACAAATCGCCAAAATTATTATTGTAGAATTTACAAGGCAGCATATGGTTCATAATGCAATGATCAATAACACAAGGTGCCAGGAAGGATATATATACCAAGTGGTCAGTGCATACGTCCCAGCTAGTTCTAACGTTCAAGTCTTTCATCGCACCATGATCTCGACTTGTTCGTCTAAAACTTGTAGTTGTGTACGCGCGATTATCAGTGATTTTCAACAATTTCGAGTTGTTAAAGTCGAGGAACGACGATTTCTTCTCATTTAGTCTTCTCGGGGAATTAAGTTATATATTCTTCCGAAAGTTCGAAAAAAAATATACAAGAAAGCGTCGTCGTGTACGATATTCAGCCACTTTGAATTCTCCTAAAACTTGAAAAAAAAAAACACGAGAAAAAGTTCTCTTTATTTCTCGTGGAGGCACCGTGGCCGAGTGGATTAGGGCGCTGGTCGATTTGAAATCTGAAGGTCCCTGGTTCAAATCCTCCACCTCCACCTTGCCGCTTTCTGGATTTGTTCACGGTAGTCCCGAGTTCAACTTCTCGACCGCGTTAAGGTCCCCAACTGGTCAGCCTCCCACCAGTTGGAATTCTTAGCAGTTTATGTTCTATTTGACACTTAAATAAAGTTATGTATATATTATTGCCTTAAAAACCTGCAAGAAAAACTAAAGGAAAATCACTTGATCACGTATAACACTTTCTAACGCCTTCTCCAAATCATTAATAATCACCGCTCAAGTTTAAACAAATGAACTCAGTCAACTCTTGACTTAAACCATGATCTTTTAAATGAGCATACACCTCTTCCTTCTTAGTTTTTATTTCCGTTATATTATTATATCAGACACTCAAAATCGTTATTGATATACTTACGTATGTTAATGATTTTCCTAGTTTAGACCTGGCCCTAGATATGACCTGAGCCGGAGATCTCTATGGGATGATAGTCGATTATTCCGAGGGATGAATCAAGTATTACCTCGTGGAAATCCAAAGAACGTACTTACAAAATAAGAAATCTTAGTTCCTCCATTATCCGCAATATTTTCTCCGAGCGTCACCTTTCCACTGATCTGGAGCCGAACAAAAGCAACAGAGAATATTTAATTGAATGATCAATTATTCAGTTAGATTATTCCAGTGTCGATATGAATTCCCGTAGCTCGAAAGTTCGACCAATGAGGACGGCTTGCTACTAAAGATATAAATGTGTTTTACGCGAATTAGTAAGTTATGTGGAAAAAGATCTGGGCGAGCCCTATTGGAATACAAAAAAACCTGGGGTAGTCATACATTGACCTTCAATCTACAACAAAAGTATTGTTTTTAAAAAAAAATAAAATGTATAGCTCTTACATTGACCTTCACTCTACAACAAAAGTATTGTTTTAAAAAAAATAAAATGTATAGCTCTTAAATTGACCTTCACTCTACAACAAAAGTATTGTTTAAAAAAAAAAAATAAAATGTATAGCTCTTAAATTGACCTTCACTCTACAACAAAAGTATTGTTTTTAAAAAAAATAAAATGTATAGCCTTTAAGGTGGCTCGAAACAGTTTCCAGTACTTTCCATGCCTTAGATTTTCATGGGTCATTATAACCACTCTATATCGGTTGATGCCAAAATCATGGTATCGAAAAACTGCTCAACCATTGGTGAACATGTTGCTGTCAATTTTGTGGCACAATAGGTCACCAACAATATGACCTGTTAAAGCACCCTTAATTTTAGCTTTAAGCGCCTTTAACTCAAAAACGCGATTGGTGACTCCCCATTTTTTCATTATCAAATTATAATCAGCATGATAAGATACAACGTTTTGCAAGGACGTTTGGTCAAAATATGCATGTGAAAATTTCTGACTGCCAAGAAATTAATCAACTGTTCCAGGCTGGAAGGCATAAAGACATCTCTTACCGGATATCGGCCTTGGACCTTGTATTTAGTGTATTGTTTTTCAATACATTCTGATCTCTTGTTGAATTCCATGAGTGAAGACTTGCTCCACCATTCTTTAACAATATCACCATTTTTGTCAAATTTTCGACCTGATGAATTAAACAAAAACATTGATCAAGATAATTCTTATTGAATAATAGTAGTTATGTACAATATCGTAACTGTGCAGTCTTTGGGTCAATCCACGATAAAGTAAATCCCTCTGCAAAATATCGACTGTTCAAGCATTAACACATATAACAACAACAACTTTTTTGGTGTGACCATATTTATTATAATTGGTATTATCATTAAATCAAATAAGATAAACAATGGTAATTGAACTGAGTGGAGTGCAATTTGGTCTGAAATCATACGTGTGATTGCAAAATCGAACGAGCGCGCAGCGGGAGTTCGATTTGAAATCACAAGTATGATTTTAGACTAAAAGAGCACGACCCGAAGTTCAATTACCACTTTATTAGATCCATTTTTAAATCGCACAATTTAATAGCCTAAATACAGGAACAAGATTTTGGTCAGGACCGAGATTTATTGAACCAAGTTGCCAAATTTGCAAAACAATGGCTTTTTTTTTGTCTTTTATTTTTCTGCAATGTGATTGGTGAGTTTAAAAAAAGCCTTAAGATCTGATTGGTTGTTTTGTTTTACTGTTCCATTCTCATTGGTTGAGAAAAAGATGTGATTTAGAGCAAAAGATAGTGCGATTCGTGAATAAGTCGCACTGCTGAGAACCAATCATATTACAAGGATAACAAGTGATTTCAAAATGGATTTAATAAAATAAAATAAAAAATAAGGATCACAATAATCACAATTATGACTACTTTAGATCAAATTATTTCTTTTAATCGTTATTTCAAAAATATAAGCTGCAGTCGTTATGCAGACATAAGGCTCAACATTGGTAATAGAAATATGAATTTGGATTTACCATTGAGTTGGGAAAATAGTTAATGATGATTTTATTTTTCTCATGATCCCAGTAACTCCACAACATCTCATCAAGCTGCAAAAGGTAGTTGTTCATAACCTTTTTGACTTCAAACAGTATTCTCTTCACAGGAACAACAAAGTTCAAGGAAGAACAATGGAAATTCTTTCTATAGGTCAAGTGGTGCTGTAGGTTACACGAAACTCGTGATGAATTGAATTCTTGCATTAACAATATGTAAACGGGGACACTTTTCTGCTCAGTTTTATTGAGTAGGTGCTACCCTGTACTTTGCTTTCTAAATTGCCTTAAAATAATCCGGGTAAACGGCCCTTCATTTCAGTCTTTCTATGCTTACGCTGTGCGGAGACTGATGCGGGTGACAGTGAACTAGTGTTAACTGTGACGATAACATCCAAAACAAATGCTCATGCTTGTGCCCATATGCTAGTGAAAGCTATTCCTAGGGACGAATTCATCACATCGATATCAGTTGTACTTACCAGTATTGTCAAATCCATGAGTCATCTCATGTCCTATGATGGATCCTAAAGCGCCATAACTTAATGACCTGTAAATAAACAAATTACTAGCTACACATACCTCTTACCAACCGAGTTTTTCCCCCTGTGATTTATAGCTCAAGCGCGACGCGTGCGGGTTATAAATTGAAGGGGCAAAAACGAGGATCCGTAATTTACAGTACAGACTGAGAAGACGAGGTCAGTAAGATATTTATTATATCGCTACTGGGTGTCTGACGGCGGTTACATCATTTGAGTGAGCGGGCAGAGGAGAGGAAACTTGCAGTGGAAGGATAAATTAACAAAAAGGGCATGTGCTTGCGAAAAAACTGACTGGAAACTTTTTGCTTAATGAAGATGTACATTGGCCATGATTGGATTGTGTTTAGGCAAGAGAAAATCTAGGTACTTACCTTGATCTTCTCTTGCAGTATATATCTTAATTGACATGAATCAGCTCAAAAATTTGAAAGGCTTCAAAACTTAACATAAAACTGTTGTTATTTTTTGTTATAACGCCTGGTTACAAATCATTGTAGACCTTAACTGGTCGTGTCTAAAACACGAAATGGCGAAATGACACTACGGTTGTTTAGAGCTCCTGTTAGCCTAAATAACGCTCAGCTTAGCCTAAATGTCACTAGCTCGACAGTGGTTGGCTCTCAATAATTGCAAGGGCTAACCTTACAGACACCCGTGTCCCACATTGAATCTTATTATATAGGGTCATTTTGCCATTTCGTGTTTTGAAAACGCCCTCCTGTAATGAGAAACAAAAAACAACCACAACAGAAAAAAAAAAAAAAACAGGGAACCAGGAACCCTTACGTGACTTGCTTCGAGATTAAACATAACCTTAATATGTGCGGGTTATGCGTTCAATTGTCGAATATTTTCATTGTTATGGATTGTTATTCAGCGCCTTCGGTCCGTTCTTTTAGCTTCACGGCAATGAATAGGGTGTTGACATTCTCTAATGTGAAGTCGAAAGCTGGATTTCCAACCCTGCTTAAGTACCGTTGAATTCTCTCTTCTGTGATTAGTTTTAAATCAAAAACTTCATGAAAAGACGATCATATTCACTTTAGAAAAACCTCCACGCTTTCAGAAACAAGCTTCTTATCAAAGTCGTAAGCGTAGTAGCTTTTCACGTTCTCAAATCCTTCTGTTTTGCACATGCGATCCACATTGCCCTTGTCAACACCGCGATACATCTTCTTGACTCGTTCTTCACTGATCTCAGGGATCAACAGACTTCTCAACACTTCTAGCGCGAATACGGTCACGATGTAGAGAGACAAATGGTCTGTGTACTGAATGGCAATTTTTCCTCTTTCTTTTAAAACTAGTATACATGTTCTTAACGCTTGTTGTTGGTTAGGAATCCAGTAAAGAACTTGATTAATTAGGATTATTTGGCATTCTCTAAGGTTTCGTTTTATTGTAACAATTACCTGAAATTTTTGAAGTTTACTCCTCCTTACTGAATATTACAATTGTTAAGTGTCAACTCTTACCTCGGAATCTCGGCAGAATAAAAG
>OZ026603.1:20937861-20950361 GCA_964020085.1 Micromussa lordhowensis
AGCAGGCTCTCATGCGTTGCGGCAGGAGCAAAGTCAGATGAGAGCGAGCGAAGCAAGCCAGTGAGGGGCCTGGCACGAGAAATTCTCGCTTCGTACGCTCGATGAGAGCCTGCTCGCAAGCTAGAATTATGAAGTTTTGAAGTCGCGAAACGATGAATGTCCTTCGTTTAGTCTTCTCAGGAGTTGAAATATGCACAGTAAAAGTTCCAAATCTTCCTTCGGAAGACCTCGCTACTTTGCAGTGCTCTGATGGCCATAGTACATCAAATTTCAGCGTTTACGTCAGTGGACGACCAGAATTCTGCCAATTCTAGGTAAATTATGCAGTGTAGAGCATAGCTACCAAGGTTTTGGGCCGATTATTTAAACGAAGCCTAAGTTAGACCTGGTTTAAGGCAAAATCTCGGCATAAACGAGGACTTCATAAAACACGGCTTCACTATTAGAACGTGGATGACACAAAGCTCACGTGGTCTCAATTTCCTGAAAAATCATAATTAACACCAACAGCCAATGACACTTGGCGTATGGGCTTCAAACATGTATTACGAAAATCTCTGTTAAAATACGGAACCTAAGTATCATAAAAATTTACTCACATTGGAGAAACGTGATGTAAGATCCTTTGGCCGGACCACGTATTTTGCATAACCAATCTTGCTTCCCAAAGCGTCTGCCTGGTTATAATAACACATAAGTTAAACCGTCATTCGGCAGCCAAAGAAGTTTCTGTAGAGACGGAAGTGTTTACATAAAAGACAGAACTGACTACAAGCTCGAGGTTTCTGTTCAACGATTGATGGCTGATAAGGCCGAATAGGGTCTCATAAAAATCGACAGTGGATAATTTTATTGTCTAAGCTGGACTGTAACTAGATTTCTTTAAAGTGATGATTTACTGTTATTTATCTTTGTAGTTAAAAACTTCATGCTTGAGCGAAATCGCAAGGGATCTGAATTGTCATTTGAAACTTGTACGTGCGCTCATCATTCCAATAATTATCTTCCGAAACATGGCCAGCTTGCACACGACTTCCAATCACTGAACTGTAATGGCTGATGATGAGCAGTAGCTCAGCCAATCAGATTGCAGAATTCGCGTCAGTATACGAACAAAATTAAAGTGTCTTGTAATTCTAATGTCTGACAGTTAATTGGCGAGGGGGGAAGCCCCAAGCCAACAATCCAAGTCGATAGAAATTGTCGAAAATGGCTATCGAGGTCGAGAAAATACTGAAAATCGATTAGAAAGTTTGGCACCCGTTCTCGGCAAATAATCTTGTTAAGGTGTCCATGTTACTTCAAGACAGAGTCCTCCAAAAAGTAATATTTTGTGTAATATCAAGAAATGGGTATCTTACCTTTTCAAAAACATGTTTTGTTGTTTTATCGTCTATCCACTCATGCTCTTTCACTCTTTTCTTGAAAGTCTTCTTAATCTCATCGATCATTGACAGAGTCTGGAAAACACGTATGGTCTTCAATCAGTATTGTAGCTGATTAATTAAATACACAGTAATGTCCAAATTTGTAAGGCTGAAACCTCATAGAGTGAAATTATAGTGCGATCTTTTAAAGTGCACATAGCGCTAGTGTTAAATTAATTATTCTACTTCATATATACAGAGTGGTCATTTCGTTACGGATACTGTCATGAAACTGTATCAAAAAACGCAACAACATGAAGATTGCCGGCTATGGAGTTTCTGTTTGCTACTGTACAAGAGCCGGGGTCATTGTGTTGTGTTAGAGAGGCACTTCTCACAGTGCCTCGCTATACCCAGGATTGCAAATGCGTATCAGCAAACTGTTAGGCGAGCCTGACAGAATGTTTCTCTCGAGAAGTCTGCGATAGAGTATCATCCCATACAGACGGAGAAGCAATGTTCTCAGTTGTTTCTTGTCATAGAATTCGAACTTAACCTAACTTCAGTAATAGAAGTATTTACTTCTGCATTTCTTGGTTATGAATCAGGATTTTGAAAACGTTGGTGTATTCAGGATGTAAATGTAGCCTGCGTAGCAGCGTTAAACAGGGCAGGATGATGCGCGGATCGAAGGAGAGAGACTCGCATGTTTTTTTTTCCTCCCCACCCCTTCCCCGTTTACGCCTGCAACACAGGCTATGTAAATGCGGTCTTTTATCGTCAAGATGGTAATTACGGTCTCTCATCACCAAGACAATTATGAGATTGTCACGTTCACTGTCTATTGGATCAGGGGAAGCCGTTTTCATTGAGCTAACTACTTCTCGACGTATCGCTGTCGTGGGTTCAGAGCCACCTTAAATTTTCGAAAGTTTAAGGTGGCTCTGAACCCACTCCACAGAGTTTTTTTAAACTTTGCAAAAAGTTTTATCTTATCATGTTTATTACAATTCGATAATAAAAATATGGGTCATCGAACTCGTTTTTGAGTTATAAGCGCTTAAAGGTTAACTTAAGGGTGTTTTTAGCGGGTCATATTGTTGCTATGGTAACCTATTGTGCCACAAAGTTGACAGCAACATGTTCACCAATGATTGGTAATTTTTATGATACCATGATTTTGGCATCAACCGCTATAGAGTGCTTATAATGACCCACCCAAGTCTACGTCTTGGAAAGTGCTGGAAACAGTTTCGAGCCACCTTAAACAATCATATAGCAAAAACAAACGAACACGGCGCGCGGCCAACAACTACGCAATTGTATCCCGGTCGGGATACATTTGCATTTGATCAGGGGCATGTGACCAAGAATCAACCAATCACAGTGCTCGTTTTGTTGGGTGAAAGTCTAGGTGTATAACAATTCAGATTATAGCCCCCACAATCCTCCTCGAAAAGTCGTTAGGGTGGTTAACTAGCCTGGTTGTAGAAGTCATTCCTTTGATTAACTTGAAGTTCGTCAACTTTGAAAGTGTTTACTTGCACGCATACAAACCATAACATTAAAATTACTATAAATTGCCTTCTCGTTTAAATCAATACCTTGGCAATTGCCGACTGGTCGAAGAAGCTCTTTATGTAAAGAGAACCGATTGGAACGCCCATGTTGTCATTAGTGATTCCTGTACACTTGCGCCATCTCGGATCTGAGTCCTTAACTCCAGATATTCGCTCGTTAAACTTGGCTCGAGCCTTTCGGAATGGACTAGACAGCAGGCTTACTTTATCACGGATCATCTGCCACACCACGTAGTTAGACAGTAACCTGCGAAAGGCATCGTCGTAAGTCACTTCAGAAGTTGGCAATCAATCTCAATCTGAAGTGAGTGCATGATGCAAGTGAAGATTAGAGATAACTCTACAGATTATGGGAGTGTTAGGATTAAGTAAATCATTTTTATCTGGTCGCAATAAAGAAAGTAGGGTTCTGCTGGTGAGTTTTGAGGGTTGTCAGTAAAACTCGTAACAGCATCGGTATAACGAGAACCATTAAGCGAAACGAATTGATTTTAGTAAATATCATGTAGCCCAAAAACTTCATGAGAGGTAAGTCAGGGCTATTGTTCATGCTAACCAGAACTCTGTTAACGCTATCCAGCCTAAGCGCAGTGCTACTCAGGCTAACCTACAAAACAACCAAAATGCCGTTACATTCATGTCGTCGACACATTTCTGTCTTAGCGGACAGCGAACTGCTTATCTATCTTATGGTTTTTAACTGCCATCATCTTTTGAAAGCTTCTTCATACAAAAGATTAGGCATTCAGAGAGAAACGGTTAAGAGTCGTGATCTGCGCTTTTGAGCATCCCAAGGTAACCTGATCCAAACAACTTTCTAATTCACAGTACTCAACCAACCGGCCATGTAAAGAATGTTTGATCATAGCATTCAAACAATTAAACAGAAAATCCTTGAAAACGACAGTGTCGCTACCCATTCTTTCTTGACTGTTTCAACCTAGCTTTGTTCCTCAACAAAACCAACCGAAAGCCGGTTTCTTACAACACAATACAATACTTTATTAATCCTCCCCAAAGGGTTTTCAGAATTAATTTACAATATGAATATAAACTGATTATGACTAGGATTACTGATTAAAACTATGTAAACGGTGTACTTCCCAGTAGGACACGAAAAACCGGTTGATCGCAACAGAACAGGATCAAAGTATTAGGACAGATACTCATACTGCACTGAATCATGTGGATAAAGAGGAGACGTACAAAAACACTTACTCTTTTGAAGTGTTTGTCAAAAGTGTTGTCATTTTCCGAAGATAAGATGGTGATGTGGCCAGCACAACATCCGCTTCAGTCACGTTTGCTGCTTTAAATATGGCGTGCATATGATCTAACCATGGGAACTATAAGACAAAAACACAAACATGCTGCCCGGCCTCAGGTCAACAGCATTATGATTACAATTCCAATCAATTGATCGTAATCCCCTTGCGGCAAAACAGCTTCTAGGGATTTACGCGACAGGTTTGAAGAAATTACTGAAACTGCTGTTAAATTTTCGATAACCTTAGGTGGCTCGCATATACCTTAGTGTATTACACTTACACAAACGTACTGTATTGTATTTTCATTTCATTGCATTCAGCAGTTATAATGACTCATCAAAATCTTAGCAGAAGCTGTTTTGAGCCACCTCGCCCAACTGTATATATTTTGAATCTTATCTCACTTAAGAAGGCTGGCAACAGTTTCTAGCACTTTTCTAACAGCTATACTTTGAAGCATGAATACTGCCACTGTTTAACAAGTGGTGCTACAATAATGGTATCATACACATTTCCAATCATTGGTAAACAAATTGTAATAACCTATTTTACATAAAAGGTTGCCATAGCAACAATATGCCCTGCTAAAAACACCCTTAATTTTAGCTTCAAGCTCTTAAAACCCAGAAACAAGTTCGGTGACACCCATTTTTTATTATGGAATCATGACAAGCATGATAAGATGCAACTTTTTGCAAAGTTTAAAAATTTCTGTGGAACGGGTTTTGTGCCACAAATTTTACAGCAGCATGTTCACCAATGATTAGGCAGTTTTTTGATACCATGATTATGGCATCAACCGATATAGAGTGGTTATAATGACCCATCAAAGTCTACGTCTTGGAAAGTGCTGGAAACTGTTTCGAGCCATCTTTAACATAAGGGAAATCACATCCATTCGGGAGTTTTTCCACTCAGGTCGAGTAATTTTGACTGTCTTGAAGATCAGAAACAGTGGTCACTTGTGCAGCAAACTCTGTTGTGGAAACTCGCTTGCAGTGTTGAAAAAGCTATCTTGGTCAAATAAAATTATTGTCGTTTAATTTAAAAATAGGTTTTCCAACAGCGGAAAAGGAAGCGGCGTAAGAAGGAAATATGAGAGGATGAAAGGAAGGACGCGTTATACCTGTGGAACAAGTCGTATAAGATTGTTGAGCTTCATCCTCCTGTAAATTCCTTCTGCTTTGTCTTCAGCTGATGTGGTGAACTACAAAGGCAAGGATACTTAAAGTATACGTGTTGATTTACTTTTCAGCGTCTCAGTCTTTTACATCTTAATGCAATTTTCAACTGACTTTAAAATTTAACTTAAACTAAAGTTGTCTCTATGCAAGTGAATGCATGGAACTTCACAATATTTGAGCTCAGGGATAAAGATTTAAAGGCATGAGAGATTAACTTGGGCAGTTACGAAACTGTAACAACAAAACGATACGTACCTTTGCCAGTTGTTTTTCAAAATCTATGATTTCTCGCATCTTTGAAGTCGTATTGCATTTCGTACCAAGAAGCGTCGCAACTGTAGACATATATTCTACATATATGTCCACCATCTTAATATAGAGACGCAAAAAAATTACGACCTCAGTCGCAAAATGTTTACAATAGTTGTGTTAATTAAGTTAAAAATGTCAAGTATTCTAGGAAACAAACAGTCATTATATATCACCACTGAGAGAAATTTTAAATTAACAATTCGTGTTACTCAAATTTATGAAAATACACAGAAGTCATAAGCAAAATGATGTTATTGACAGAGGTCTGGTTGATCGGAACTTGCTATTTCATCAAAATGTGAAACTTGACTTGAAAAGAAAATGCTGAAGACTAAATCCCGGTGTTTTATAACAAGAGGAAGGTGATTTTTAAACTAAAGTTGATTGTTGACTGCGTAAAAATGCACTACATTTATGCACTTTAAGAGCGAGAAAGTTCTTTTTTCGTTACCACACATCTACTTTGTATTATATTACAACACTAGAACTGTAAAGCAAGGCCGTTTTTGAAATATAAACTGGTAAATTATACCACAACTACTTAGTTTATTGCCGGAGTAGTTTAATTGATATGTATAACGTATTCTTTCAACTGCAATACTCACCTCAGGATGTTTAAAGTAAATCTCCCTTTGAAGACTCAAACCAGACTGATCAACCTAAGTGGATGACGGGATACCTCATTTATTTTTCTTTTTTTATAAATTGCACTGAGTAATTAGTATAAGGCAGGGAAGGGAGAGTTCAGTGACTGAACTATACCTGTGTCGATTTGATGCATATTTAGATTGATGAATTAGTAAATGAATGATTGAGTGTCACTCACTCTGATTGGAACTACCAGAGTAATGCCTTTATACTATCTAGCTATTTTTAGGCATGGTGCACAGTTCTCCGGGATGTCACCACGCGGGTTGCGTGGGTAAAGCAGCTTGAGTTGTCCACGCAAGCTAAATTCCAGTCACGGGATTGACTATTCCTAGTGATCTTAATATTATTTTGGGAATAAGGTTTTAATGGTGGATTACACTCCATCCTCTCTTAGAGACACAGACTACACATATATTTCTATGGGAAAGGGTTTCTGACTGCACAAACTTCTCGCTATGATGTTATTATATTTTTGTTTTAATTGAAAAATATTTATACTTGACATTTACACTAAGAACACGACATGCTAATCAAGATGTCGTTAATCAAAAAAAAAAACCGTTATTATTGTCATCACGATCGTATAAGAACGTCAATTAAATTAATTGATTAAATGACGACTGTTACAGGCAAATACACACATCAAAAAGAAACCGACACGGCAAGTAATCAGACCTGTACCAAAAACACCATTAGTCAGTATTTTAAGTTGTGCTTACCTTTATAAGGTGTTTGGTGGAATTGAGATGATCATTTGTCACTTCAACCGAGAAGAAAGGCGGTGCAGGATAATATGAACTCTGCAAACGTTGTAAAACCTCGTGAATGTCCCACGAAGACTTGTTCCAGCTTCCATCTTGACAGATGCTCCAAGAACCTATCTGCTGAATGAAATCCAGCATGGGCTTTGCTCCTAAAGTTTCAATCTGTTTTTCGTCCATGCAGGAGCGATAAAAGTCACTTGTTTTTAACAAAGCCTCATTTCGAGCACCATCATGTGACATGTTTGATGCTTGAAGAAGATCATGGAGTTCACCTTCAATGACTTTAGATAGTTTTGTAAAAGTAGAATAATCATTATAACTTTTAGGGATTGGATTTCGCCGAATCCAACCGCCACAACAAAATGTAAAAAAGTCATCGCATGGATTAACCGAAGAATCTATTGAATTCCTAATGTACTCTGCAACTGTACTACATTCACGAGTTTGACATATGTTCATCTCTGACTTGGTCCGAGTCTCACTGTGAACTTTTGAAAACATGTACACAGCGCGTTTTTGTTCTTCCGTTGAGTCATTAGAGTCATCAATGAGGTGATTGGCGATCAAAGCCAAGAGACCTACGGTACTCAAACTTAACAAGGCTGGTACGATGACAGACCATTTCACTACCATGATCCAGTGTTTATCGGACAATTTGACCTGTTCCTCTTGCTCCTAATTAAGCTAGCTTTGTGTAACGCTATAACGTAAGGTCTGAACAGAGACTCATTGTATCAAGCCACTGACCAGTGCAAGTAGATGATCTTTGCCTAAAATGTTCGTGACGTCCTATTGTATATCTAGTAGTTTTGCTGGAACTGCTGAACACCTGTTGATCGGACCATACCTGCTATTATGTTTGTTTTTTAGCAAGTGCTCTTGTCAAACACCTGCTAAAAACTTCCGCCGGTGATCATCAACTTGAATTTGATGAAGGTAAATTAACCGCCGTAGGAAGCTCGGAAAGCTGACGTTTCGATCATAAGGCGTGTGTCAGAGCCAGTAAAATTTTGCTCCAACGAAGGGTTAACGCTCGAAACGTCGAGCTTCGAAACGAAGAACTAATCCCTGAAATTTATTTCGATTTTGCTTATAAGTAACACAGATAATTACGTAAAAGATGTTCTGGTGTAAGAACAACGATTAACTGAATATCCTGTAAACAGTAACATGTAACTGTTGTTTTGTCAAAGATTCAAAGATAAGCGATATGATTCTAAATCTTTTCATCAAATAAACTGCTCCATTCTTCAAAAATGCTTCATTGTTTGCAAATCACGTTTTCATGAAGAACACAAATCCTCTGAAATGAAACCGATTATAAGTAATTTTGAATTTGAGTAAAGTATGGAATTTAATATCTTGAACTGAAAGCCCTTTTAAGGCGGGGGTAAACATGAAAGCCGTATTTTGGCTGGGTATTATGTTTTTAATGCAAATATCTTGTTTACGTTTCAAGCAATCAAGAATCTCTCTGCTCATCTCACATATCTATGTTTTGGGTTGTTTTGTAAATTTTTTGGTGATTTTTAGGTATATTTGGAGAGAAATAGTTTTTCTCAAAGGATTAGTAAAATTGATGGAAATAGGAAATTTTGAAGATTTGTTGTTGTTTTAAAATTAGAGTTTGAAATTAAAAATTGGTAGATAGGTGGTGTTCCATAACCCTTTAACTTACCAAAATTTCACTTAAATTCAAGTTTACCCCCGCCTTAAGGCAAGGGTACACGTGAAGGCTGTTCTGGCGTCGCTTAACACGGCCTTTCTGCCAATATCTCGGTCACGTTTCAAGCGACACTAAATCTCTCTACTTAGCTCATTAACCACTGTTTGGCGGTTTTGAGTAAATTTTTGAGTGATTTTTGGGCATTTTGTGAAAGAGATATTTTTCTCAAAGGATAGGTTCAATTGAGGAAAATTTGAAATGTTGAAGATTTGATGGATTTGGAAAATTGAAATTTGAAGCGAAGAATTAGTAGACGGATACCAAACAGTCCCCTAGAAACCTGAGGCTCTCTTTTGCGGGGGTCAACTGTCTGGTAGTGTTTCCAACCCATCTTAATCCTAACAACTTCCTTTTTTATATCACTTCAAATTTCACTCCCATTCATGTTTACCCCCGCCTTAAAATGGGTGGATCAGAAAGAACAGAATGGGGGGGGGGGGGGAGGGGAGGGGGAAGAAGAGCTTTTTTCTATGCTTCATTAGATAAATTTAATTTCAATTTAGTCTTTGCTTGTTATTAAGGAAATGTGCTTTTTTGAAGACTACAAGAGAATAATAAACCGGCTGTTGATTTCTTTTTGGTTACATCGAAAAGCCGATCGCTATCAATTTTAAAGAATGCCCCGGATTATCAAAGGTCTACGTAATCTGGATGATAATTAGGACGAAAGGACACAGCCTAGTCCATTCCAAATCAAAATACCATTATATGAAAAGGAGTTTGTCATTTATTCCAATTTCCTGATTATTCCAAACTGAGTTATGTCAAATATTGACAAGGGCATTGTCTTTGCGAAATTGAGGTCTCAGAAGGCCATTTCAATGATTCTATTCAGAATTGATAAGGTGATAGTGAGGTCTTTGACGATATAGTTACAACACAGATGTAAAAACATCACACCTCCAGTCTCCTAGGATACATTCTAACTAATTTGTTTATGCGTCGGATTTATCACGAAAGATTCTCTTTAGCCAGTTAAGGCGGAGTCATGCCTTCTGTTTCAGTCATTCTGATGCCCTGCCTTCATCACAGATCTTTACCGTTCTATGGAAAAAATAATAATTTATTAATTATATATTCAGGGGTAGGTAACAAAGAAGACGTATAAACAACATTCAGGGCCTGTTTACATGGAGGTGGGGGACCCCAGGTAGGTGAGGTAACCCGCCTAGCCGTGGTCGAAAACTGGCCAGCGTTTACATGCAAACTTACAACCCCGGGGTCCCGGGGTGACTTTACTTGACGTTGTTGCGTGGTCGCTAGGCATGTAAACATTGAAAATGGCGGACGAACGATGCATTTTGGCGGTCAGTGTTATTTTATCTTTATTTTCTGCTCTCGCTGCAGCATTTCAATGCTGTGGCGTTTTACTGTCACTTTTGATGATACAAAGCCTCCGACAGAGGCAGTTAACGGCCATATTTTTCTGGTTCAATGTAACATGAACTCGACCCCGGCTAGGCGGGTTACCCCACCTCGAATCGTTTACATGGCAAAATGCGACCCCGGCTAGGCGGGTTACCCTACCTGGCAGACCGGGCAACCCGCCTAGGCGGGTTACCCCACCTATCATGTAAACATGATCAAATAAAAATGAGAGATTATATGGAGAGGCGGGTTACCCCACCTAGGCGGGTTACCTCACCTACCTGGGGTCCCCCACCTCCATGTAAACAGGCCCTCAGTATATGAGGAGTGTTTGCTAATTAAAATCTTCCACGTTTCATTTAACTCTCGCAGTGAACACCACGCACTAACGTTGTCGCCTTTTCGAATTCAGCTATCATTCACTACGTTTAGATAAATTAGATGTGTGCATCAATCAATCGACTGAAGAATTTAATATAATGATAACCTGAAAATAATTGTTCCATTCGCCCTTGTTAGAAACGAGCCGGTAACAGATTAAGATAAACCCCTCGTTATGGGCTCCAGATTTCGACCAGAATGTCGTCTGGTCCACATGATGTAAAAGAAACACTAGATACAATGATGCAAGGGACCCCAAACGAAAATGCTGCCAGTATACCTAGGATCTGTAAAAGATCTGATCAGCCAAAAATAGAAACATAACAATGAAGCAAGGCTGATGGCTACGAAGAAAGCTTAACACGACAACGACATGATAGAGTCCAAACTGAAAGCCAAGAATTGCAACCGTGGAGAGCTGTTTCGACCTGGTTGGGTTTCGTCAGCACGGTGTAGCAGCAAAGAGTAAAATAAAATAAAGAGCTTAAGCAACGTCGACGACGACGCCGAGGACGACGCCTTGAAAAAAAAACAAGTTATATTTTACAAGCGAAAGTCGCGATTGTCTAGATCTGTTCGGTACACCAATCGCTCCAAACACGGGCTTAAGCTAAATATGCAACGACGGCGTTCAATTCCAAATAGAAATACGAAAAATTAGCGTCGTCGTCGTCCACGTTCCGATTACGACGGAGAGCTTTCACGTTGTTGTTTTGCCGAGGGCGGCAAAGAAATGTACAAAGATTTATAACGCACGTGCATAGCTATTGTTTTCCTCGTTAAACCTTTTGTTTGGTGACGTTCTCGTTGCCATCGTCGTCGTGCTTTGCTTAAGCTCCCTATGTCACATGCAAAACGCGTGACTTCAAACAATAGGCAAAAATCCTGAATATCATGTCATTGTCGCGTTAAGGTGATTCCCGAGTTTTGCATTGCGCATTCCTACTGCGCACGAATTTTGCGTCATCAGCGCGCGCACGTGAGCGCGCGCGCGTACAAAACATAAGAGATTTCCTTCAAACTAAGCTCGATAGCGAGATAAAAGCTAATTTCCTCTAAAACGAGCACGGTGACCCCCACTTTTTATTTTATAAATTCAATGAGAACAATATCCGCAATAACTGAGAAAAAATTTGGCAGAAATCTATGGCTACTTTTTTGGCAAATGAAATAAATGCTACAGATAGAGACGTAACGGGCCCATTAGAGCAAGTCCAAATTATGTTTCCTTTAAAGGATAAAAATATCAGTTAATAATGCAGGGTATTTGAAGCCATTTCTTCTGGGACGTAGATAAATAAGCAATCAAAGACAGTCGAATTCTGTGTGATATAACACGCCGCATTGAAAACTAATCGAGCTTATTTGTTGCGCACTGAGATAACCAAAAGTCACCAAAATAATCATATTTGTCAGCATCGTGGCATGAAAACAAGCACGGTGACCCCCTCTTTTTATTACGTTTTTAACATCTCCTTGTACTGTAATGACACCATACCAAGTTTCATCGGAAATCTATGGTGGGTCCTTTTACCCGGGAATCACCTTAAGCAGACTGCGGACAGACAAAAACTGTCCTAAGAAAATACATGGCCAAAATATGTTATAAATGAGCTGGCCATGTAATAATGAAATTCGTAACAGTAATGTCGTCAGGAGCCCATCGTGTCGTACAATTCAGGGAGTAATCGTACTCGTAATTTGAAATCGTCACCGCGCTTCGCGCTAGTCCATTATGAAATTACTCGGGCGATTACTCTCTGAATTGTTGTTCACTGGGACCAATTACTATTAAGGCTGGTTTTCACTAGAGACGGAGTCGTAGTCGGAGTCGTAACGAGAAGCGTAGAGTGATACGATCTAGTGAAAATAAACCGACGGAATCGGAAGCAGAACAAC
>OZ026603.1:20952861-20962861 GCA_964020085.1 Micromussa lordhowensis
CAATATTCCCGCAACAAGGCAATCAAAAACGGCTTAAATGAAGCAATACTACTATATGTGAATATAAGAAGCTTTACTTTCAAGATAAAATTTTGTCTTTCAAGTAATCAAGACTTAATTCTGTATGAAGATGATTCGAATTTTTAACGCGAAACCAGTAAAAATACCCTATTTTAAGAGCCTGCTGACGCGTAAACAAGCACGGTAACCCCATTTTTTTATTGCATTGTATTAATGGTCATATCATGAATGCTAACTAAGTTTCAAAAAAAGTTTAATAGTAGAACAATTTCCATGGAATTACCTTAAATCAAGTTAAATCGGTAAAATAACCACACTAGGAGCAAACGGCACACACGTGGACTAAGGTAAGCCATTTTAATGAGATTTTTCACTTTTACCTCCATGGATATCTAGTAGAAAATCTCGTATACATATAAACCCTTATAATTCGATACCATATTGTGTTGCCTCATTTTGCCTGTGTGGCTCATAGAGAGAGCTTGGGCTCCTTGTGGCACTGACCGAGAGCCTGGAACAGGCTACCTAGCATATCGTTCACGCGCAGTCAAGTTGTATCGTACAGGGGCTGGTATATAATGTTAAGAGGAGAGAGGAATGGCTATTTTCAGGGATAGTCATGAAAGTGTTTGTTTGTTTTGTTGGGCAGTGGCTTAGTCAGTGCATAATAACGGTTTCACTCAGCGACTGCTCAACAGCTGTGCATGCGCAAGTGTAGCTCCAAGGTTCAATTCGCGCCAAATTTAGTGGGTTGTTTTGCTGGCGGTGAGAAAGATTTCTTGCCACGGAAAAGGTACAAAACTTCGGTGAGCTTGAATTGTACTTTGGTTCTATTTAACGTATGTCTAAAGGTGAGCATAACTAAAGCCCGTGGAATATCCAGTAACTTGAAAGAAACCGAGTTAAAAGCCTGCCGTTTACTTTGCGTTCGTCGCAGAAACGTATCGTGAAAATGGGATATCTTCAGCGGCTGGAGTTGGAGAATTTCAAGTCCTACAAGGGAAAACACACTATTGGACCGTTCAAGCGTTTTACAGCTATCATCGGACCTAATGGATGCGGTAGGTGGCACATCATTGCCTAGTTTATTGTCGTTTAGTCTCGTTTAGGCAACTACAGAATGCAGGGCCACTTCGAACCACCTCTTTTACGTATGTCAAAATCTTTTGAAGAACGAAGCATTCAGTCGTTCACGGAACTACGGACCGTGGTGGACCGTAGTGTTAGGCCCAATTCAGACGTCGTGCCGATCTAAATTTAGGAATTATGTTCGACAAAAGCACGGCAGAGGCACGGCGTCCGAATCAAACTTTGGAATAAGTTCAGCAAAGCAACTAAGTTCGACAAGCTCTGCTGTGCTACCCGACTCTGGCACGGCAGTGATTCAAATGTTGTGCTTCTGTCGCGCCAAACAAAATTCATAAATTGTATTAGTGCATTTTGGCGAGATGACGTTCCCACCGGGAGTTGGGAGGAGAATTTGGTTCAACTCTGGCATCACGTCTGAATCAGAGTTATTTTCCCGCCATGTTACAGTCGAACCAAATTGCAATTAAATTCGGCATGGCAGAAGCATGACGTCTAAACTGGGCCTTACTTTCAGTATTATGCACCTATCAATAACTTTTTAAGGCTTAAACCACTGCAAAAACCGTGTACGATCGAAACTTGCTCTACGTTGGATCAAAATAGATCGTGACCAGACCAAAAAACTTTAAAAATAGAAAATATACTGTGTATGAGGAATGCCTCACGAGCCTTTCTGATAGAGTCACGACTAGTGTGCAGGTGTTCGAGCGGTATAAGGATCATGTGATCCTCCGCGTGGCCACTAGTCAGGAAGTGTCGTGAAACCGCAGTGGGGGTATACATTCCTCATACACAGAGGAAAAACACTGGAGCCTGGAGGCCTTAACAGAAGAGATGAAATGTAATTTAATTTAATTTAGCTACCTTTTAATTTTCTATTGTCTATTTTACCTTGTTATCTTTTATGCATTTTCCTTTTTTATTAATGTTACACATCACGTAGCCTTTTTATGTCATTTCCGGTAAATATAAAGATCTTGTAACAAGCATTTATCCATTCAATAAACCTGAAGAAGGCTGGTGTTGGCCAGCCGAAATATTGTAACAACGCCTATTTTCACGTTGTCTTGACCAACCTTTGCAGTATATCACCTATCAATGTTAAGCTGCTGGGGGGGTAGGCCGGGCAAAGGCGGGGGATTTGAACACTGATCATCTTTTCAGTTCAAATGCCCAACCCCAGGGGAATTAACTATGGTCATAAGAGTGCAAATTCTCCGTCCCAGGGATATCACCGTTGTTCAAAAGAATGCACATTCTTCATCTCTATCTAGCAAAAAGCATAGGTCTGTCAAAAAAGAATTAAACATCAAAAAGTTGTAAATAAAACGCTACAAAGAAACAACTTCAAAATGCAACGTTGGTTTAATACAAAAATTGTCAGCTGATTTATATTAAATTATGACGACTACCTGAACTCATACGACTAAACAAGACCGAAAACATGGAAATTCTTATCATGACTAACGTCCTACACCATTGTGATATTTTAATTACTTACATTTTCAACAGAAACGATTTCTTTTAAAATGTTACCTTTTATCTGTAGTGGAGAAATATGAAAAAGCCCCATAAGAGGACCGAAGATCTTAGGTACAATTTTCCAACAGAATTTTGAAGAGCTTTTATTTTCTTATAAAATATTATAAATTTCTTTAGAATAACACGAAGTTTGGAACGATCTTCCACCTCAGTCATACTGTTTATGTCAACATACTCTTCCCACTCATGATCAAACTTTTGGACAATTATTTCCTCATCGATTTCAAATTCTTTCTTTATCGTTTCCACAAAAGGTTCCTCCACCACTAAAGCCTTACGGCTTTCGCCGTACTGAACAAGAACCTAGATAGTAAATATGAATAAATACAAATAATTCAGTTTTATGGAGTCAATCAAGCATATACAAATAGCAAGAAGAAAGCTCATCAATACTCAAACATATGTGAAAAATATGCACCAGAATTCAAAAGAGACAAAACTTCTTCCATTGAAGTACATCTCAAGCTAGATGGGAAACTTCGATGACCTATAGTGTAAAAAAATAAAGCAGATTCACTCACCTTTCTTTCGCTCATGGCTTAGTTTGTCTCGTCAGCTTACGACTTGTACTTGTTTCCAGTCATTCTCGGTCATCCAAGATGGATATCCACGATGGCGTTGGTAGGTCCCAGTCTACTAACGGTTGAAGTCAAAAGTCCCGACCCCCGGGACTCGGCAAATGATCAAAAGTCCCTACCGCGGGCAGACTTGTTACGTCAAATCCCCCGCCTTTGCCCGGCCTCCCACCCCGGTGGCTTAACATTGATAGGTGCATTATTCTAACAACTGCGTTTCTGCAGATCACAGTGTCTGAGAAATAAACTCACAATCATTGATTTTGACTGCCGAAATTCATTATCATTTCTTATTAAAAACTGGATCATTGGATAATGAAATTTAAGAGTTTCCATTGGCTTAGCCATCATGGTTTATGAGCAATTGTTAATAAAGAAACAAAAATTGTTCATGCAGGTCTTTCATGTGTTAGTTAAGGTGGCCGAACACAGTTTTCGCGCGTGCTTTTGCAGCATGTGCACAAGGATTTCAAAGAACAAACATGCCGTCAATAGAGCGGTCATTTTATTTACTCAACACCCGCACTATCTGTGTTATTTTTCTCTATAACTTAACGCAGTGTATTGATGGCTTTAGTCTTATTACAAAGATATGTTAGAAAAGGTACGATGCAAAGAACCCAGCAATTTTCAGCTTTTGTTTGTTGCCATAAGAACCCAGTTAAATGCAACGCATGCGCAGTTGCTTGAAAAATTGAGACCGATTGCTTTAGCAGAAACGTGCCGATTTCTAACGATCCAGTCGTTAGAATTTTAAGAAATTTGGCAGAAAAATAGATCAGAGACCACGTGAATGATCTATCGAAAAAAATCTGAATTTTGACATAGAGAATTTTTAATAATACAGAAAACGATTAACGGCGAATTACGAAAATCGCCTATGTCAAAATTTTATTACAACCATGCTGACAGAAGGGATTTAATGTCAATTCTTAGTGTGCAAAATATGAAAATAATCAAATGACTGGATTTTTTTAAATAAACAAAAACCATTTTTTAAGCCTTGTTTTTTTAACCAGCCCCGTTGCCATGGCAACAGCACACACCCTAGTCAAAATGCGAGAATAAATATTTCTGTGGTTAACCTTGACTCTTGCAAAAAATGGGTGCCAAAGCATGAATAGTTTAAAAGTTATGGTGGATTATGTACAGGCACTTGAAAACTGTGTTCGGCCACTTTAATTATTTTAAAAAAGCAAACCACAAACAAAACTATCAAGATGAAAGTGAAGAATGATCCTCGCAGTGAATTTTCCAATTTAAGCAACTGGAAAGAAGAAGCCTGAAAAATATATGAATTATTTCATATATACTTACATCAAAACTATCAAGAGTGATCCTGGGTGATCATTTGAGACAGTGTAAGCAATCTGCCCAGCAATCTGATTGGTGGATGTTAGTCATTGACCCTTCCTACTGTTCTTAGTTACATAATAAGTAGTGACATTACATAACAAAAAATCTGACAAGATATGTCACCTGTCAAGTAAACTTGGAGATTCTCCTTACAGGATGCGTCTTGTTTTGATATTCTCACACAAGGCCATCAAAATTACAGTACCGCTCAAAAGTAAGTTACCACCTTCCCGCTTCGTATTACAATAGGCTATTAAAGTCTTTCGAGAAATTCAAGCAGTGGCACTTACAGTTTTTTCAGACTCTCGTGAGACGAGAGTCTCGTCTCACGAGAGCCTGAAAAAACTGTAAGTGCCACTGCTTGAATTTCTCGCGAGACTTTAATAGCCTATTGTAATACGAACTTGCAAGTACGCAGAAAATAACTTCGCGCACTCGAACGAAGTGTTTTCCGAACTCTGTTGTTTGCTTAACATGTACGTTCATTTGAGATTTGATTCTTAAACTTTTCAAATTTACTTGGCTCAAAAATCGTAACTAAGAATTTACTGCAAAGCTTTCTCTTTTAAATGGAATTCATGTTATTCATGGGTTTAAGGAAAAGTGCTTAGACCTGTACGATGAAGGTTTGCCGATCGATCATATCGTCGTCTTTTGCCAATTACATAAAGTGAAAGTCGAGGAAACTGAAGTTATTAACTTCACTTTTACCGGTCATTTAGAAAAGTTTGTAGACCTGGAAGAAAGCATTGATGAAAACATTTAGTTGACAGTTCTTGGCTTTCGTGTCATTCGCATTTTTCAAGTTCAACGAAATCGACGATCGACGCGTGTTATTGACTCTTTGCTTCTTAGCGTGTTCAGTAACACAAGTGATCTTTCAGGGACTACAATTTGCTTCTTTTAGTAGGTAAACATTTGTGTTAAGAATCTTTCAAATCTAGAATATGCTAAAAGCGTCATTTGTTTCGAGAGTTTCAATCGATCAGCTGAACAAAATTGATTTGTTGCCACGTGTATGGTCGACAAACAAATTTTATAACCAACAACAATTACATGTAAGTTTTGACAGTTTGACAGAAATTCATAAAATAATAAAGCGTTTGTTCTTTGATTTTTTAAATGTCTGCTAACACATGTAAAAATTGTAGGAAGCCAGTTTATGCTTTGAACGCATCTCTTTTTTTCCCGTTTCAGCGATCGATCGATCGCTCCACTGACATTAACTTTCTTGCCAAGTTGCCAAGCACAACAGTTCAACAATTAAGTGAATTTGGAATCAACAGACTAACATGTAGTACGCATACTTCATAGTAAATTATGGGGTTTTTCGAAGGGAAGAGACTTGACTGCATTGGTCATAACTTTTATTGAATGTGGTGGCTCCTAAAGGAGCCGTTGTCCACTTGGTTGTAACCAGTAGCGGTATATCAACAATAATAAAAAGGACACTTAGTTGCAACCAGTAGTAGAATATCAACAATAATTATAATAATAGTAATAATAAGTAGTACCGTTAGTTTTATTAGTATACTGTATAAATTGTAATAGAAATAAACATGTACCGGTATTGCAAAACTGGAGCAACATTTTAATAATATTTACAACTTCCCGTTGATTTTGGCAGTTTTCGAACTATATTTCCCGGCTAATCTTTTTATATGAAGACCCATTACACTTGTCGCCTTGTAGGCCCTATATGTACAGCTGTAGCTTGGCAAGAGGATTTATTCTTTCAGATTTTCTGGTCACCGTAAAGAATACTTTCCTTTCGATAAGTTTTTCCCGATCACGTGCGTTTGTTGTGAAACAACGTGTAGTCACGTTTTCGAATTGTTATGTAAGTCAAGTGATCTTATTACTGGTTTATGGGTTACATTCAAGACTTTTCGTCTGTTTGAAAACAATGAATTTCAGTTCAATGGACTCGCACAAGCATGAAATGCAAATTCGATGCACCGACAAATAACTCTAAATAATCGGAGACAAATAACTGCAAATAATCGGCGAAAGATTGAAACCTTACCAAGCGAAAGATTGAAACTTAACCAAGCGCAGCGCTTTCGCTCGCATGTATGTAACATGGAACTTCAACACAACCGAAAGCCCCGTAGAACGTTTCACCGACCAACGCGATGCGACGCAGTGTTACTAAACAGTTCGCTTACGTCTTGGCGTTCGTTTCTTTTTTTCCTCATAACTCCAATTTCTTCTAAGTTCTTCATTTGTAATTTGCACGAAATGCAAATTCGATACACTGACAAATAACTCTAAATAATCGGAGATAAATAACTCCAAATAATCGGCGAAAGATTGAAACTTTACCAAGCGCTTTCCATGACAGATCAGCTTCCTCTCATTTTTCAACTCTTTTCAACTCACTCGCACATATGTAACATGGAACTTCAACACACCGAAAGCCTCAAAGAACGTTTCACCGACAGTTCGCTAACGTCTTGGCGGTCGTTTCTTTTTTTCCTCGTAACTCCAATTCCATTTATTAAGTTCTTCGTTTGTAATTGCACCTCTTCACGCTGAATTAGTGGAAACTTCTCGAAGCGTACAATGCAACAAACGCATCGCGAGGAATTAAATCGTTTCCTCGCAAGCCAATTGCTTGTAATTTATTCCAAAATATACGCTTCACTGGTTCTCGCGAGACGAGAATCTCGTCTCGCGAGACGAGAGACGAGAGGTGGTAACTTACTTTTTAGCGGTACTGTAGTTGTGGGTTCTAAATAAATCTCTTAGTTTTATTAGAAATCTTAGCCTTTGTCACAAAATTAGACCACCTCTGTTAATAGGGAAGTCAAATTTGATGGATGCTATCAGTTTTGTCTTTGGAGAACGTACCCAAAGTCTGCGAGTTAGGACTGTTAAGGTGAGTGTGTTTTACTGTTATGTGAGTGTGTGTGTGCTGTGAATTGTATCCAGCATAAACATGATATAATAACAAAAAAGCACACTTTAATCATTCAGTCCACTGAGCACAAAGTAAAGAGCTTTTAACTTACAATTTCTGATGTAAATTTTTATTGTTTTAATTTTTTGCTTTTATTTACCTATTTAAATATTTGTGAAGTGCTAATGAACTACACAGAATTAGCGCTAAAAATGTTACTTATTATTTTTATCATTATTATTATTATTATTGTTATTATTAAAGAGGCCTTAAATATCTATCTAAAATATTTTGAAGGAGTGTCAAAGGTTGATGATGAAAACAAGGATAAAACTCTAACGTTGGTCTGCGATCATAAGGAAGCGTCTTGTAAATGGACCAGAGCAAGAAAGCTCAACACGAAATGGCAAGCTGGGGGTCTGTGATTACGAGATACAGATAAAAAGGATAGTTTGTGAATCATGGCAGAGATCTTTGTGGGGGAGGGGAGGCATCTTTCTGGGCATAGAGTCTTCTCTACCAACATGTTCTGGGAGAGTGAATATAACACTGGGCGAGTGCATTTTGAGCGTCACTTGCCCAAATAGCGAGTGCTTTCAAAGTTAGTTTCCAGCATTGTACTGTGCAAAAGTTTTTCTTTTGTTAGAGTCAGGTGCAATTTGTAGACATCATATTCCTACTCTTTCATGTCAACATTTTTATTGAAGTTAAAATATTTAACAGTAATTGTAAATGAGATAGTGAATTTTAAGTATCCCCTTGCTTTGTAAAACATTTAACAGGGAGTTTATACAACTGTATTCCATTTGGCAAGGTTCATTTGTTTTGATGACCATTGCATGCACAAACTTGTGACAAAAGTCTGCTGACATAGCCCTAAAATTTATAAATACAAGACTTTTGAATAGAAAATTTAACAAATCAGTGAACTGGATTGCCAGAATGTTGATGCATTTGTTGGTTTCAGTAACTGCCTTACATACTGTTTAACTTACAATTGTTTATGTGTTTTACTTGAAGGATCTTATCCATGGAGCTCCTATTGGCAAGCCTGTTGCAAGTACAGGCATGGTCACTGCAGTTTATGCTGAGGAAGATGGGACAGAAATCAACTTCACTAGGAAGTATGATTATAATAATATTGATAATGATTATCATCTTAGTTTGCATTGATATACAACACTTGTTTTTACTATTCGTAATATATTTTTGAATGCCTTTATTATTATAGGATTGTTGGTAGTGGCACTGAGTACAGAATCAATAGCAAGATTGTATCTCCACAACAGTACAACTCTAAATTGGAAAGTCTGGGTATTTTGGTGAAAGCCAAGAACTTCCTTGTGTTTCAGGTAATACGAACCTCATGGTGTGCTAGGTGAAAGCTGGAAAATTGAAAGTACAGTTGAAAGGCCGCGGGCAAGAATGTCCCCTTGATTTTTCGGCTATTTTTGAAAGTGCTAAAAAATAGCTGAATTTTGCCATGTGGGTTTCGTTTCACCTGAGAAACATTGTTCTGAAGTTTTTTTTGATGGGTTTCTCTTTGTTTTCGAGAAATAACGTTTGCAAAAATGGCACACAGGTTGGAAAAACCAAGTGTTTTTTGCATGCGCAATATCTCGAAAACGAAGCGAACTTAAGCGCAAAAACTACAGGACACATCTACAATACCTGAACAAAACTGCATGCAAAATTTGGAGCGTTTTCAACAAAGTTTACTTTTGATTAAAATAGCAAATGCGCTTTTTCCGCAGAGCCCTTCAGATAAACGAAGCCAGACCTTTGTTATGATAAACCGAGCCGATCCTTTGTTATAAGAAAACAAGTCAAGACTTTGTTGTAAGTCGAAGTCTCGCCTCGGTTTATTATAATAAAGGATCGACCCGCCACGACCGCAAGGACTTTGATTTCACTTAGAAAACAGCAAAATGTTAATTGCATGCAATGTATAAGCTCAAAAATGTTGACTTCAGGCCTAAAAAAGTTGAAATGTTGATTTCATGTTGATGCGTGACGGCAAGGATGTTGATTTCACTTAGAAAACAGTGAAATGTCGATTTCATGTTAACGCACAATGGCAAGGATGTTGATTTCACTTAGAGAACAGCAAAATGTTAATTTCACGTAATGCATAAGGCTGACAGATTAACACAGATTAACCCTTCTGCGCAACGTACGGGTCTTAATACATCTGCATGTCCGCTGATCCCAGAAGTTCAAAACACCACAAATCATGCCGATTTGAAATAAAATCAACGCAACCTGGATCCCAGATCTATGTTACAATCGATCGATCGCTCGCTACTTGTTGGCCATTATTATGTTTAAATGGAAAAGGAAAATCAACTAACTAGTTCCCAGTTCGAGAAATGTCCAGACAACTTGATCACAATGCATGCCAGGAAGGGTCTTTGCACCTTGTGCGCAGAAACATGGCGCTCGGATACAAGACAAATTTTATAAGTCTAAAACCAGTCCTCGCTTTCCAAACTTTGATGCTAGCAACGCTTGGCAA
>OZ026603.1:20972861-21080361 GCA_964020085.1 Micromussa lordhowensis
TAAAGTGCAACTAACCCCCAAAATTGTTTTTTGCTTATATAAATCTCCTTGTTTTCCTGATCACCACTGCGAAAAAATTATCGTTCTAGCTATTTTTGTTAATTTTCTATGAATTTTCAAAGTTCGTAAAATTGGCCTTTCCATGTCCCACGACCGAGGAATAGCGGAGAATGGGACGAGTTGGCTCGTGACGTCATCGCAGGAGTAACAATGTTTTGGTTCTGAGAAGAACATATGCAAACATATAGTGTGATTTAAAATCGTTGCAAAATGCAAGGAAGATGTGTTGTTGGAGGCAGTAGCATTACAAAAAGCTTAGGAAAGAGTATTCTTCTTCATTCAATACCTCTATCTCGATGGCACTCGTCCAGAAGCGAGAGAAAGACGGAAGAAGTGGGCTGACTTGGTCGGACCGAAAGAGTAAGCCATCGAGGAGTTTATCGATCTCGGTTTTGCCGCTACTGTAAACACCTAGAGATTTTCATGGCCTGTATATTTTTCTCTAGCTTCTAGTGCAAAGCTCGACATTGCCAAGGTAGATAGATCTAGATATGACACGAATTTGGGGTAAGCTTGGAGCCATACGCCTAGTCAATTCAAATGTTTATTTTACTTGTAAAATGTAGTTAACTAATCGGAGCTTATCGAAAGTTTTCTATCTACTATGGTTTACAAGCGTTTACTTCAGCAACAAAGCCATTGTAATCATTCCGATATGTCTTGAAGGACCTTTGCGTGACATTGCTTAATACAAGGACTGCCTTGTTCCATATTATACAACACAAACTGACCTTTGGGTCTTGAGCATCTCTATAAACAAGTCCCATTGTTAGCGAACTGTAATCGATACCAAGGTACATATATATCCATTAGCTCAGAGTTGCATGCTCTATTGTTTGAGGTTGCGTGCACAAATTGTATTGTGTTTGTAGTTTACTTCGATTTAGCTCTGTATTTCCCCCACCACACCCTTTACCCCCCTTTCAATAAAGCTGGACTACTGGCTTGGGTGCATACCTGCCACTTTCACTTGCATGTAGCAGGCTGGGTGGGGCCCTTACCCCACCTTAGCTTTCACTCACTCCCGGGTGGGGCATGCGCCTCACTCGTTGGCTCATCCGTTACCTTGCAGGGTGTGTCGCTGCCACCCTTTATGCATCACTCACTTTTAGGGTGTGTTGCTGCCACCCTCATTGCATTACTCATTATTACTAGGGTGTGTTGCTGCCACCCTTCTTGCTTGCATGTTGCGGGGTGTGTTGCTGCCACCCCCCATTTTATGCTAGGGTGCACCCAACAACCTGTAGTCCCATTTACTGCCAATTATTGTGTTCTCTTTGGTTGTTATCGTGTATGTTAAGCGACAGAGTTGTTAACGATCCCTTGAGTCCCAGACCAAAATAATGGAAACTAGGTGAGAAAATTATACGGCAAATTAAACGCATTGGAGTTTTTTGTCCTTGAAATAGAGAGTTTTCAAAACGAACAGTAAGCGAACTTACGTCCTACAACGAGGCGATTAAGATAGTGAAGCTTCGAACTGCTAAACTAGGTATGTATTTTGTGGATTTTATATACAACCACACGCGCGACGTGGATAATCCGGCCGAGTTTCTCAAAGGCCCTTCCGCATACACAATTGTTTTGTTCCTTGAGCAACGAAATATATCTCAATTACAAACTTAAAACGAATCAAGCATTGATGAGTATATAAGGAAAGTAAAACAAACCATTTAGATTCGACTCTACCGACTGAGATTGTCACGTTGAAAGAAGAATGCGCTTGTTATCAACCGAAACGCAAACTAAATCAGGTTAGTAATACGCTATTAATTAATAACCTGAGAGTTCTCCGCTTACATTAAAAGGGCTGTTTAAACAAAAGAACAGTGAAGCCGGGAGAAATGTATTCATTTACCTGACACTATACTGAACCTTTTGTCAAGATCTTGTCGAAGGAATTTCCATTACCAGTATGAAATATGCCCATTTGTGTAGCTTGCAATGTTTATGTTCGAACGCACTAATTGACTATGCATACATACGGATCGAAAAGACAAATTTTTGAATCTAGAAATGTTTTGACACTCCAAATTCTACAAGTTCTGTAAATTCAAAGTTCCACTCTTCGTGTTCATCGACATCTTAATAACTCTTCGCCATTATTTTAAACTTTATAAGCCAAATGGCCCGGCAAATTGTCGATGTGGCGGGCTCGGCGACCCGCGCTTCGAAATGCAAAAAAATGTATACATCGTAGCCGTCCGAATCGTAGCTAGACTCCGAATTGTGTTGCTAGATGATACAGTTCTTTCACTTAAAAGTCTTGTCCATTTTTGATAAAATATAAGGCACAAATACCCAAACTATGTTTTCACAGCGCTCGAAGCCCAGTCAAAGTCTCTTGAGTTCTTTGAGCCCAGCTCCTTCGATGACGTCACTAGAAGCCCGACCCAGATCCCATTTTGCTCGGTCGTGGGACTAGAAATTACAACTTTAAACGCCTGTAGAAAAGCGGGGATTTTATCAATCGAGATAATTTTTTCGCTGAAGTAATTGGGAAAACTAGTAGATTTTGTTAAAGGAAAAATAATTTTGGGGGTTAGTTGCACTTTAATTCTGACGGGCGATACATCATGTGTGATAACAGATTCGTTTGATGATTTCTTGATGGGAAGTTTTGAATTTTCATATCTCTGGTTCTACAAGGCGTAAGAGAGAGAGTAAGAAATTTTTGCGAGCGTCGTATGAAAAGTCATGTTAATTCTGACGGGCGATACATCATGTGTGATAACAGATTCGTTTGATGATTTCTTGATGGGAAGTTTTGAATTTTCATATCTCTGGTTCTACAAGGCGTAAGAGAGAGAGTAAGAAATTTTTGCGAGCGTCGTATGAAAAGTCATGTTAATTCTGACGGGCGATACATCATGTGTGATAACAGATTTGTTTGATGATTTCTTGATGGGAAGTTTTGAATTTTCATATCTCTGGTTCTACAAGGCGTAAGAGAGCGCTTGAAACGGGAAAGTGTTCTGTCGTTCAAGCTTTCATTTGAAACGAAATTCATTTTCACACGCCAGACATGAAAAGTTTTTGCAAGCGAATTGTAATAATGACAAGCGACGTATCTTGTGGATGTGATAAATGCCATTTTACTGTCACGCCAGTAAAATATAGTTAATGGAACGTGTATCTTAAAGCTCTCAATAAAGCTATTGTGTAGTCAAGCTCTAAAGGTCGCCTAACTCTGAGACTCATTGTATGTTGGGTTTGAACATTATTGCTTTGTTACCTTAAGTATTTTATAAGGATTCATGGCATTGGTCGAAAATATTAAAACACTATTCATGGCAATGTTTTTTCACGTGTAATGCCAAGCTGTTCTGTTGTACAGCTCTTAACAACAATTCGCTCTCTAATAATATAGCATAAATAAACACAAGACAAATCTGGCAGTAAATGGGACTATGGACACTGGGTGCTCCCTGGGATAGCAACGAGAGTGGGTGGTAGCAACACACCCTGGTCGATACTTGGGTGGTTAGCGGACACACCCTGCGAGCAAAGTGGGGCGGTTAGCGGACACGAACCCCAAGCACAATGACAAAGTGGGGCGGTTAGCGGACACAAACCCCAAAGCAGAAACTCAGGTGGTTGGCGGACACACCCAGAGATAATGAATGAGGGGACAAAACCCTTAGGCGGTAGCGGACACACCAAGTGAAAGAATTGGGGTGATAGTACACTCACCCAGAGAAGGAAGCCCCCCAACTTAGCTATTTTTAGGTAGCTGAAAGAAGGTGGGGTAAGGGACCCACCCAGCCTGACGCAGGCGATAGCTAAGTGGAAGGTGTGCACTCAGGCCAGTAGTCCAAGTTTATTAATAGGGAGGGAAGAGGGGGGGGGGGAAGGAAAAAACTGTACACTAGCAAAGGAAAATAAGTGACGTGCCTAGCGTGCTACTAGTACAAAGACTGGTGTAACATAACATGTTCGTGAGTACTGTTAGTGAGACCGGATATACAACAGATGGTAAAAACTGATAGCATAGGGTAAGGATACAATAGTAATGGATAGGAAAATAATCTTGACGTGAACCTTGTTGGTATAGATATCAAATAAACATAGCTAATAATGTTCATTGTTTATGATATCAAGTTCCTTTGCATGTTTGTAAATCGCTTGCGCAATAACGAAATAGCATCTCTGGCTGAGACATAATGATTGATACATGTAGTAATACAAAGCTCTTGTAGTTAACCATACTTTACAAGTAAAGTTTACATTTCTACTGGCTATTTTGTAGACGTTAGTCTCGCGAGACGAGAATCTCGCGTTAATCTCGCGAGAGCCTAAAAAAAACTGTAAGTTCAACTGCTTGAATTTCTCGCGAGAGTTTAATAGCTTATTGTAATGCGAACTTGCAGCACGTAGAAAATATTAGCCAAGCATTTATACAGTAACTTCGCGCGCTCGAACGTTTGCCGAACTCTGTCGTTTGTTTGTCACGTTCATTTGAGATTGACTCTAAACTTTTCAAATCTACTTGGCTCAAAAATCGTAGCCAAGAATATGCTGCAAAGCTTTCTATTTTACAGCTGTAAAAGCCTATTGCAATGCGAACTTGCGTGCTCGAACAAAGCGTTTGCTGAACTCTGTTGATCGTTGAGTTCATCACGTTCGTTTGAGATTTGACTATTAAACTTTTCACATCTACTTCGCTCGAAAATCGTAGCCAAGAATACGCCGTCGTTTATGGGCTTTTGTGTCATTCGCATTTTTCAAGGTCCGCGAAATTGAACATCATTTAGAACAGATTTACACTGTAGATCGATGATCGACGGCGTTATTACCTTTGAAAGAAATTAGGAAGCGTGCATTTTACAGTATTACAGTAACCGGGTAAGCAACGCCGAGTCGAGCCCAGAATTTTTTTCTCACAGCAGGGAGAAGGAGAAAAATATCCCCGCCAAATCATAGATCTCGGCCAAGATAAGACGCATCGAAGAAAAATTTGTTCAACAAACCCCAGTTTTAAGCGTTAAGATCCCAAGATTCAATCTAAGATAAATAAAAGTTAAACGTTGATAAAAGTATAGTTTAATTCATATGGGGGGGGGGGGGGAAACTGGCAATTGAGCATTCGCTAAAAGGAAAAAAATAACCCATATTGAGATCTATTGAGCCTTGTCACGTTGGCGCCAAGATCATACATTTATGTCAACTTAAATTTGCATAAGTTAACATGACGTTTGAGCGTTCAAATAAACACCAGGGTGAACCCAAAATAAACGTAACATTAACGAAAAATTTTGTGAATTTTGTGGCCACCCACGGGAATTTGACTGTGGCGGATTTTGATCGGACATCATGCATTTGATCTTTCAATTTTATGTAGTAGAAGAGAAGTAAACCATTTGTTTCTGCTAATTTTGACAATTCTTTTTTGCCCGGGGGTAGGGATTTTGATAATTTTTTTTAGAAAATGTCAAAATCCCCACCCTATGACCGACCCCCCCCCCCCCCCCCTCGGGCTTGACACTGATAGGTGCATAATTCGCTAACGTCTTCGCGTTCGTTTCTTCATACATTTAACTTCATTTCTTCATAACTCCAGTCCATTAAAGTTTTTCGTTTGCAATGACAGTGTTGAAACTAGTGAAGCAAGTTTCAATTCAAGGCCTCTTCACGCCGTATTAGCAGGAATTTCACGAAGCATATGTACATCGCGGCAAACCCGTCGCGAGAAATAAATCGTTTTCTCGCAAGCCAATTGCTTGTAATGTATTCCAAAATATACGCTTCAGTGGTTCTCGCGAGACGAGGCTCTCCTCTCGCGAGTCGAGACTCTCGTCTCGTGAGATGAGAGACGAGAGGTGGTAACTTACTTTTGAGCGGTACGGTATATAAGCTCAAACAGACTGTTCAGAGTTCACTTTAGTGTTCTGTTGTACAGCGCAGTTAGTACTTGTTGTAAACTATTGTAAATTTTTCCCTCCCTCCCTCCCTTTGGAGACGGGGTTGGTCGTAATATTGCTATCTATTAAACAAGGGTCACTCCTACGTGTTTTGGTTAAGTCTGCGTAGCGACTTCCCCCAAGCTTGTTGACCTCGTTGCCTTTGAATATCGCCTGCTAACCGATACTCTTGCCCGATCCAGCACGTGCTGTTTTGCATTCAGCTCGTAGTGTTGGGGAGATAAGTGAGATTCGTTTGTCACGCAATAGCCGGAAGTCGCACAGGCTAACCTAACGCAAGGCAGTGCTCCCCCATTTACGCCAACTTGAGTTGTTCTTTGTCTTTATTTAGTAGCCTGCACATTAAATAAACATTCCACCGCAGTTGATGGGTTTTGTTAACGAACAATGACATTAACCGATTATTTTGACGATTTTGCGACAGGAAGTTTTGAATTTTCATATCTCTGGTTTTATAATGCGCAAGAAAGTGTTTGAAACGGTAAAATGTTCTGTCGTTTAAGCTCTTACGTGAAATGAAATTCAGTTTGACGCGCCAGACATGAAGAGTTTCTGCGAGCAAATTGTAATAATGACAAGCGACGCGTCATGTGCGATAACAGATTCTTTTGCCAATTTCGCGACGGGAAGTTTTTAATTTTCGTATCATTGATTTTATAAGGCGCAAGAAAGCGCTTAAAACGGGAAAATGTTCCGTTGTTTAAGCTCTTATTGGAAATGAAATTATTTTGACGCACCAAACAAGACGGGTTTTGCGAGTGGATTACATCTCTCTCATTTTTTCAAAGACATGTGACTCTCGTCGACTTGTGTGGTAACCGATTCTTTTGACGATTTCGCGACAAAAGGTTTTGACTTTTCATATCTCTGGTTACACAAAGCATACTAAAGTGCTTAAAATGGGAAAGGGTTAACATTTTAAGGTGTCCGACATAAATATTGGGCGAGCATATGGAACTTCACATAATGCGTGACTGCAAAGATGTTGTCTGCACTTAAAAAACAGGCAAATGTTTATTTCATGTTAGGTCATGACTGCAGAGATACATGTATATTGAAAAACAGAAGAACGTTGATTTTACATTTACGTGTGACTGCGCAGATGGTTTTTTTTTTTCACTTAAGAAAGTGTGAAATGTTATTTTTTTACATGGTAGTATCATGCTCTTGGCACCTCTTGGTAGCAATTTGAAGTGGTGACTGTTGGTTTTATTGCACATTTTGCTTATTCAATGAAACAGGGATTGCCATTACTTGTAATGTTACTGGACCCTAGCAAAACTTACCCAAGTGATTTCATATCGACCACAAGTGCTCCTTTGAAAGAATGCATGAGCGCTTAGTCTGCTCTTTAACTGGTTTTTGTTATTGCTTAGTAAAATATGCAAAAAGCAAACAGGCCGGGAGAATGTGACTGTCATACTATCGCTGTTGTGCAAAAATCTATTTTGCTGCTAACTGCTTGCATTGCTGTAGTGCTAGGGTTTCTGTTACATGTATTTCATTGGCTGGTGGCTTCTCTTGTTAACAGGCATAACGTGTTTATAAATCTCTAGAGGGCCAAAACCTGCATTTTTTATCTAGAGAAGTCCTCCTCTTTAAATGAATCACATATGGCAAGAGAGTATTTGGAATCCAAATGTACATATTTTTCTCTGAAATTTGGACAGGACATTCACTGATAAATAGGGAAGAAAAGTGTATTGGCACATTCTTTAAAATTGAATATTTTTCTTGTGGAGGCCTTTACTACAACATGTTTTTCAAACCGTTTGATACTGGCACTTAACAGAGCCATAAACAGATAACCATTACAGGAAAATGCTCACCCCTTGAGAGAGACTTTTTGATTAACACTGCACATTTACATGTACTTGCATCAGTGATCATATTTGATACTGATTAATTCAACAGAATGTTACTCCGTCATTTTGGTGATTTCTGGCTTTCACCAAAGTAGAGCATGATTTTTAGCAAATTATACACAACTTTTTTATTGACTTATAGTTTGAAGAGGTTCCATTGAAAACAGCGTGTGTACAGTTTTTATTCTGATGGATACCCGCAAAGGTCTGGAGAAATGTTTAAAGATTTTCTGATTGCCAGTTTCAGTGTAAAACCATTTTTGGCTTCTATAATATTTCAGATCTGGAGAACTTGCAGATGACTATGAGAAAAAGAAGGTAGAAATGCAGAAGGCAGAAGAGGAGACCAGTTTTAACTATCATAAAAAGAAGGTACTCAGAATGAGTGCATGTATGTATGTTGCCTTACTGTGGCAAATGTTTATGAACTGGAGGTGTCCTCACTACATATGGGGTGTTAATGTACATATTATCATCAGATTTCAATTTACTGGAAAAAAATTAACATTTTGTATAGTTTACATTTTTTTAGTATTTTATATCCAAACAACTTGTCTTCTCTTGGAGGTTAAAGTTTGCATACATACATGTACCAAATGAATCATTTTTTGTCAAGTATCCTTTGAAAATGGTTTTAGGGAATTGCAGCAGAGAAAAGAGAGGCAAAAGCAGAGAAAGAAGAGGCTGATAAATACCACAAGCTGAACCAAGAACTGGTGAGTCAATGGTTTCTAGTGAAGAAACGGAAAACATTTTCCATATTTCTACTGAGTCATGGAGACACAAGGAGTGGGATAGAAATATTGAGCCCTAGGCAAGTGTTTCTTCTTTTGTTTTGAGTTATCCTTAACTTGCACAAGTTCTTAGGGTTTGATCAGGGCAGATTTTGATCACTGCTACTGGCTTTGGAATGTGTTCAAAATAAATTTAATACCGGTCCATCGTATTTCAGCAGGACTCCATGGCAACAAATAAAACCGCAAATTCATTAGGTTAGTCTTTGAGGTGACACATTCTTTTGTTTTGAAACAGATTCCTTGTACGGTTCAAAAAGGTTAACTTACATCTCTCATAAAGTGGCAAAACGTTTTCCGTAACTGACTTTTTATCACCAAAAAGACCTCTCAGGTCAATGTGCAGGGTAATGTGCAGATTTCATGGTGTGTTATAAAATTTATACAGTTTTTTATGTGTCTGGTTGTTTCAAGTCTCAAGTTAGGTAACACTGTTTGCTTTCCATAATGTTTTCTCTTTTAAATGGGTTCTGATATTTTTATTAATTTTTAGTGGTTTTGTGGAATATCAAAACTGCTGCAACAGAATAAGACCATGCCAAATTGGGTCTTGTTATAATGCCATTTTACTGTCATGCCAGTAAAATATAGTTAATGGAACGTGATGTGCGTATCTTCAGGTCTTTCATGGCGGCAAAGCTCTCAATAAAACTATTGTGTAGTCAAGCTCCAAAGGTTGCCTAACTCTGAGACTCATTGTTTGTTGGCTTTGAACATTATTGCTTTGTTACCTTAAGTATTTTAAAAGGATTCATGCCATTGGCCAAAAATATTAAACCACTATTCATAGCGATGTTTTTTCACGTGCCAAGCTGTTCTGTAGTACAGCTCTTTCTACTGGCTATTTTGTAGGCGTTAGTCTAGCTATATAAGCTCAAACAGACTGGTCAGAGTTCACTTTAGTGTTCTGTTGTACAGCGCAGTTAGTACTTGTTGTAAACTATTGTAAATTTTTCCCTACTTCCCTCCCTTTGGAGACGGGGTTGGTCGCAATATTGCTATCTATTAAACAAGGGTCACTCCTACGTGTTTTGGTTAAGTCTGCGTAGCGACTTCCCCCAAGCTTGTTGACCTCGTTGCCTTTGAATATCGCCTGCTAACCGATACTCTTGTCCGATCCAGCACGTGCTGTTTTGCATTCAGCTGGTAGTGTTGGGGAGATAAGTGAGGTTCGTTTGTCAAGCAATAGCCGTAAGTCGCACAGGTTAACCTAACGCAAGGCAGTGCTCCCCCATTTACGCCAACTTGAGTTGTTCTTTGTCTTTATTTAGTAGCCCGCTCGTTAAATAAACATTCCGCCGCAGTTGGTGGGTTTTGTTAAGGAACAATGACATTAAAAATGAGTTAAATTCAATATGTTGACTAGCAAATGTGACAATTTTACTTTTCATGCCGTTTGTAACTTCATATTTTTTGTTTTCTTCGTAAAGGTGGACAACATGAAATCCTTGTTTAATTTCTTGAAAACCAAACAGCTATGTGGTTTTTCTTTGTTGCAGGAGATAATTGGTATTAAGTTAAACATCTGGTGAAAAATGGAAGAATTATCATTTCATGGATAAACAAAACTAATATAATTATAGTCACGTCTGACATGTTGAGTCATGGAATAGCTCATTCTTATTCTGTGGCCACGTCTGCCATTAATAATTATAAAACCTCTTCAAATTAATACACAGTGATCAATTAATACAACTGAGAAGCATTTCAACAAGAACCTACAGTACAAACTTTTTTCAACTACTGACTCTGGAAAGCTGTTACACTAACTTGGAACAAACGCTTCTTAACAGATGTCAACAACTACCAGTACCTTGCAAATGACTTCATCCACGATGTAAACGAAACCGATATACAGACCTCTAACAGATCAACTTTATTTGACTAACAATAGACGGACCTCAAACAGACCAATTTGACTACCAATAGGCGGATTGAAACCGACCAACAACTGATGACAAACTTTAGACGAGTCTTTCAGTCAATACCATCTTGGCTAAACTGACCAATCACTTTCAACAGACCAGACTTATAACATCATCAACTGACAAACACTGCTCACTTGACTCTGAAGATGACTTCTGCCCAGGTTGTTGAAACGTCAGTCACCAACAACAGTTCTTTTCAGAACTACCCTCACCTGGACAATCGACGATCACACAATATGAACTAACGAACATTTTGTAAGCTTCAGCTACAGTGAAGCAAATTCTAAATTTTTGTGTGCTGTACATCGTAATCAAGCAAACTTGGTGGATTAACCTTATCATAACTGTTAAGAGTTGATTCTGCTATCTCCAGTGGCTTTTAACTCACAAAAAATAACTCTTGCATGCTTTACATGCCTATGTTTATGATTTGTAGGAAGATTGTCAGTTGGAGATACAATTGTTCAAGTTGTACCACAATGAGCAAAGCATTAACCACTTGACTAACGAGCTAAAAGCAAAATCTCGAGATCTGGACAAACTTGAAAAGAAGAAGAGTGAAACTGACCAGCAGCTCAAGAGAAAGAAACAGGAGAATGCAAAATTCTCAAGGGAGATGGCATCTGTGGAAAAGAAAATAACCACCAAGGTATGGACAAAGCAGCTCACTGAAGCATATACGTCCTAAAATGTTTGTTTGATGTGCTTTTTTTGAAAATAAAATGATACAGTACAGCCCAAAAATAATGCACGCGCAAGAACTTCTTCTTGCGTCCGCAAGCCGGCTTCTTCTTGCAGCTTCTTGCGGGTCGTTTGTGCTTGGATCCTGCAAGCCGCAAGAACTTCTTTGCAAATAGAAGTTAAAACCGCAAGAACCTCTTTGCGGTAGAATTTTCGAAATGCAAGAACTTCTTGCGGTGGGATTTTCAAACCGCAAGAACTTCTTTGTATTGATTGGGATTGGAGAAGTAAGCGTAACAAGACGCTAAATAATTATACCTGCGACAACGCACGGCACGGTCGAATTAAAAATTTTCCCACACTTACCGTAAGAAGTACCATAGCGACAAATTTTGAACTCTTAACAGATTAAACTAAGTTGAAAGTGAATTTCTTTTCCTGATGCAATGTTAAACGGATATCTTTGAGCGTAGCCATGGAGCATAAAAGCTTGGTAAAAGATAACGTGAACGAAAAAAGTACTGTCATCCGTTCGAATGGCCCGGGCTATCCGTTTCAAAGAAATTGTCATCCGTTCGAACGGCTCGAGCTATCTGTTCAGAAGCACAAAATGCCATCCGTCAGAAAAATTGGTCAACCATTCTAACGAACAACTTTGCCAAAAAATAACTTTCCGGGTAGTATTCAAACACTTCACAAACTTTGTAAACACGCATTCTGGAATTCCGTGGCATAAACATGAATGAGAATAGTGACGGTTCTTTTTCTGCTCCTTAGTCATCTTTGCTTTTATAACATTCTATTAGCAATACACATTATTTTTGTTCAGTACTTAAGTTTTATTCAACAAGTTTCCCGAAATTTTGATCTTTGACAGTATGCAAATATCAAGCGCTTTTGAATTGAGTAGATATTATATCTCCCGTGGGAATACGCTGTCGGCCTGTTTGTAACCTGCGCCGGGAAAAAACACAGATATTTGTTGCTGTGCAAAAGAGGTCTTCACTTCCATCATCTTCATTCACCATTTCCCTTTTTCCGGGAAAAATCTTTTGACTCGGCAGAGGCTTGAAATCGAACTTCACTGCAGCTTAACAAACCTTTGCGTTTCGCACGTTTGCTTTGACACTCACAAGTTATGTTATTGTAAGGCGTTGTTTGTCTTTGATTATGCGCTGCGAATTCAATGCTAAGTAACACCAAGAATGCGTGGAACTCTGTCATCAGTGGCAGAGTATTTTTTAAAATGTTTCAATCTCGGGTTCACTAACTTTAAGTGCGTCCGCTTCTTTGTTTACTAAAAGAAAAAGGTATTTTATGCTTCAATTTATCCATTATAACAGCAAACCTTAATGAGAATGAAGTGTGTGCTGAGCTCTGTTCGTAAAGGCAATACAAACAACAGTATGGAGAAAAAATGGCTATGTGAAATGTAACACATAGCCGGTTTATTAAACTCTGAAAATCCAATACAAAAATTTTGATTAAATATGTATTGCCTGAGAAGGTAAGGGCAAAACCGCCAAAGGCCTTGCAAAGCAAGGGCATGCCCCACCCCAGCACACGAGATCAAGAACACAACATCCCTTTTACGATAATCCATGAATACAACATTAGTTGCAGATGCCATCTTGGATTCAAATTCAAACCAATACCCTCGGTTCCATGCTCCCAGCTCTCTATATATACTAGTAGTAATCAAAGATTATGAGAGTGCGTTCGACGCCGTATAAATGTTTATACATATACCTTAACTGATCTCCCTAGCTGACTCTCAACCTCTAAAAACCAACTTTTTTTCATCAACAACCGAGGTTTTACAGAAAGATATTTCAGTGACAAAGTCCACGCCAGTCTGGTTGAAGACTATGGCGTACCATCGGGGCCAAAATTCAACTTTTGAATTTTGCTTGTACGTTTGGCATTCGATGTTGTAGTTTTACAATTTGTACTTACTTCTGCAATTCAACATTCAAGTTTGCAATTTCTCTATTCCAATTGACGATTTGACATTGTTTGTTTCACAATTCAACATCCAAGTTTACGCAATTCAACATCCAAGTTTACAATTCTACATCCAAGTTCACGCAATTCAACATCCAAGTTTACGCATTCAACATTCAACTTTGAAAAATGCATGTTTTCGATATCCAACCGCAACCCAGTCAATGACAAAATTCTCCTTGTGTAGGGGCTAGCAAAGGCAGGTCACGCTACCCTAGACAGTAGCTTTTACCACGTAAAAATGGCGCCGAAGTCATTCTTTTTACACCCAACACGCGATCGTACGTAAGTAATTTATTTGTAAGTTCAGATACACCACATTCATATATCTCACTGTCCTTTCTGGGTTTTGCCGCCTATGAACATTGTGTCACCATAAAGCATTTTAGCTGGTGAGATTGAGACGAATTTCAATCTTTTTCTTTATTGATTTCCAGGCCGGGTCTGAGTTTTCGTGATCCGCCGGGGTTTCACGAAAACTCAGACCCCTGGAAATAAAACACAAAAAGATTGGCTTATTGTACTTTGCGAAACGAAACGAAATGAAATCTGTACTTTGCGAAACGAAATGAAATCTGCACTTTGCGAAATGAAAATCTGTACTTTGCGAAATGAAAATCTGTACTTTGCGAAATGAAAATCTGTAATTTCATGAAAACCGCAAACCGTAAAACGTGTCTCAAAAACTTATAGTCCCAAGAAAGAAATTATTTTTTCCATCGCGTGTTTGCCCCAAATCCCTTCGAAACATCTTCAGTTGTTTACCGGTATATCTTGTTGACCGGCAGCCGGTCAAGGTTAGCGCGGGGCGCGTTGCGTGACGGTTTTGCAAAACAAATATATAGTCACGTTGCCATAATACCCGGGTATAATAGGAAACATTGATCAATCGTCAAACAAATTCTAAATTTAATGCATTTGTAAACAATTTAAAATCAATTGGATCAGAGCATACACCAACAAGCCAACGGCTTGTGTGTTTATAACTGGAACTAACTGTTAAGTCTTTAAATTGAACATTTAACATACTCCGAACAATAACTGCCTCAACAAGGCACTACGGTCGCCATCTGAAATCCCTTCGAAATATCTATAATTTTTAAAAAGCGCTCGAATACATGTCAGCGTCAGTCGTAAACATTTCCTGTAAAATCGTAAAAACTCTAAAATAACATATTCCCCCTTCAGACTGTTCCTGTTCCGGGGCACATTGGTACACGTGACCTGAACCCTGGAGGGATACCCAAGTGCTTTCCCCGTGCCTGACCAGGAGGATGCCCAAGTGTTTGCAAGGGTTTTAAAAAAAAATTATGCTCTCAGTCTCCCTGCAGTCTGAAGGGGGCCATCTTTTAGGTGAGCGAAAGACATCAATTATCCTTGTTTAACTAACAACGGTAAAAAGAATATGATGAAATATATATAAAATATGTAGACGTCTAAAAGGACTTGTTTTGGTTTTGTTCGCCCACTGAGACAAGTAACTGAAGTGTATTATTGCCTGTTGTCCGACTGGGACGGATCAAACCGTCGCAATGTATGTAATAGGCACTCGACCTTAATTAACTCAAAGGTATATGAATACATCAAATTGAAAGGTGTAAAACCTCTTTCAAAAGTTTCTTATGGCCTTCTTTCAATTGTTGCCTCACGTCCTCTTGGACCTCTATCATCCCTTTCCAAAAGTAGGGATGCCTACGTAGAATACATTCCTTCTTGACACAATAACATCGTGGGATCTCCTGTTTCTACGTCGGTTCATACGTGGTTTTTCCGTTGGCATCTTTCTTTGGATAGTAACATCGCACCATGTGACATATCGAAATGTCACGTCAACATTGCATTTAAGACATGTTAGTCTTGCAATGAGCCTCAAAAACACAAAACTGAGAATGGAAAACGCAAATCTCTAAGCTAGAATTCCTCGCCAAATGTGTGATACTTTTGCAGCTTGACGCGGGACATGCAGGGTAATAAATATATTCGAATAACACGTTCTTTCATTGTACACTTCCGTCACGCAATATTAACTCAACAAAGAGATCGAGAGCATCCTTCTGAATATTATTCACGTAGTGTGGGTGACGTGGAGATATCAAATTTATGTAATCATGGCGTAAAAAAGCAAAACCGGTCCACCAAGAAACGAAAGCAGTGGCGGAGAAAGCACAATGCTCAGTGCTAATTTCGCCGCAGCATTTCGCGGCAAACAAGCTCTGAAAAATTGTTTTCTTTTTTTCCGCGGTCCCAGGTTTTGAGATCTGAGTTTACAAGACACCAAGAACTTGCGGTCATGATTGTAGGAGAATAAAAGTTCTTCATGAAATTACAGATTTTCATTTCGCAAAGTACAGATTTTCATTTCGCAAAGTACAGATTTTCATTTCGCAAAGTACAGATTTCATTTCGCAAAGTACAGATTTTCATTTCGTAAAGTACAGATTTTCATTTTGCAAAGTACAGATTTCGTTTCGTTTCGTTTCGCAAAGTACCATTTCGCAAAGTACAATAAGCCAATCTTTTTGTGTTTTATTTCCAGGGGTCTGAGTTTTCGTGAAACCCCGGCGGATCACGAAAACTCAGACCCCGCCTGGAAATCAATAAAGAAAAAGATTGAAATTCGTCTCAATCTCACCAGCTAAAATGCTTTATGGTGACACAATGTTCATAGGCGGCAAAACCCAGAAAGGACAGTGAGATATATGAATGTGGTGTATCTGTGTGTGCGCCATTTTTACATGGTAAAAGCTACTGTCTAGGGTAGCGTGACCTGCCTTTGCTAGCCCCTACACAAGGAGAATTTTGATAGTTTTCTGAGCCCACACTGACTGTCATTGACTGGATTGCGGTTGGATATCGAAAACATGCATTTTTCAAAGTTGAATGTTGAATTGCGTAAACTTGGATGTTGAATTGCGTGAACTTGGATGTTGAATTGCGTGAACTTGGATATAGAATTGTAAACTTGGATGTTGAATTGCGTAAACTTGGATGTTGAATTGTGAAACAATGTCAAATCGTCAATTGGAATAGAGAAATTGCAAACTTGAATGTTGAATTGCAGATGTAAGTACAAATTGTAAAACTACAACATTGAATGCCAAACGTACAAGCAAAATTTTGGTCCTGATGGTACGCCATAGAAGACTGCGTTGCGTGACGGCACCGGTTTCCACAGACTCACAAGTTTAAAATAGGACTAAAAAATTTACATCAGCCTTCAAATTTCGTGCTAAATATTGTCACATAGACTCGTAATGTTTAAGCGCAAAAGCTAATTTGTATAAGTATATTTTTTGTCGAACATTTATATTCAAAGCAGGAAGCTCAAATATAACTGAGTAAACATTCGTAATCGCGTGCTAGTTGATCGCGTAAACAAACTCCGTGCGACTGATTCGAGTATTTCCCCTGGCCTGATTAACAAAGTACACAGTATTTACATTTCCGTTCCCTGGTTCAAGTTCACTCTTACGGATCTTTCCTTCAGAGTACTCTTCCACTGATTCCAAATAATATTCGACCGCATACTACTGACCTTTTCTGTCGCAACTGGAACTAAATCCACAAATGCAATCAAATACAGCCCGGGGATTTAATACAGCTGTTTCCACAGTTAACATCCCAAAGCCTAGGCGATCGTGTTCGTGAACGAGAATGTGATGTCATAACTGCCCGCCCGATAACCCGCCCGATCCAAAAAGCCCTCGGAGCTTTCGCTAGCGTTCACAGGAAACCCACGAAATTAGGAAGCGTTCTTCGAACGCAATTACATGGTAACTATAAAGATGGTTAAATTGTCGCATATAATTTTTATTTGCAAGCAAATAATGTCTATTTTGCTTGCACTCAAGGGAACGAGAATCACTGGCACTTTGGGGAAATTTTTGTCTCCAGAACTAGCGCTTTCAGTTCAATAGAATGGGGAAAAGTGTCACCTTCTACATACGGCAGTGTTTTGATGAGCGAGATTCCGGGACCCATTGCGTTACGCATCAGCGAGTTGTAAACGCAGACGTCTTGTCTATGACGAACGATTCAAAACTATAACACGGGAACCAAGACAGCGTTATCTCAAGAGAAAGTGCACTGTACTGAACAAGCAAGATTCTATAAACATGGATAAGTTGGAACTGAAATAAAATATTGTCCTGCAGTTTACATTCCCCGAGTATTAAGCGATCGTTAGCTTGATAGTTCTGCCCTTAGGGTTAACTTTAAAAAGCTGTTAGCTTTCTTTTTAAATGGATAAGCAAACCATTTAAACGTTTTCCCAGATGAGCAAACCATTTAAATGTTTTCGCTAAAGCGTTAAACGGATGCAAATTTTTTTAAATGGATAAGCAAACCATTTAAACGCTTGCATGAACCGTTTAAATGGATATAAAGGGATTGTAAACGGTTTTGTCGTATAAACGGAAAAGCATTAGTGAAGGTCACATATTTACAACATCGTTTACACACGCAGTCTTAGCGGTGGTTCAGTGTGAGATTTGATGACATGTACACGCTCGTAGTTACACGTAGCTGAGGTTCGTATGCGCAAGTTGTGTGTTCGATAATATTTTTACATTAATTATCAGCAAAGCATAAGTCTAGTTCTGGTCTCGGCTGTTCAAAAGTAAAGATGATATTACATCTCTTGCCCCTGCAGTTTCTTATCTAATGGATAAATTTGCAAGCAAGCGCTGAGCATTTCGACCTCCAACACAGCATTACAAACAATCTTGACGGTTTGACCTGCAGTAACTTCTTGCCCCTTCTTGCGGCTTGCGGTAAGGTTCATAGGTTCTTGCGGCTTCTTGCGGTTAGATTTTCCACTTCTTGTGGCTTCTTGCAGTTAGACTTTCAACTTCTTGCGTTTCGAAAGTTCTTGTGGGCAAACCGCAAAAACACAACATTTTTACTTCTTGTGGCGGATTGCATGTACTTACGCCGCAAGAAGCTCTTGCGGCACTTCTTGCGCGTGCATTATTTTTGGGCTGTACTGTACCAATGAAATTTAAGTATTAAAAATAAATGATGCTTCCAAATTAAAGTGGGTATTTTTTCAAGATTTCTAAGTATGAAAAATGGCCACAACAACAGTAGCAACAAAAAAACAACTACAACAACTTTATATGTACCCAACAAGAATTACAGTACCGCCTGAAACTATTTACCCTTTTACCGAGGTTTTGCCGCGGCCGATTCGCAGATCAACACTGTGTTCTCGCCTCGGCAATGACGCAGCGTGCCAAAATTTTACTGAGGTTTTACCTAGGTTTGCCGCGGCATAAAATACCACGGTAAACAGTAAGACGCGGCAGAGTTTAATAGGCTAAGTGACCTAAAGTGAAATGTAAGGAATTTTTTTTTTTTTTCGGTTGAAGATACGTCGCTATCAAGATAAATAGTTTTCTGTCTTAGCTTCGCTGTCGGTGTATCACCGCTAAATGTAATAACAACACTAAATGTAATACCAACCGTAAATGTAATAAAAATTAACTCTAAATGTAATACTAACCACAAATGTAATAAAAATCAACCCTAAATGTAATAACTTACCCCACCGTAAATGTAATACAATTTAACGCTAAATGTAATAAGCTGACCAACCGTAAATGTAATACAAGTTAACCTCAAATGTAATAACAGTATTGAAAGCTCCTGATTACCGGTTATCATTTGAAGTGTCGGTGATTTTTTGTGAACATTCCCGAGCTTCTGCGTAGTTCCGGTCAAAGCTTACTGGGAACGTCTGAACGTCTAAAGATTTCCCAAAAAATAGCCCTTCTGATGGTGGAGCATTTGCAAACATCATTTCCGAAATTCTTTTCAGAGGATAGCGCAAGTACATCAGTAGTCAAAAATAGTGGGGAAGCCTGGGCGAGAGAAGGCGTGCACTCAGTTATGGGATCGTTTGGGCATCTGGTTTACACTCCGTTTTGAATGGGGGCCGCTATTTTTTAGAGTCTTTCTGGATGTGTTTGAAAGAATTGGTGAGACGGTGGTATGATAATACATAAAAATATACAGATGGTACAGACCATGACCTCTTCTATATGAACATATCTCCTATAGTGACACTTAGGTCTTTATTTAAGCGTCAAGAAGCTTCGGGGTAATCTCCTGGGGGGCGGGGGGGGGGGGGGGGACACTGAACTGTTTTTTGGGTGTGTGTATGCCGCCCGAGACTCCAGAATTTGGACCCGTTTTGGAAAGGATTTGCCCTACATTTGATATGCCTAGCCTAAAACACACACAATCATGCTCGTAAGCTAACTATGGGCAACACAGGGTGTAACAGTTTTGAATCGTATTTTTTTAAAGCAATCTCTCCTTGCTTACAAAAGTGGAGATTTAGTGCATTCAAAATATTACTGTTTAGGAAACGTCTCAACTCAGGAGCTCCAAAATCATGACCCCGTTAGGCGGCACATACCCCTATAGGTATTGTATGGGATAAACCCCCCAGGGGTAATCTGCGCCTAATGGTGTAGTTAGTAAAGGGGAATAACTGTGATGGGATATTCCGATAATCCATTGAAGTGATATCATATCACTGATGATATTGATGCCCTTTACGCCTTTGCCGCTCTTAATAACGTGTTATTACATTTAAGGTTAAATTGTATTACATTTACGGTTGGTCAGCTTATTACATTTAGCGTTAAATTGTATTACATTTACGGTGGGGTAAGTTATTACATTTGGGGTTGATTTTTATTACATTTGTGGTCAGTATTACATTTAGAGTTAATTTTTATTACATTTACGGTTGGTATTACATTTAGCGTTGTTATTACATTTAGCGGTGATACAGTCGGCACCGTGGTGCGAAATACTGTACTTTCATGTAGCTTCAATGTCGCTCTATTTGGTTTGAGTATTTCACCCATTGACTCCTGTGCCGGCCGTAACCGGGCGTGCGAAAACCCACCCCCAATTTCCTGTGCCGGCCGTAACCGGCCGTAAAAAAGCACATGAGGACAAATGCCAGTCCTACCCTCCCTGAAGACATTTTGGTTCTCCTATTGTACTATTGTTGTTAAGGATAAATAAGCCAATGAAAATGGACTTTCTGAGCATATTTTTAGAGGACTTTAGGGGTCCTAGAAAGACGGGTTTTTGTCTTAAAATCATGCGCTCGAAAAGTGCAGGTAATCATGGCGCGTTGCGGGCCAAATCTACAAACTTCCAGGGTCTTGTTTTCATTCCTAAAACGGAGAAATTACTCCTTTGGCACTTAAAATGGAAAGAAAAAACATAAATCGATGTTTAGGTGGCCTTAGAATGGAAGATCAAGGTGAATGGAAACCTCAGACCTTTCTGGTGAATAATTTTTCCTTCCTTCAACCGCGGCGAAAACAAGACGATCGGGTGCGTTTTCAAGTGAGTTTTGAATACAGATCGCGGATTTAAAGCAGCTGCCTCGACTTTAGAAAACAAAAATGATAATGTGCAGTATTAGTTCGAAGTTGAATTCAGGTTTTAGCACGATAGGCAAAGCCACAGCCGATAAAATAACTGCAAAACTTGTAGGGAAAAACTCACGCTTTCGCTTTATCTCAAAATAATTGCCTTGTTTTTGTCGTCTTGTTGATGTACATTTTTCAACTTTCTTTCACTGCGCTGTATTATTTCGTCGGGCGGCAAAAAAATTATCCGATTTCTTCTTTTTGAATTGGTTTTACGTGTGTTTTCGCCTTTTATTTTCTGGTATTTTCTTAAATGTTCTTCGTTATAGTAAAAGAATGGAAATTCTGTTGTATTTGGTTTCGTTTCATCCTCTGAAGTAAACATTTAACTCATTTTTGCGTATTCAATTTTCTCGCTGTTTTGTCACGCGGCGAAGAAAAAAATATAATTTCTTGTTTTCTTACAAGTTATACGCATCAAGTTGAGTTCTTTTTGTTGATATTTTTTACCATTTTGGCCGTTCATTTATTGAACTTTAAATAAACGAAGTCTTGAAACCTGATCTTGTGTCTGTGGTTACTGCACGTATGGTTTATTTTTGTGCTTTCACTCGCTCTGACATATTTCCAAAAAACGCCAGGAAATTAGGGGTGGGTCGCGGACAGTTTGATGCAGGAGTCAATGGGTTAATCTTTGATACAAAAGTACTTCCAGGGATAAAACTTTCTTCCAAATAAATAGTTTCTTTAGAGTCCAGAAAAAAAAAAACAATAATTGTTAAGCGACAAGCCACATTACAGTTTAATTAAAGCAAGTTTTAAATTCACACGCTCGAACTCATGTCGCATGACAAATCAGGTTTTTTGTAGTCAGGTGCACATGTGTCGGTATGCGTTGAGAGTTGTTTATGTGAATACTATTGTGAAGCTTCTGAAAGTTTGCATCGATCAACGAATGAATTCGGAAAGCTTGTACTTACCATAAAATCACATTGGTAAATTCTCGGTAAATTCGATGAATTTACCTAGCTTGTGTGTACGGTAAAATTGCGTTATTGACAATCATTTGTAAGACTGCTGGTCACGGTCTCAAATGGGCTAAATGCCCGGCTAAGTTCGGTAAATTCGTCGAATGTAAAACGAAAATAGTTTTTAGGATCGCTTGAAATTTCTAAAGAAACACCAAATACTTTCAATGTAGGTTTGGTTGAGGATTTCAGTCGGAATTTGGTGAATATTTCTGACTGCGGGACATTTAGTCTATTTGAGACCGTGACCGGCAATCGGATAAAGACCAATGTGATTTTATGGTACGCCACAAGCTTGCCGAATTTGTCCACTGCAAATCCATAATAACTTTTAGAATAACAGTTGTTCGAAAGTTAGAATGATGCCTATGTTTGCAATTTGTAAATAAAGTAAAGATGGAACGAATTATTGTGTTCATGAGAAATCGTGAGGCGGCATTTTGAAAGAAAGGAAATGTTTTGCGATGGCCAGTAATTGTGAAGACGTCTGTGAGAATTTCTCACGGGCGAAGACTTTGGTTTTCGTAGTTGTGCGACGCTTATAATTATAACATCGATGCCTACGTCTGCAGTGTATAGAGTTATGTTGGAACTAATTATTAAGTTTCGTGAAAATCATGAATAGGTAAAAGTTTTTCGGCGGCGCCAGTTTCGAGGTTTTGACGGCAGTTCTTTGAGAATCAAGGACGCAAAAAACTTTGTACGTGTCAGTTCATTCAAAGTATACCGCTAGCTACACAGGCTAGCATTTACTTGACTGGATGCGATGGCAGATATTACAGTATCTGGCAAGTGAAAAATTTGTTTTGGCTAGTGAATTAAACCTGTCACTAGCCTCTGCGTCAGCAAGCTGAAAAGTTATATATTTAGTCGCGAGCCCTGTTTAAAACAAGTTACAAGCACAGAAATTTCACGTATAAGAGCAGTCAATAAGGAAACACTTTTACAAAAGAAATTAGCTTCTATTGTTTCTTCGCCGTGGTGTACCGCATCTAGCTTCCCGTAGCCTTCAGTTGCGTCCGTCCAAGACGAGGTTGAGGAATTCGTCCCACTGCGGTGAATTCGCGGCAGAACCCTTCGGCAAAGACAAGGTTTTACCGCGTGCTATACTTTCGTGCGGTACTGTACATTCATGGTTAAAATAACTATCAAAATAAATTTAAACTAGATGCTCTAAGAGCATTTACATGGGCTTCATACCGCAGTATCAAATCATCCTTTACGAGTAAGTTTATTTAACACAATGAAAACAAATAAAAGAAACAGGATATTTTACCACAAGAGTTACCCTTAGATATTTACTATTCAAGTTGCTTTGTGTAGTGTTCTCTTTATCTACTCCCATGTTGTTGCCTCTTTGAAGTTTTGTTTACGACGGTTCTTGGCTTTTGTCAACATCTGAGGTGCACATAAGCGGCCTATGCACACGCAAAACGCATGCACCATTTTCGTGCAAACACGTGTTGAAAAATGCGTGCCAAAATGTGCATTTACGTGTATTTGATGCTCGTGTTTCCTTTTGTTCTTCACTCGCATAACTGTGCTTTGTGTGGCATTCTTCTTTACAACAAAAAAAACAAAACAAAAGGCAATTCCTACAAATGCTGCTAAAAGGATATCTCTGCCGAGAAAGAAACAGCCAATACGTTTTTCCTTTGCTGAGTTTTCGATCGGGCTCTACAACCCAATCACTGAACAAATGAAAAACAAGTTAGAATTTTCATATATCTGGCTCAGCGAGTCATAAGCAAGTGCTTAGAACAAGAAAACGCGTTGTTGTTGGAGTTTTAATTTGTAATGACATTTATTTCGACGCCAAGACAATTTGAGGTGGTAAATTTCATATATTACTTACCGAAAGTTGAACATGCCAGACAGAAAATGAATTACACCAGTGAGCGCTTCACTCCCGTGGTTTCACTGCAGTTTGCAGATCGATGTACTCCTGTGTGCTTTTGATTCTTCGATCAGCATTAAAAGGAAGATTGTGGATAACAATTCAAGTGTTTTCTTTCATTTCTTCAAGTCCCAGCAGTCAGAAAATTATATTGTAACTTTCATGTTTTTCGTTTTTACAGCAATTCTCGTTTCTCGATCAATCGCAACCCATGAAAACAATTGTTCCCAGGGTTCCACGTGAGACATTGTCATAGCAACAATCTCTTTGTTTGGTTCCAGGTTCCCGTAGGTTATTGAGACCAAAAAACATGGAGGAGTTGGAGTATGTTGAGTCTTCAACAAAATTCTTGAAAGAATAGCTGGATATTTCGGATTGCGATGAATTAGAGAAACTACAGTACAGTAGAATCCCAACTCCTCGTAACTACAGGCACCTTGCAAATGACAATAGGTGCTTTTCTCAAGTCAGAACAGCCAATCACCACCCTAATTTAGAACCTCACCTGAGGAATTTTTGTGGATATGCAATGATAAGTCACTGTGATGTGATCACCTCTCTCATTAGTTCAATTTCCATAACCCTTTAATGTTAATAAACAAACAAAATGGTGGCCGTTGTGGCCAAGAATAGTGGATTGCGGAGAAAGGAAGCCATTAATAGCCTCAAAGCAGTTAAGGTGGCCGAACACAGTTTTCAAGTGCCTATGTCTAATTCACCATAACTTTTAAACTATTTATGCTTTGGCGCCCATTTTTTGCAAGAGTCAAGGTTGATTACAAAAGTATTTATTCTTACATTTTGACTAGGGTGTGTGCTGTTGCCATGGCAATGGGGCTGGTTAAAAACAAGGCTTAAATAGTGGTTTTTGTTTATTTAAAAAGGATCCAGTTGTTAGATTGTTTTTATATTTTGGCACTCTAAGAATTGATATTAAATCCCTTCTGTCAACACAGTTCTAATAAAATTTTGACATAGGCGATTTTCATAATTCGCCGTTAATCGTTTTCTGTATTATTAAAAATCCCCCATGTCAAAATTCAGATTTTTTTGATAGATCATTCACGTGGTCTCTGATCTATTTTTCTGCCAAATTTCTTTAAATTCTAACGAACTGGATCGTTAGAAATCGGCATGTTTCTGCTAAAGCAATCGGTCTCAATTTTTCGAGCAAATGCGCATGCGTTGCATTTAACTGGGTTCTTTCGGTAACAAACAAAACCTGAAAATTGCTGGGTTCTTTGCATCGTTACCTTTTCTAGTATATCTTTGTAATAAAAGACTAAAGCGATCAATACACTGCGTTCAATTATAGAGAAAATTAACACAGATAGTGCGGGTCTTGAGTAAATAAAATGATCGCTCTACTGACGGCATGTTTGTGAAATCCTTGTGTACGTGTTAAATATTGCATCAGCAAAAGCACATGCGAAAACTGTGTTCGGCTACCTTAAAATGACACAAGTTACAGTACTAGCAAAATGTAGAATGTAAGGTGACAGTCCTGACTCAAAATGTGATCCAGGATCCTCAGTGTTTTTGAGAATCAAGATACCAGTTTTGAGGCTTTAAGTTTTGAGTTTTGAGTGACAAGTTTCAAGTTTTGAGACACTGAAAGTATATATCTGTGGTATTCCTAAGGTCAGAAACTCAAGGGTGGGTGGGTGGCTTTCCCTGATCCTTAACTGGGAGTGCACTTGCTCCCATCTCTGGGCTGAGTGTGAGTTCTTGTCCACCAATTTGTTCATGTGGTACTTCTGCAGGATCAGCAAGGATCAATCCCTTAAGCTCTATAACTGGCATTACAAATTGCTTGACATGATGGATGTTTCACTTGTATTCCACGCCTTGAGATGACTTTAACTGATCCTATGACATGCCATCATCTGGTATGGCTCTTTCTCATTGCATGGTAACAATTCATTTTCTTTCCTCTTCTCCAGTAGCACAAATCCCCATCTTGTATGCATTTCATACAAAATCTCGGTCTTTCATAGCTATCATGGGCGTTTCGAATGAGAAGCTATTTATGTTCTGTGAGAACCTACGTAAAATGTTTTTAAAACTGTCTTTTTGAATATTTGCATTAAAATTTGCCAGCCTAGCAATAAAATTCCAGATTACAGGTCCTCTGTATTGTGCTAATCCCTTTCCACTTTGTAGTTCACTCGAGGGATTTCAACCTGTAACCCTCCTGTACGTGATGGTCTGTTGCCTAACCTCAAATTAAAAGGGGCATATAACATTTTATCATTTAAAACATCATGCATGAGAAGAAGGAGTCTTCTTTTATAAATGTAAGAAATTGGCAACCAGTTTAGCTTTTAGCTTTTAGACTTTTATTCTGGTAGATAACTCGTGCAGCTCTTGCATGAATAAGGTTTAAGGATTCCATAATAGAGTAATTGCAGTTTCCCCACACCACAATACCATACGATACAGCTGGTACAATGGATTTGAAATAAATTTCCTTCAGCTTCATTCTTTTTAATGCCCCCGCTTTCTGTGCAAAATATTTTTTTACATGGTCTACATGTGTTGCCCATGTAAGCCTATTGTCAATGACTAATCCCAAACAAGTAGTGTGATTTCCACTACCAGGGCAATTATGCACTGCTTGCAGCTCTTTTATCTTGTGCTAACGCACTCTCTATCTCTGGAATTGTAATGGCGATATAGGAACTGCTTTTAAGCGCAACCATCCAAACATGTTCATCTTCACAACAATACTTCTCTGAAGTGGAGATCATTGACAAACATGGCAGGGCTCCAGTATCATTATCTTGTGAAGCAACTCAACACATTTTATAATAACGGTTGCAGTCTCAGCAACCAATGCTCTATACGAGCTGAACTGTTCGCATGTTCAGCACTTTCTTTTCTGTCTAACTGTACCTCCTTTCTTCACTGCTAAGGCTCCTGTTCCTGTAGCTGTCTAACAGGTGCTAACTGCTGTTTTTACTATTCCTGCTACCTCCCCCCTCCCCCCTGCCTGGAGATAGCTCTTAGAGACTTTTCAAATCATCATTTCAACCAGTTCGACGTCAATAGGAGGAAATATCTGTTAGTTGTTTGCATCAAAATCACCACATCATCCAACCAGATGTGTATGGATAGCTTTTACATTTTCTCGCTGGTTGAGCTGTCTTTAAATCTCTACCTTGTGCATGTTTACCTTCCCAACCAACCACCATATTGCTGGGCATACAGTACCGCTCAAAAGTAAGTTACCACCCTCTCGCGAGACGCGACTCTCGTCTCGCGAGACGAGACTCTCGTCTCGCGAGACGAGAGTCTCGTCTCGCGAGACGAGAATCTTGTCTCGCGAGACGAGAGTCTCGTCTCGCGAGACGAGACTTTCGTCTCGCGAGACGAGAGTCTCGTCTCGCGAGGGCTTAAAAAAACTGTAAGTGCCACTGCTTGAATTTCTCGCGAGACTTTAATAACCTATTGTAATGCGAACTTGAGAGCACGCAGAAAATTAGTCAAGCATAACTTCGCGTGCTCGATCAAAGCGTCTGCCGAACTCTGTTTGCTTATCACGTTCATTTGAGATTTGACTCTCAAACTTTTCAAATCTACTTGGCTCAAAGATCTATCCAAGAATTTACCGCAAAGATTTCTCTTTAAATAGAATTCACATCGTTCATGGGTCTAAAGAAAAGTGCTTAAACTTGTACGATCGATCGCATCGTCCTCTTTCGCCAATATATAAAGCGAAAGTTGTGGATATTGAAGTTATTAAATTCACTTTTACCGGTCATTTAGAAAGGTTTGTAGACCTAGAAGAAAACAGTGATGAAAATATTTAAAAATTTTCATGTTTGAAAGCGAATACATACAGACAGTTCTTCAAGGTTGATGAAATCGACGATCGAAGGGCGTTATCGACTCTCTGCTTCGTAGCGTGTTCAGTAACGCAGCTAACCTTTAATGGATTACAATGAGCTTCTTTTTGTGGGTAAACATTTGTTTAGGAAGGTCTTTCAAATCTAGATTATGTTTCAAAGCATCATTTGTTTCTACAGTTTCAATTGACTGGACTGAATTGGGTTGTTGCCGCCTACAGTTACATGCCCTATTTCTGGATACTTTTTCCAAAGCTGTAATATCTTACCTCAAAAGAGCAGTAACGAGCTGAAATTTAGCCACAATGCAGCTTCCACAACACTTTTCTCGGCCACTTCGTTCATGGCGGCGCTGTTACAGTAGCTATCGTTCGGTGTCCGCCGGGAATTACGCACACCTCACCAAAAAGATCCAAAAACGCATTTAAACTCTTTGGTACATGTAGTTTTGCTCAGAGATACAAAACTGCTAACGGAAAACTCTTATATGCTGAAAAACCTAGACCTTTTAGCTTCACTTATAGGAAAAAAAAGATCTGTCGCGCATTTTGCGAGAACAGGCCGCTTAAAAGGATATAATTCGGCGCGAGATAAAAATAAGAAGAGTCTTCGAAACGTATCGTTCCGATTAGTTTCGTTTTTACAGCGAAATACAGAATCGTAAAGTCGAAGTGTCCGGAAACAGGGGTGTCTGAGAAATAGGGCAACATACTGTATAGTCGACAGACAAATTTTCAGGTAACCAACAGCAATTAATTTCTGGGTCAGGTTGTTCAAAGCCCGGTTAAACTAACCCAGGGTTAGCGAGAATTTTGATTTAAATTTGCCACTGTTTGGCGAGTTTTTCTGTTTACATTGTTTATCCTTCCGTTTTGAGTTTAAATAACCTCAAACTTCTTAAACGTCTGCTAACACATGGAAAACTTATAGGAAGCAAATTTACTCCACTAACTTAAACTTTCTTGCTAAGCACATTCAACGATTGTGTGAATTTGAAATCAACAGACCAACGTGTAGTATGCCTACTTTAAAGTAGTTTACGGGGTTTTCGAAGGGAAGAGATTGGATTGCATTGATCATGACTTTTATTGATGTGGTGGCTCCTAAAGGAGCCGTTGTGGTTCTCAAAAAGAACCGTTTTGTTTTCAATGCCCTGAGGCACGGCCTTCGCGCTTGATCACCATCGGGACAACCTTCTTCAAGTGATTGATGTATGTCGTACACTTTTCCGCCGTCACCCTCTCCCTCCAGAACCTCGTTATTCCTTCGAGTAGCTGCTCTTTATTTGTGGGCTTTACTACTGTTCGCAGAAAATGTTTGAGCTCATGCCATAGCATCTCAATGGGATTGAGATCAGGGCTCTCAGGAGGCGTCTTCCACCAGTGAATCCCACTTGATTCCATGTATTCTTTCGCCAGCCTGCTGGTGTGTTTTGGATCATTGTCCTGTTGGAATCTGTGGCCGTCAGGAAATGTCGCTCGGATGAAGGGAAGCAGGGTTCTGCCGAGAATTTCTTCGACGTAAAACTTGGCGTCCATGTTTCCGGTAAACACCAGGACCCTCGTTGCACCGCGCTTGGAAATCCCAGCCCAAACATGAACTTTGTAGGGATGTTTCGCACGGCCCTTGAACTTTGGCTGTTCCCACTTTCGCCTGAAACTCAGTTTAGCGTGTTTCTCCATGTGTACGGAGCATTCGTCCGTGAAGATTACGTTGTCAAACGTTTCACCGTCTTCCTCGCACTGCATGCAGAACTCCAGGCGTTTTACCCTGTTTGGCTCTCTTATAAGCTGACAATATTTCGTGCCAGTCTGCACCCAGCCAAGTTTTTTCCGAAGCCGCTTGACTTTGCTTTCGGAAAAGTTCACTCCAAACTCTTCGTAGATCTTCTTCTGGAGGTTGGGGGCTGTCAGCTCATCGTTCAGCTCCATCTGGTTGTCGACGAAAGTCATCAGCTGTGGGGTTACATCTTCAGCAGGACGGCCGGGCAGCGGGGCATTTTCGAATGACTGTCTCTCCTGAAAACGTCTTAAGAAACGTCTTACACTGAGGCGACTGATTTTACAATCATCGTCTGCTAAAGTTCTAACTATTTCACTTATGTTCATATTCCGCTCTCGAAGGCGCACAATTTTTGCTTTTTGCTCGTGTGTCAAACGACCCATGATAATGATTTGATCTTAGAGCACAACTAAGCTACATGTATGCTTAAGAGTTGTAACAAAGGTCTTAAAACTGACTTAGAACAAAAGATAAGTTGTAACCAATAAGTGAGCAGTTACGTCTATTAGTTATATTCCCTTGAGACCTGAAAAAAAAATTAGCATTTAAAACGACCAATAGATGACAAGGATTTTCGATCCGTTTTAAACAATAGAGGCTTAAGCTTAGGCTATATAAACTGTGTATCCTTACCAGTAGCCCACAGTCAGTCTTACCAACTTGCTAGACTAGCTACAATCAAACTTCAATAGCTCAAAATGACTTTAAGACAGTTGTGCCGAAACACTCAAATCCCGTCAATGGCTCTCTATCATTTCGTTGCTGAAGAGAAAACGGGCATTGCCCCGACCAGACTCGTTGTCGAGAAGGATCGAGTTGCTGTAGGTAACCTTGTTACCGTAAACTGGGAGGGCGCCAGAGTTCCAGCCACAATTCTTGCGCTAAGTGGTAAGTAGATGTTACGTCCACTTTGTTTAGAGTTTGCTGACGCTTAATTACATTATGTACCCGTGTCTATTTATCTGATCCTTACCTTCTGCTTATCTTTCACTGCAGATAATTCCAAGGAGTTGAACGAGATGGATCTCGCCTGGTCTAAGGATAATTTAAATTCAAGCGCAGAACCGCTCAAGAAAAAACCTCGTTCCGTAAGTAGAGATCTCTGTTATGTCACAGTCAATTACAAATCTAGCGTGTGCTGGATACTTAGTTTAAAAAGGGATGCCTGCCTGTTGTTTTGTGCAGTTTTAAATGCGTCAAAGTCAATCGAGAGTCTAGCATTTGCGTTCGTACATGTATCGTAATTTCTGACACGAAGGAATAGCTACTTTAGCGCACTCCAGTGTAACTTGATTAACGATGTTTGAAATGAGCGCGTGCTCATGGTATATTATTGTTACGTGTTCCACAAGTCATGCACGCTACGTTCTCAGATCAATCGCTGTTTCAATTCTGACCAGTAAAGGCCAATTTACACGGTACGACTTTAGAATTTGGAAAAGTTTGCACCGGGATTTTCGGAGCGAAAGTTCTAACAAACGGTAAACAAACGGTAAACAAATAGTAGATGTTTTTCGCGACCTGTCGTAAGTTTCACGCAAGCGACAAGCAAAGTCATACCGTGTAAATCGGCTTACTTTAATAGTCTGTACTTTGCTACCTAATAATTCTTTCTCACATCAAATTGAGCGTTTTGAAATGGAAAAAAAATGTTGCGTGCTTGTGATTCTATTAGTCAGTCTGTACATGTATTTTGCTATCTTATTTATCACCCCAAATTAAATTGAGCGATTTAAAAAAAGAAAACAACAACAAAACCATGTTGCATGCTTGATACTAGTATTCAGTAAGCATTTCGTTACCTTCTTTAACACATCAAATTAAGTGTTTTAAACAGAAAAAAAAAACAAAAGTCAAAGTTCTTAGTGATTACTCGAACCCTTTCGTAATTCACGTAGCGGGTTTCTCAATTTGTTAACAAAGAAGTCGCGTTTTACTTGGTTTTAGGAGAAAAAGACCGCCGAGGTTGCTAAGAAGGCGAAGGCAAAAGAAGGCAAGAAGAAGCAGGTAACAATTTTCTTATTATTGACTAAAGCTGTACTGACGCATTCGAATTCGTTGAACAACTGCTTTGTAGAGAAGGCGGCCCGCCTTTAATTAAGAACTATTGTTAAGCGTTATCTCACCTCCAGTTTGATTGACCGTCCCTTAACAAACAACAACATTTTTGACTGATTGAAATGATTCACAAAAATACCTGTTTAGGTTAAGTGAAAAAAAGTTGGAATAGTTAAAATTGCGGAAGATTAAGGTGAAGTCTATTGGTGGCGAAGTGTCCTTCAAAAAACCTGGCTCAAGCAAATATTTTAAAACATTGGGCTCACTTTCTATTTACCATTTACCACCTCTAAGTATCAAAAGATACTTAGCGATGTTAATGTGGTTGGCGAGGGCAAGTTAAAGTGAAAATAGCTCACTTCACAACTTCTGGTTGCCGTCCGCGTCTCAAAAACGCGCGTGCTTAAGCGCCCTAAGTGACTTACATGTAGCGTTATTTTAACCTCAAAGTTTCGCTCTTTTTGGTTTCTAGGACAAAAGTAAGACAAACAAGAAACCACACGCAACTAAAAAGGACGAATGCCGCGTATTAATTGCCATTGACCCGGCGTCCCCCCAAGTCATTTCCGATCAGGAAGAAATTGAGCAGGTAACTATACAGTCACTTTACTGAAAAATACGCATAGCCTATTGAATCCTGCACTTTTTTACGCTGAGTCTATATGCCCGGCAGCCAGGCATGGTCTTAAACAGACTAAATGCCCGGCAGCATGAAAATTTCACCGAATTTTCACTGAAAGCTTCCTTCAAGTTTCTTGATTAGTTGATAGTATTAAATGTTTCTTTAGCAATGTCAAGCGACTCTCAAAATTATTTTGGTTTTTTAGTTGACGAAATATCCGAACGTGGGCATACTATAAAATGACTCTCTCGACACTTAGCACAATTCGGCCCAAACCGGATAGTGCGAAACATTCAGTTAACGAATTCGGACTGAAAGCCTCATTTAAACCTATTGAAACTATTTTATATTTCTTAAGAAACGTCAAGGAATCCTTAAAATTATTTCGGTTTTACTGAAGACGAATTTACCGACTGCTTGTGTATACTATCACATCGCTCAGTATCTGTGACATCAGACTGCCGGTCACGGTCTCACTTAGGCTAAATGCACGGCAGTCAGAAATAATTACCGCATTCCGACATTCAGTTAACAAATTCGGACTGAACGCCTCATTTAAAACTGTTGAAAATATAACATCAAGTACTATCAATAGGTTCGAATGAGGATTTCAGTCGGAATTCGGTGAATATTTCTGACTGCTGGGCATTTAGCCTAAGTGAGACCAGACCGTGACCGGCAGTTTGATATCACAGATACTGAGCGATGTGATAGTACACAAAAGCACGGTAAATTCGTCTTATGTAAAACCGAAATAATGTTTAGGATCGCTTGACAATTCCAAAGAAACATCAAATACTTTCAATAGGTTTGAATGAGGATTTCAAACGGAATTCGGTGAATATTTCTGACAGATCGTTTCATTATTACACTCTGTAATTCGATTAATTTTATCATGTGTGTTTTTCTTAGGATGACGAAGAGTTCCGTCCTGGATGTACGTCTACTCCTCCTCCTCCTACTTCTCCTCCTCCTCCTCCTCCTCCAAGTCCTCCAACATCATGGCTGCCAGCAGTTCCAAACCTCCCAGCGCAATCGCTTCTAGGGGAGCTTATGGACGAGGACCTGCGGGAGTTCTCACATGAACAAAAACTTAACCGTCTACTAGACAATCAAGAAGCGACTTTAAAGTTAATGGCCAAATTTATGAGGGAAACCCGGGAATTCAGGGAATTAGTCACAAATTTTATGAGGGAAAGCAGGGAAAGAAAATGTTGCGGGTGTCGTTGCGTCAAGGAAAGGGTTAGGGTTTCGCCAAAACCATGTTCGGGAAGGTTACTGACTACGATTTCGACTGGGGACTTAAGGGATAGTGCAGTTGGGGACTTTGGAGATGGCGCAGTTGGGGACTTTGGGGATGGTGCAGTTGGGGACTTTGGGGATGGCGCAGTTGGGGACTTTGGGGATGGCGCCTTCGGGGACTTTGGGGATGGTATGGCTAAGGACAGTAGGGATGATGCAGTTAGGGACTTAAGGGATGATGCAATTGCTTCTGGTAGTTCTAATTTAGTAGGGGATAGTGGGGACATGGAACAATTTGGGGAGGAAGGGGATGGCTTTTTGCAGGAGGCAGTTCAAATCAAAAGTGGGAGCTCTAGCGTGGGGAATTTTGCCAAGAACGTTGTTGAAACTATTTTTCAACGTGGGGAACTGGAAGGCCGAAATTGTTCAGGGACAAGGGGAAAAATGTTATTAGATAAAGGGAAACTGGGTATAGTAAGAAAATATGTGTTTAAGTTGTATCCTTGCGGACAAGCACAGGAAGATGCGCAATGGCGCAAGTGCATTGTCGCGATAGACGAGTTTTTACGTAGGGCAAAGGGAAAGGGTAATAGGCAACAATAATTTTTGGGAAATGTAGGGTTCATGAAAAGGTCGTTAATTAGAAATTAAGTTTTAGGAATTGTAGTATTTTATTTGGTTTGAACTACATGTTTTCTCCAAGGAAAAATTCGTTACCCGTCATTGTCCAATGCTTTTCGAATATACTGTTACACGGAAATTTTGTAGCCGGTTTTTCCTTGAAAGACATGAAACAGTTAATAGTGTGCCTGCATAGGATTTTTAGTATAACTAGTAGTAGTATATCAACAGTAATAATAAGTATTACACTTAGTTGTAGTAGTTAGTATACAGGATTGTAATAGTAATAAACATGTATTGCAAAACTGGAGCAACGTTTTATTAATATTTACCATTTCCCGTTGAATTGCTCAGTTTTCGAACTATATTTCTCGGCTAATCCTTTATATGAAGAGCCCCACTCCACTTGCCACCTATGGCCTAGCTTGGCGAGGAATACTTCTTACAGATTTTCTGGTCACCGAAAAGATTCCTTTCCTTGCGTTCAGAACGATCTTCCCGATCACGTGCGTTTGTTATGAAACCATGTAGTTAGTCACGTTTTCGATTTGTTATGTAATCAAACTCGCAAACTAAATTTTATCACTGATTGATGTTTCGATTGTAAGTACTTACATTCAAAACGTTTCGTTTGTAATGACAACTGTTAAGTTCGAGTTTAAGTTTTTTCATTAGTAATGAGAACAATGAATTCCGGTTCAGTGGATTCGCAGAGGCACGAAATGCAAATTCGATGCGCCGACGAATAACTGAGTAATCGGAAAAAGATTGAAACTTTACCAAGCGCTTTCCATGACGGATCAGTTTCTTCGATTCTGGCGATAGTACCGATCTTGCAAAGAAAGTTTCGTTTCAGTTCGCTTGCACGTTGGTAACATGGAAATTCAACACGCTAAAAGCCTAAAATTAGCCATGAATACAACATTTCACCGACCGGTGCGACGCAACGTTCTATTGCGTTCAGAAACGTAACTTCTTTTTTTCATAACTCCAATTCCATTAAAGTTCTTCGTTTGTAATGATAATGTTGAATATAGCGAGACAAGCTGTAATTCAAGACCTCTTCACGCCGTATTAGCGGGAACTTCACGAAGCACACTTACAACAAATGCGTCGCGAGAAATTAATCGTTTACTCGCAAGCCAATTGCTTGTAATTTATTCCAAAATATACGCTTCACTGGTTCTCGCGAGACGAGAGTCTCGTCTCGCGAGACGAGACTTTCGTCTCGCGAGACGAGAGACGAGAGGTGGTAACTTACTTTTGAGCGGTACTGTACATGCACCTGTCTTCAATCACAAAGCAAACCCAGTATGCACCTGAGTTACATACAGATTAATTTTAATTTATTCTTGCTGGTTATTTGTGTGTTATTTGTACTGCAAACTTTGAAACTGGACTCAAAGGGCATAAAAAAGACTGATACTGCAGCAAAGAACAATGATGAGTTTTCTGAATCAAAGTGATTGACATGAGCCCATTAACCATCTGACCATTTTGTTAAAAAGTTTCAGCTGTTCAGAAACAAAATCATGAAAATGAGAAACAAAACGTTCAGAAACAAAGTTAACAGGAAATGATTGTCTAAATGTACCCATTGTTTGACGTCAAATAACTCTACAGTTCACAAATGCACTACTTCTACTACAGTACAGGTTGAAGATATTGGGCCCAAAATGCGCGTGTAAAATGCGCCTGCATGTCAAACACATGCGCGTCTGCGTCTTTAACATGCGCATGAAATACGTGCACAAAGCAAATTCATTAGTATTTACGAGTTAGCCTATTGTAGTTATTTTATTGTTAGTTTTGATGGCTGTTTGGCATCATGTTTCGCCAGACATAGCATCGATGCTCTCTAATTCAAGCTGAATTATGTATGCTTACTTCGTCAAGAACCAAGGATAAAAACTCCAAACTTCCCATTACGAAATCACACATGATGTGTCATGTGTCTTGATTAAAACAACATGGCAACAATTTGCTCGCCCAATATTTACGTCGGACGCGTTAAAATGTTAACCCTTTCCCGTTTTAAGCACTTTCTTATGCTTTTAGAACCAGAGATATGAAGCTTAAACAACGGAACATTTTCCCGTTTCAAGAGTTTTCAAAACTTCCTGTCGCGAAATTGTCAAAAGAATCGGTTATCACACATGACGCGTCGCTCATCATTATTACAATCTCGCTCGCAAAAACTCTTCATGTCTGGCGTGTCAAAATGAATTTCATTTCAAATAAAAGCGTAAACGAGGGAACACTTTCCCAATTCAAGCACTCTCTTATGCCTTGTAAAAACCAGAGATATGAAAATTCAAAACTTCCCCTCGAGAAATCATCAAACGAATCTGTTATCACACATGACGCATCGCCCATCGGAATTTATAACATAACTTTTCAAACAACGCTCGCAACAATTTCTTAAGTCTGGCTCGTCAATATAGATTTCGTTTCCAATAAAAGCTAAACAAAGAAACATTTCCCATCATTAGCACTTTCTTACGTCTTACAGAATTAGAGATAAGAATCAGTTTCTTTTCTCAAACTTTACATCACAAAATCGTGAAAACAGCAAATGTTGTGTCGCATGTTGTGTTGAAAACAACATAATTCAAGTTTGCTCGCAAGCACTGTTCATGACTGGCGCATGAAATAAATTTCATTACAAATTATAAAACTCCAACAACAAGGCATTTTCCTGTTCTAAGCACTTGCTTGTGACTTGTAGAACCACATAAATGAAAATTCAAACTTGTTTTTCATTCGTTCAGTGATATGATTGTAGAGCCCGATCAAAAAACACGGCAAAGGAAAACGTATCAGCTGTTTCTTTGTCGGCGGAGAAATCCTTTTAGCGGCATTTGTGGGAATTGCCTTTTGTTTTGTTTTCTGTTGTAAAGAAGAATGCCACACAAAGCACAGTTATGAGAGTGAATAACAAAAGGAAACACGTGCATCAAATGTGCGTAAACGCGCATTGTTACACGCGTTTTTGGACACGCGTTTGCGCAAAAATGGTGCGTGCGTTTTGCGTGTGCATAGGCTGCTTATCTCTGAGCTGTACTGTATAAGGTCGATAACACGCTTGAATTAGTGCCAGTGGTCGTCTTGATGAAACTACCCCTACTCCCTAAAATAATAAGGACCCTGACTTATTGTAGTGCCATTAACAGTTATTTCTGTTCTTGAAAACCTTGTGTTTACATGTTACACTGCATGTTTCTTCTTGATTCTCAACCATCGTGAATGCAAAAATACCGTCTTACTCACTTTTAGCCTTTGATCCCCTACAAAGTTAGCTTTGTGAAATGTAGATTTATCAGAAACCCTCCTTAGCTAACCCGTTTTACCTCTAGTATCACATTTTCCCTGGCAACACAAAGCAATAAACATACTTCTCACACTTTGAAAAACTTGCCAACCCAGTGTTGAATTCAGAAGTGAATTGGAATGAAAATTTGTTGGAAAGAAACTGTTCACTAAGAACCATTTTTTGGTATTTGTATTGTTTGTATATTTTTTTCTTATTTGAATAATTTTGCTGTAGCTTACCTTGTTCAAAACATCATCAATTAAAATTACTGTGTCAGTTTTAAATGCATGCAATTAACAAAGGATCCTGGACTAAGGATTTTCAATTGCAATTAAGGGACTAAAGTTCACTATTATTTTGATTCACATACAATTGTATTGTTAAATACTTCTTGGTGAACCATAGAAAGAATGATGAAAAATCCACAAGGTCATCCCAGGCATATACTTGAACAAGATTTGAACCCATGACCAATGCAATATCAGTACAATGACCAGCTCCCAGTTAGAGAGACTAGGAATATTTCTATTCCCCCCTGGATGGGATGCTAGTCCATCGCAGGGTTACCCCCAGCATTAAATTTGCCGGTACCCATTTATACACCTGGGTGGAGAGAGGCACCATGAGAGTAAAGTGTCTTGCCCAAGAACACAACACAATGTCCCTGGCTCGAACCCAGAGTGCTTGCTCCTGAGTTGAGTGCACTAACCATGAGGCCACCGTGCTTCCCTACTGTACGGATAGTTGGCAGTTGGCAGTTGTTATTATTTAGTGTAATGCATTATTTTATTTTTACAGGAGGCTGAACTAAACAAAAACAGACCACAGTATATTAAAGCCAAAGAGAAAACGTCTCATGTCTTGAAGCGGATTGAAACATCCAAGTAAGGACCTCGAAAGTATATTGTAACCTGCTTTAAGGCAATCTAAGTTGAATTTGTTTGACTTTTATAGGTTTCCCTATAAGTTGTTTTAATCTTGGATTTTGCCATGCCTTTTTTTCTTTTCTGAAAGGAAAGCTTATGACAAGGCAAAGAATGTACATAAAAAACATCAGGCTGAGGTAAATGCTTAGTTATACAAAAAGCTTCTTTTCTGCCTTATTAAATCATCTACTAAGAATGAGAAGGATTTGTCTAGTGTGTATTATTTTGCACACATTGATTTTAGCAATGTTTACACTTTGCTGCAATGATTAGGAAAGAAATGGATTTTTGTAGATACATTCTGATCTGGTTTGTTTTGGGGTATAGTAGAATGTTTAACTAACATAGATTTACATGCTGCATTGTTACTCTCCCTGGATGCCAATGGGATGTAAGGTCTATCATGTGTTTGCCGTCCTATACTCAGCATGGCTTGCTTAGGCATTCTTGTGTAAAGGTGCAGCTATTTTGAGAGTGAAATGCCAAGCTCATACTGTGGTACCATGAGCTGCAGGTAAGTGTTTTAAGAGCTTATTTGAGTAGTTCTCCCAAACCTTCAGTCTGAGAGTTAAATGATCTGATTAAAACACACTTTGCAAAGTAATGCAAGAAATAGAAATGAAATGAGCAAGTTAATACTTTGCATTAGCTCTGTGTTATATACAGGTAGTTTTAATGAAAATTAATTTGCATTCTTGAATGGTGTCACTTTTATAATCCTTAAAGATTAAAGAGCTTGAGTATGAGCTGGAGGAAGTACGCAGTGCAGCTGAAAAATATGAGGAGGAAATTTTGGGAGCTAGTCAAGATGAAAATGTAGAACTTATGGACTCACAGGTACAATCATGATTAGCTTAAGGTGGCTTAATAAGTTTTTCTGAGACTCAGTAGCACATGCACAGATGTCAGTATTAGTTGCATGTGCAAAAATGACACAAGTATCCCCAAGAAGAAACGAAAATCACTTGAGCACTTGAATTGTGTTGCAGTAGTTTCAAACTGCTTTCAAACATGTATTTAAGTCTAGAACCAATAAAATATGACCAGAAGGTTGATAAACAACAACAAAAAAGCAGTTCCTATTTACTCTTGCTTCCTTGTATTGAATACATGGCGCCACATGAGTGTGCCAGTCACTGATCAAGGATTGCTTGAAAACCTACTGCACAACCCGTGATGAAATTTTCACAGTTAAATCGCACCTGGAGCCAAAATTTTTTATATAATCTGTAAGACAGATTTTGAGCTACAGTACCGCTCAGATATCTGTTAACCAAAAAACGTTCATAATATGTGTATAAAGATATGTGTATGTGCGTATAAGTATACGCACATGTGCATACTCGTATGTGAGTATAAGTATACGCGTATGTGCGTATAAAAATGTGTACATACGCACATACATGTTCAAAATAAATTTAATACCGGTGCATCATACTTCAGCAGAATCAACAAAGATGCCAGTTTGTGAACAGCGTACTGAATACAAACCCACACATGATGTTTCTTTTATGCCTTACACCATCGATAAACAAGTTTTTTCTCAAAAGCTTCTCCATTTATTATACATACACGTAAAAAAAGTTCTACCAGGCCATTTTAATCGTGTTGCGTTACCTGTCATGACTACGTGTTGTTCCTACTCGGGTCTCGCATGCAAATTTTGATGAATTTGATTCGCCTCGCCTCCAGTTCAGTTATTTGTTTTAAGAATCGATTCGAGTTGTTATCATGTTCTTTGAGTTGTGTGGGTTCAGGATGTGTTTTGTTTAGTTTTTTTTTTTTCGATTCAAATATCTGTTTTTCGCTCATGTACATGTTGCAGGTCAAAATGATGTTAACCTAGTTTGATTCTCAATTTCCTTTGTCTTCTAACTCTAATTATTCATGGTCCATGAATAATTAGGGTAAAGAACAAAGGAATTTCATTTTAACCTGAATTTCATTTTGACCTGCAACATATACGAATTTGGTGTTATAAATAAACCTGGTGACGTCTCAGCGGCTTGTTTATTCTGTCGTGCCATGCCGTGAGATAATTAATATTTTTGTCTTCGTGTAATTTATCTCTAAATCTCTAGTCATGAATTGGCCGATTTGCGTTTGATTTGACCCAACTTGTCATAGGAGCAAATTAAAATTCTTCTATGTCAGGCGGGTTTCGTAAAGAAACATATTTTTTCGCATTTGTTTACGTTTTGAGCGGCCGGTTGTAGTCAAGTTATCAGCTTCAGTGTAGATAAGCGAACCGCATGTGTCTTGTAGAAAATGCACAACAAAATGCGGGTTTGCGCGAATAAAGCATCGCTTTGTTTTCGAGGATTAAATCGTTTTCATGAAATCTCTGTTCGAGATCCTCGAAAAATTCTTCGAGTGCCTCGAAACTCGAAACTTGCTCCTCGAAACAACCCATCTCGGCTCTTCGCATAGAACAAATCATCACATGCGATGCCAACACCTTGTGTTTACATGTAACGTTTTTCTTGGCACTTAAAAGTTGATAGAACTTTTCGGAAGCATATTGATTTACATGTTTAAATGCCGGGTTTAAGTAACATTTTTCTTTTCGTTCTGATTCATCAACAGCAAAAGATAAAGCAGATGAACTGCTGATCTTCTCATTCGATGTGACATGCGTGTTTGTAACATGATCTCCATTAGCTTTGTGCAACATGTTAATTTTCCGTTATCAGCTCGTCACTTTTTTACACTCTTTGTCTTCCACAATAATGAAATGCAAAGAAAGTTTTCACCCTTCAAGGCTGTGCTCAAGGAAAATTTTCGGCACGCCCTTTGGGCGCCTACCCATGACAAGTAGATCACCCAGCCTTCCAGGTTGGTCACCCAAATTGATTAATTGATCAATAATTAATTAATTGGTTAATTAATATTTTATTTCATGGTTTAATTAGCTAATAATTAACCATGAAAATAATAATCATAGAATTTAGCATTTTACTGTTGTTTTATAGCATACGCAGAATCTCAGTGATGATTATTCTTGCCTTCTTACTGACAATAAACAAGATTGACTTCACAGTAAATGTATTTATCACTGTTACAAATTATCAAACTTCAAACTTCAAAGTTTATTTAGCTTCCATTAAAGAAAGTAAGGGTAAATCGGGAATCCTTCATTATTGCAACTTACTATTTGCAAGAAAGTTAAAATTTTCAGAAAGTAGACGAAACCATTGATAGGATTTAAAACTTGAGTATAAGTTTGTGCGACATATGGCCGAGGGAACCATTGCTGAATGACAATCTTTACTAATCCGTGACGTTTTGAAAGAGTAGTAGTATACTCTTTACGGTTCCAGGGAATCCGCATAATTGCCAAACAGTTTCATTTTAAATCTCTCTCGTTCAAAATTCACTTCACTGGACCCGCGTGGAGAAGCGAGTTACTAAATTTAGCTGTCACATACTCTTTTTGGCGAACTTGTGATATCATGAAATCCTGTTGTAAATTAACCACATACATAGGTGTTTAAACCGCGCTTAAAAATTTCTTTCAAGACCACTGAAATAGGTTTCGGAACAAAAGGGTTCTTATTTTAAACTTTCGTTTTCACCAAATTTTGATCGAGTGATTACAATTGCGAGCAAGTCGCAAAAATATGGTGCTGATAAACATCTTCCATGGATTAAATAAATAAACAAAAATTTGCATAAAGGACAGGGTTTCGTTTTATTAATAATCATCCAGTCCGTTGTTGAAACTGTTGAAACACAAAAATGAAACATAAGCATCAACCACTTCAATAGAAAAATTAGATCTTCAACACATGCGTCTGCAAAAATCGTGCAGTTTCTCACGGGCAGGGGCAAAATAATTTTTCATGCTAAATGTGGAACAATATTAATACATAACAAAGACGTGACAACTTTGAGTGTGAGCAATTCTTGTTGTTGTCCTGCCGAATTTTTTTTCTGTAAATATCATCAAATTAGCAAGTAAAATTATAAAAAGTTAGTTACAATCAGTTGCTCGCTTTATCGCGTCGTTCAGTGGAGAAGAAAGCTTGGCCATGCACTATATTAAGAAAACCGGAAGAGAAACCACTGAAGCGAAAAGAGACCCTACATGAAATACCTTAATATTTAACCTAAGTGTGCGGCTAATAAAGATCACACAGGCTATTGATGCGCTTTCAGCGCTTTTGTGGGCACAGGAGCATGAGGAAGTTTCTTTTTGTTTCGTTCCATTCCGATTCAATACGTTCGCTGGTTTCGTTTCGGAGTGTTGAATCTCTAGAAGAGACAACACACACACCACACCTTGAATGTATAGCCTGTAAAATCAATTTTATCTTTTATAGTCAACTGTTACTTAAGATTATAGTTCCATTCATGTACATGACTTGTTTTTATAGCTTGAACAGTATAACGCACTGAAGGAACAAGCAGGAAGGGAGACTGCAGCCCTCAAGCTACAGCTGGACAAGGTACATATATTCTGTAGGAACATTTCCACATTTCACCACCACCCTCTAAATGATCCTGGAGTGACAACCGTGAATGTTCACTTTGCAAATGGTTTTAAGTTACTGTCTTTGTTTCCAGCAAAACTAGTGTAGCAAGAAGTTGAGTTAATAAATCTTGATATCACACAAATAATTATGTTGAAAGTGCTCTTTATTTTATGCCCTACCTTAAGATTGTTCGGGCACAAAGTTCCGAACAGGAATCTCTTGATCAGTTAAAGCAGAAGAAATCAGATCTCATGGCTCAGCAGAAACACAAGACAGATCAGAGGTGTGTAAACCAAGATATCAAATGCTCGCTGTTACATTACATTTTATAGTAGCAAAACTTACATCACAAGGTTTCTTATATACCCTATTCTCACGTACAATTTTCTGATTTTTGTTATTGCAAAAAAATTGAAAAATTAAAGACCTGCAAAAAAAAGTTACTGTGAAAGTTAACAACGGAAAATTCAATGCCTTACTAAAAACCTGCTATTGGCATAAATGTCAGTTTAAATGATCACTATACGAGTCAGTGGTTCTTGTTCTGCATTAGGCTTCTGTGATCACACTCTCCTTTGGAACGGGTAGTAACAAGCTCTTTATATTTCCATTTCCACTATGTACCTGTACCAGGGGAGGTTATTGGTTTTGAAACCTTGAATGAAGCCCGCAGTAGCTGGCAAGCCTTTGCCATCACTTTAGAGTTGGAGAACAAAAGTAGTATACCGTACAGGGATGGGAGAAAGCAGGAATTGCCAAGTTAATAACTTTCCTGACCAGTTTTGGCATTCAAAGAAATCATTCAGATATAAGTAATATAGTTTACAACGTGGTGACATGTTGTTTCCTGTGTAATATGTATAATGTTGTGTTTTGTCCCTGACAAATATGTTCATCTTTTAAAATTGCTTGTTTGCTATGGTTTTGTTAAAACTATCACTGTAAAATGTAACTATGTACAATTAAAACCTGTAGTGCTGATTCTGAGACCACAGTACCTGTTTGTCTTGTGTGTTAATGTAGAACCGAGTTTAACAGATTTTCACAAAATCTAGTTCCCCTAAATGCATTTTTATGCCAGATCATGAAAGTTAAGTCTTGTAAAATTTGCTTCTTCCATTTTCCTGAAATTAAGCGATGGCAATTAATAAGTGAGAATAAGGTAATCATGTTTGCATTCGCAAAATTTATAGAGGGTAAACAATAGCATACATGTTTATCATTTTTGAATATCAAGACCCAACTAGGTAGATTCTTTTAACCAATAAGAAACAGAAAGCTGTTAGTAATTAGTTTAGTGCATCGGATTGAGCATTCTGTTCACCTGGTAACTTATCCAAACAGAGATTTTAATGTCATGAATGCACTCTCTGTGCCAAATGTCAGGAGATAAATCTGTACTTGTTTTCATGACAGGACACAGTTGATGGAGAGAATTGAAAAACTTGATGAGTATATCAGGTGTGTATTTTAATAAGTACATGTAAATCTATGATTTATTGTTTGGTTGGCAGTTCATTGTGGTGAGTAAAACAATTTTAACTTTCATATAAGAGATTCTTTGCTTCATGTAATGTTTGAACCTTCTTTAAAAAGATATCAACTTGTTTTTTTTTTTTCACAAATGGCATGGAAAAACTGTTTTTTAGTTGTTTGCAGGCATATGGTTTAGCCCAAACTTGGGAAGTATTTTGGTGCAGCAAAAATTACCTTGTAATGGTTAAACAACCTTTTTGGCTTTCTGAAAATTGAACAGTGAATAATTATGGAACAAGACACTTGTGGCTTATGGACTTGAACTTAATCTGTGGGGCATCTCATATCTGTTCTGCAAATATTTAGAGCTTGCTTTACCCATGATCTGCTAGTACACTCCATTACGATCACACGCATGCTAAGTATGAAGGCTTAAGTAATCTGCGCTCACTCAAATGGAAACGTCAGTGTTTTTTGAAATTTTATGATGTCAACATGAGCGAAAAAAGCAAAACTGACAGTGAATTTTCTTGCATTTCCTTTGGTGAAATTCCATAAAATTTGGTACACTCTAGTAATAATTTTTATTTTAGTTGGAGATCATTTTACAAGGAAATCTAAGTTTAAGTTTATGGTACCCATAAACTGATGTTAATGATACCTGAGAGTCAATATCTCAAAGACAAGCGCACATTTCGCATTGTAACACTTTATATTAATTTCAGAGACATGTAACGCTATGAACATTGTGTCATGCTCATAGGTGAATCTCAGATGCCACTAATTCCTGACCTCAAAGTCCATCAGGGAATCCCAGTTGAAAAACAGTCACCTCCTTTAGTTATTACAACAAACCTTTCATTTCCTAAGAAAGGCCACTGTTATGTTTATCTGTTAAAGACAGTGTATCAATGGTTCCAGTCATTTCTCTCACGTGTCCACCCTGTGCCCTAACCTCTAGTCAAGCACACGCTCCTCGTTGTATTCCTTCTTCTGTTTGTGCCGATCATTCGCCACTAATTTTCTTTATCCCCCCCCCCCCCCCACCCACCCATTGACTGGAATCCTTGCTCTACACTTTTAACCCCTGGTACTATGCTTTAGGACTATCTTTAAGCAAATACACTAAATCATTTCGATATATGGAAAAGTATGCCATGAATAAGGCTAACACTTTATCTGTCCCCTTGAAAAAAAAAAAACAGAATACATGTACATACTGCTATTCAGAATGTTGTGCACAGCTACTGAACACGACAGTACTTCTGTGACTTTTATAAAATCATATAGTGATATTTACTTACAGATATCTTAAAACATTATACCACTAACGGTATTTGGCTACTGCTATGTCTCTTAGCAAGCCTTGGACCTTGTTCTTCAGAATGCCATGAACAGAGTCTTTGTATTTTAAAGACCTTTTTGTTGTTTGGTAATAGAGAATGGTGGCAGGGAAGTGCACCCGTTAGCTGCACTTTACCCCACAGTAAGGCTCTATCCCATTGGAGACAGGTCCAGAGAAATTACCTATTCCAAGGTGGCTACCCCTGGTACCACCTGATCTGTACTCCCCCGGGAGGGCCCCCTTTCTGGGCCCCTACTCCCCTTTAGTCCTTCCCTGCCACCCACAATTTACCCACAGCCAGTGTTGTATTTCCAAATGTAGTACCATTAATAGCATCTCAGACCAGGCCTCAAAAGAGGATCATTAACTGGGCAGTATTTCCTCAGCAGTAAAAGACAAATTTGCAAAAGTTGAAAAAGCTGCTGGAACAAACCAGTTTCCAGTTTAAAAGTTGTATCCTGACAGATTTGTTATACTGTGAGACTTTTGAAAGATTTCACTGAAGGAAATCCAAGAAAATCACAAATAAAGCCATATAAACAGAAAAAAAACACATTTGTTTGGACATTTATATGGAGGACTAAAAGCCAAGATTTCAACAGAGATGATAGTAAAACACTATTTCATCATTGTTTATTAAATGTGATAAGTTTGAAAGGACTGGGTGTAAAAATAAATGTAAAACATAGGCCGTCAATGACTGCACATGGCTTCTGCTATTATTATTTAAAACACTGCAGTAAAACAAATCATAATGCAATAAAATGGGTCATAAAATGAGCTAAACACGAAAACGTTTTTTGGACTCGTAGCTTATGAAAACCAAGTTAGTTGAGTTTAGATGAAGGGTGCAGAAAAAAAAAACACTGTGATTTTGGAGGAAAATTGTGCGGGAAAATTAAAACTTCGATTGTGGGGCAGTAATTGTGCGAGTTTATTGACGAGCCAATGTTTTTGCCAAGTTCTAAGGAAAATCTGCATTGACAATAGTGTTGCTAAATTTATTTCACTAGTAGTTCAAATATACTTAGCAGGCTTAGGAATCGCCAATTCTTTTGAGAAAACTGCATCTGACTGCTTCGCTTATAAATGAGCTCCTTTTTAAAAATACATTTGTACTCCTGCCTTGATTCAATAAAAATATATAGCTTGATTATTTCTTCACAAACTGCGTTAAGAGTCGCAAATTCTCGGAACTTATTTTCAAAAAACACAACTTGAAAGTTTATGCAAATTATGTGCAATGTAATTTGACTGTTGTTTTTGCGAGGGAGCTTATCAATATCATGATTCGTCTTGGTTTTCTCGAAAGAGATTATTCGCTCTTCAGAGGAGTTAGATCTCTTGACAAGGTTTGAAAATCGCAACACGGCAGATATGGCTGCACAATTCACTCACCACAACCAGTAAACGAACTCCGAACAGTTTCTGCTAGCATAGAAGCCACTTCATCTGTACTCCCCCCACGTAACTTGCCACGTAACGTTTTTCCAATAGTTTGTCAGAAGAGAAGACTTTGTCTGTCCGGTAGCAGTAAACTTCTTTAGTCAGAGTTCTGCCGAGGTCTGAACCTCTATCGCCGGAGAAAAAGTCGTTGCAAAAGAAAGCAGCATCATGAGCGAAAATGTATCAATAGATGGGAGTTAGACCACCGGAAGAGAAAGCTTTTGATACAAGACAATGCGTGAAGGTGGGGAACTTGTCAAAGAAGAGTGGGGAGGCTTGCTTGGGTGAGACGTGCTGCAGTTTGCTCTTTGGAAATAAACTGTGAATAAGATTGAATGGAGGTGTCACTTGCTGGGTTCCCAAAGCAAAAAAGTTCATTCCAAGGCCCATGCCTGCCTGCATCGTTGCAGATAGCTCTTAGTTTCCCAATGATACTATCGACGGTCCTGGCCGCCAGACGGGTGGGGCAAATACATTGGCTTTTAGAATGAGACCCAAACAGGGGGCAGTGAGGAGTGTGGACCTTGATTTTACCTTTTGTGTCTTTCTAAACAAGAAAACAAGTAATGTCAGTGGGTGTAGCAGATTGAAGGTTCTTAGGGGAGGGTAGGGAACCAAGAAAATCTTCTAGTTGCTTTTGGAGAGACAACTTCTGCCTCTGGTATGGAAGAGACTTGCGCTGAGAGAGGATGGAGGCCAGGCGGTTATCGATACTTGGTAAGTCTATCTGAACTGATGAAGACGGAGATCGGCGGCGTGGTGGAAGACAAGTTAAACCACAACTTTGACAGAAGGAGAAGCCTTGGTCGTTGGGGTACTTGCACTCTGGACAGAGAATGGATGGACACCAAAGGCGGGGTACCACAGCCAGCACCTGTAAAGGACGAAAAAGTTGAGAAGTCAGTTAAGGGACAAACGGAAAGCCCAAAGGTCGAGGGAGAAGGTTCTGTTCAGAGAAGTGTCGGGAAACAAAACAATATCTTTTTGACCTTTGGAGCCAATCTTAAAATGACTAGAGGCTCTGTGTTGAAGAATAGAATAATGGTGAGTGGACAAGGTTGCGGTGAAACAAACTTCAAAAGGGGGCCAAGAAGGATAAAGGGCGGGAAAGCATAAGCGTTCTCTGTGGAACCGATGGTTTGTGCAAAGAAGTTCTCACCAAAACAACCTGGGTTTGGAAATGGGGCAAAGAAATGAAGAGGTCTGCCATGCGAATCGCACTGGACATTTGATGCGAGGCAAATAAGTCCAAAGTATGAGGTCCGTATACTTGTTGGACGAACGTCCAAGCCATTGGGCTAAGTCTGCAGTCTATATCGGACAATTTGCGCGATGGGCGATTAGCTGGATTGTCAGAGGAGGGGACGAAAAAGGTTAAAAGAACCAAATTGGAATGGAGGGAAAGTTGGAAAATAGATTTCATAACTTGGGAGAGGGCTGGGTTCTTGGATACTTGTTTTTGCTTTGTTGTCGATGAAACAGTCAAGCCTTGAGTTTGCCACAGAAGTGTCGAGGTTTTCGAGGGTGTAAAGTAAAGCTTTAGCCTCTCTGACTGTGATAGGGAGATCGCGAGAACTTTCATCCCAGTAACCACGGAAAAGTTGATCTTCTTTATCGGGAATCCTGATTGAGCCTCCCCAACCGACATTAGATGCATCTGAGAAGAGGGAGATAGAGGAGTGTTTTTCTTTCTTCCAAGGCAGAAATCCATACAGGTGTCGAGAAAGAGCCAATGAGAAATCTTGTTCCTTAGCGCACCGGAAACTGGAATGGGCTTACTTGAATGAGTTGCTTTGGAGATCGCATTATATGCGGCATTAGTGTAGAGTTTCGCTCCCAGGACGAGAAGGGAAAACGCGGTAGTTTTCCCAGCAAACTTTTGAAGGGTTTTCAGGGAAACTTCTTTCTGTCCTAAAATGCTGTCTCAGAGAGTGGTGAGGACTTTATCGGGGGGTAAAGTAAAGGCTTGTTTATCAGACTCGGAGAAGGAACCCAAATATTTAACTTTGATTGAGGGAATAGGGGAACTTTTCTTGATACCGAGAAAATAACCGAGCTCTAAGAGAATAGAACAAGCTATGAATGTAGCCATTCCTGACAGCTGGAAATCTGAGAATTGTGAGCAAGGATGCTTGAGGGGAGCGTAGCTGGCCCAGATGTTTATCATCAATGTAATTGGAGCAAGGGACGCCAAGCGATCTGATATGGGAGGTGGCAGCAATGCCAATGGAGTTGTAGATATATGCGCTGGCTTTCCAGCCAAAAGGAAGAGTCCTGTACAAGAAGTAGTAACCTTTCCACTCTAAGCCAAAATAGGTTCTACTTTGTGGATGAAGAGGAACATGTTCATAGCCGCTTTTATCGTCTAGGGTTGTTTGGAAATGGTTGAGTCCCACATACCGGGGTCGGTTAGTGATGTAGTCCAGGGAAAAGGGAGAGTCTTCAATCCAAAGGTTAAGAAACCGCTCCTCGTGGCACATTCGTTGTTTCGTTGGTTCTACATTAGTTGGCATGACTAGATGAGGGGGATCTACGGAACCCACCTTGCCATGAACTAGGAGGGAACCATTCTTGACTCTACCAATAATGCAGGAGGAGATGACATCTTTCTGGTTAGCACAATTTTTAGCATTGGGGAAAAAGTTCTGGGGAGGAATGGAGGAATCTAATTGAATTTACTCCCTTCTGAAAAACAGGAGCGTCAAATTACCCTTTGTAATTAAAAAATAAGTGTTCCTGTCTTTTTGGACTTCCATGTTGAGCCATTCCTCCATGCAACTTTATTGACTTCCACTCTTGGGTCTTCACCTGACATCACCTGCATTCCATCTTTGGTCACTTTGAACACTCAACCAATGTCAATCGCTGTCTCCAGGCTAAGGTTTTTGCTTTTTTCCAGGCAGTGTTACCTTACTCGTTTGTCCAGAGATTTGCATGCCATGGCATTCGGAACTAACTTGTTCAACTCTTTCATGTCCAGACCACAAGCCAGCAGATTAAGATCAGTGATGAAGGAGTCCAACATTTCCCCTTTTAACTGGTGTTTGTTCTCCTTTGGAATGAAATGGTGTACGTCTTTACTCAGATTTTGGTGATCATTCCCGTCTTCCATTTGGTATCTACTTGAAAGTCCTCCTGACCTTTCTCCCATGCTAGGCCAATTTCTAGGTGGTTAACTAGTATGTTGAATGGTGCCTTTGTCAGGCATGCTTGGTCTTCTCTTCAAATGCTTCTACTTACACACTATACACATGTGTAAAACTGATTCACTGATAGCTAATCTACACAGATTGGTTATTAAAACTTTTCTTAAATAACAAAATAATGCATGACAAACAACTAGAGAGAGAAAGAAAATAGAAATAGAAAAATAGTGGCCCTGTTCATCCTTGGCCAGTTGAATGATGAATTAGCATATCCTTCAGCCATTTTGCTTGATAGGTTCTGTTCAGTGGTACTCGAAATCCCACTAATTTGACACAAATATTTGGAATTTTCTTTGCTACTTTGTCCTTTTCTTCATCGAGTCTACAAATCTATAGTCTTTCAGGCTTTATCTTGCATGTGTTGTTGGCTTTGCTGCCTATACCTTGAGAGTTGCACCTATAATAAATATTGTTAAGAAAAAGAACTTATTTTGAATGTAATCAAGTCACACTATATAGCACAACCTAGGTCTTTTATGTATGTGGAGGATGTGGATACTATGAACAGTACATTCAAACAATGTTGTTCTTTCTAAAGCACCAATATACAGACTGTTGAGAAGCTAAGGCAAGATCATGACAGAATGGAGGGGGAGATCAAGTATGTTTATCAACATAACTGTTACTTTTATTAGACTTTTCAACACTATTGCTACATGCAAAACACTGTTACTTGTTATAAATGCATATTAATTTTGTAGTGATGATTTAAATCACATTTGTGTTATACTTAAGAAAAGAATGAACAAGGTCGTACACAGAAGGAGTGAGGATGCATCATTCCAAGATTTACATACATTATACACCTGGTCTTTGTTGGATAAAGATGGATGATATTTTCCTTCAGATTAATAACTATCCAGTGGATAATTCTTAGTAAAACCAACTATACTATCCATTGGATAACACCTTCCATGCTTTGAAGACCTTGGGCCTGGACAATATCTTAATGAATGATTAAGACATGAATTCTTCAACAAAATAGTATTTCAATTTCATGTACCTTCTTGTGTTTAAAAGAGTTCTCAATGTTTGTCTGGTACATTTAGAGCTTTACTCCATTCTTTAGTCTAAATGTGGATTCTTTTCTAAATCATTAAAGACGTCGTCTTACTGTTTTGTATTCTAGTGATGCCAATTCTCGTTACATGGAATTAAGTCAGCAACTGGATAGTGTGCAGGAAGAATTGAATGAAGCCAAGATGGACAAACACGAGAGTGCTCGACATCAGAAGAAGCAGGAACTGCTGGAGAGCATGAAGAGGCTCTTTCCAGGGGTTTATGGCCGACTTATAGATCTCTGTCAACCAGTGCACAAAAAGTTAGTTTAATTGCATTCTTTTAATGAATTGTCCTAGTACTTTATATGTTATGGCTTGAATTTGTTCTTGGTGAAATATTTCTCAAACCAATTTGATTATCCGAATGATAGGAAAATTACAACAGGTTCAAAGAATTTTTTGATCATTGCCATATAAAAGCAGGTATTTGCTGTGCTCTGCCCTGCAGACTTTTTTCAACAGGTTTTTTTTTTGTAAGAGGTTTCAAGCCAGTCATCTCACAAAATATTTATATGCTTTTCAGCTCATTCTGGGTCTACCTTTATCTGATATTTGTATCTTGTGGTGCATATTCCATACTTTTTTAATTTAACTTTTTCAGGTATACCCTTGCAATTACCAAGGTTCTTGGGAGAAACATGGATGCGATTGTTGTGGATACAGAAAAAACTGGAAAAGATTGCATTCAATATTTAAGAGAGCAGGTTTGTAAACAGTTACAGTTAGTGCTTTACTTCTCAATACTACTCAAGAATATTTATACCATACCATTTGTAGGAACACTTTTAAATGTTGGCATGAATAGTAATATTAAATTAGATATTATTTGTGCCTATTGTAGTATTAGCCGGAGAAAACAACAGAACGTGTTCCAAACAACCAAGATGGCAACTTTTTTATTGCACATGGTCCCAGTCATGTAACAACCCTACATCTCCCCCCAAGAATGTAAGACACCGAGGTGGGAGGGATGACAACAACAACAAATCAATAAATAAATGTTCAAAGTACGATAATGTTCAATCTTCGAAACATTCTGGCTTGACATCACAGCTCAATGTCTAGAGTTAATAATATTTCAAGGCCATTCTAACGGCTTTAAACATAATGTTCTAGACTGAGTAATTCTCAATGTCTATAAATCCAAGCGCTCTGGTGGCCTCACAACTCTTGCTGAACGAGTAGTTGAGACATTAGTACATGGGCCTTGTGGAGACTCTGCACCAGGGGCCAGGGGCTGTCCCTGGGGTAGTCAACATTGCTGGTCCTGCCTTTAGCTTCTGTGGTGTCTGCGGTGGTTGTTGTGATGGTAGTATTGGTGATGGCAGGGTTGGATTGGGGGCCATTGTAGTTTCTGAAAGCAGGTCATCTGTGGAATGTTAGGTACAGGGTGTTTGGTTGTGACCACCATGACAGAGCGGTTATGTCAGAGTGTTGCCTTGGTACTTTCAAGATAGGAGCAAGGTTGCTCAGTTTTTCCCAGAATAAGGCCATGGCAATCTTGATCTCTTGCCCACACATTGTCACTAGGATGGAGTGTTGGAAGTTCAAGAGCATGACTTGTCAAAGCTGAGCTGCAAGTTTGATTGATAAGATCTTTCTTTCATTTCCACTATCTGGTGTTCTTTGTGCTGCACATTAGGGTACAAATTGTTTGGGTGGGTAGGCAGTTGTTTGCAGGCGACGCCCCATTAGTAATTCACCATTTTGTTGGGGGATTGACGTGAAAGACAGAAGGGCACTGAAGATATCATCATTCTTTCCGAGTATGGACTTCGCTGTGTGGACTGCTCGTTCAACTTCGCCATTTGCTTGGTGAACTTGTGGTGTGCACAAAGCCATATTCGGTTGCAAATTTGGAAAAGAAGCTGCACTCTACTGGAGCCCATTGTTAGGTATTATCAGATCTAGAATGCCGTGGATGGCAAAGACTTCCTTGAGTGCTTGAATAACAGCCCTGGTTGTTTCATTGTGAAGTTCCGTAAATTCAAAACCACCTGGAGCAATAGTCCACAACGATGAGGTAGACTTTCCCTTTCAACTCAAACAGATTGGTTGCATTCCTTTCCCATGGACAAGATGGAAAGGACCAGTATGGATGCAGTCAAGGATCTGTATTCTCATACTCCTTGGGATAACTAAGCAGTCATCACACATGAGTAAATCATGTGCAACAGACAGGTGGCCTGCACTTTCCCAGTATGGGTGAAGGAGTGGCCGATGGGCATATAGGCAGGCTGCATTCTTCATCCACCTTCTGTGCATCTTGGATTTCTTGTAGTCACATAGCTGTGGTAGGTAAACAGGTGGTTGTCTGAGTTGTAGATGCCTCTACTTCTTCTTAAAACAACTTGTCTGCTTGCTCTGGGATGCCAACAGGTGCATGAGAGAGTGCATCAGTGGCTACTTGGTGTTTCCCAGGCACATACTGAACTAGATACATGTATTGCATAAGTCTCAGGCAGAAATGTAGGATGCGGGGAGGCTCTTTGAGAGCTCTGTTGAGTTCAGGAGTGTAGCAAGTGGCTTATGATCTGTCTCAAGAATAAAGGGTATCCCAACCACATAGTCTGAGAACTTCTCACTGGCCCATATGACAATAAGGGCTTCTTTTATAACGACTGCTTGACGTCTCTCTACTTCGTTTAGAGACCTGGATGCAAAGCAGGTTGGGCAGCATTCCCTGTTTCTTGGACCTGAGTAAGCACTGCGCCAATTCCTGTGTTGGAAGCATCTGCGGAGATGATAGTAGGTCACATGGGTCACAGTGGGCTAGTACTCCTGAGGACACTAGAGCTTCTTTAATTTGCCGAAAAGCCTGTTGTTGAGGCTCTTCAAACACCCAGTAGCTGTTTTTGTGCAATAGCTGGCAAAGGGGCTCGCTGAGGACAGCTAATCTGGGAACTTGCAAAGATGGTTTACCATTCCCATAAACTGTTGCAATCCATTGGCATCAGAGGGTGCTGGGAATTGGGCAATGGCACTGGTCTTGATAGGGTCAGTATGGAGACCAGAACCATCAATGATGTGAACCATGAACCTGATTGATGGTTTGGAAAATTCATTCTTGTCATTGAGGGTTAGTCCAGCTTCTTGCAGGTGGTGAAGAACTGCTCTTAGGTGTCTGTCATGCAGTGACTGATCAATGCTGTGAACAAGAATATCGGCCATTTGACAGATTGTTCCTTCCAGGCTGTCAAGGATTCTGGACAAAGTATGTTGGAAAATTTTTTGGTAATCTGTTGAAGCAATATCGTCCAAGCAGTGCTGTAAGCAGTCAAGACTCCTTGTCAAAGGGTATCATCAAGTTTTGAGAATATTGTGCTGTTTCCTAGCTTTGCAAGACTCTCTGTACTTTGCCATTAGGTTTGAGCACTGGAACAATTCCTGCACACGATTCAGTTGGAGCTGTCAAAGGAGAGATGACACTGTGTTTAAGCATTGCCTCTATCTGACTTTTCACCTTTGGTAACAGAGGATAAGGGATTTTCCTCAGATTGTACAGACAAAATGGTTTAGCATCAGCGCAAAGCGTTAATGTGGCATTCAGTTTTCAGCCAGGCAAGGCCAATGAAGAGTGCTGGGAACTCTGCCTTAAAATCTGTTGGTCCAGAATTCACTTCCTCTACATCCTTCTCAGCGCCAGTTCAACACATGCCTTTCTGCTGTAGTGAACATTTTTGATTGTGCAAGACATAGACAGGCTCATGGTTTGTCTGTATTTTAACGTTGCATAGAACTGACCTTTAACTGGTAGTCGGATATTCCCAGGGCCACAAAGGGTGTGAGAGGTCTGTTAGGCTAATTTTTTGAAGCCATTACCGTATTTACTCGTGTATAAGTCGACCTTTTATGACCAAAAAATCAGCCCAAAAAATCGCCCTCGACTTATACACGAGTCATACACAAAGACCTGACCAAGCAATCCAAGAAATTAGCATAACAATTGCCTGAAGTGCATTAGGAAAACCGAGTTTACAAGAGCAGTTCTAATTGTGCTTTAATTTTCGTAAGTTTTCGGCGCTTTCTTCGTCAACAAAAAAGTGTGAAATAATAAATGTTAAATGGTTCAAACTCAAACCTACTGGAGATGATTTCAATTGCATCTTTTGATCTGTGGAGCAGACATTTTTCTTAGAGCTTCGCTGCTGTTTACGGTGCTGAACTTTCGTCTTAAGCGAGCGATACAGTAGCTTAGTGACCTGGCAAATGCTGTTGCTAGCGTGGTCTCATTGTTAGCAACCAGAAATGGACCAATTACATTGCAACTACAGGTTAACTAGAAAACAATCCTTTGTAAGTGTTTTAGGTTATTCTTAACAAGGTCTCGACCACGTTACTTCTCACCTGTTTTACGAGTTTACGAAGATGTCTTCAAAACGTATGAAATATTCCGCTAAGTTTAAGTTGCAAGTCGTCAAGTTTGCACAGGAGTCAAACAACTGTGCAGCAGGCCGTGAATTCTGCGTCAACGAAAAGTTGGTTCAAGACTGGCGAAAGCAAGTTGAGAAACTAAAGTGCATGCCGAAGAACAAATGCAGCAACCGCGGGAAACCGTGCCAGTGGCCCGCAGTTAGAAGACCAGCTTCTCCACTGGATTGAAGAGCAAAGGCAGAGTGGCTACATCGTCACCCGAAACGTGATAACCATCAAGGCGAAGGCAATGGCTACTGAATTGCAGATAACCGGGTTCCTGGCTTCCAACTGCTGGTGTACGAAGTTCCTTCGACGGAAGAATCTTGCTCTTCGTCAGAAGACGAAGATTGCCCAAAAGCTTCCAGAAGATCTTGACCAGAAGATCACAAACTTCCACAGCTTCGTGATCAAGAGCAGAAGGAAGGAAAGTTATGAACTTGTTCACATCGGTAACATGGATGAAACGCCAGTCTGGTTTGACATGCCATCAACCAGAACCGTGAATGTGAAAGGTGCGAAAACTGTGTTGGTCCACACAACTGGTCACGAGAAATCGCGGTTCACTGTTGTACTTGCATGCCTGGCTGACGGAACGAAGCTGAAGCCCATGGTGATCTTCAAACGAAAGACCTTGCCAAAAGAGAAGTTTCCACCTGGAGTCCTCATACACTGTCATCCTAAGGGGTGGATGGACGAAGCTGGAATGAAGCTGTGGGTGGAGAAAGTATGGCGGTCACGACCAGGCGGTCTTCTGAGAAAGAAAAGTCTCCTTGTTTGGGACTCCTTCCAAGCACATCTCGTCGACTCAGTGAAGCGAGCAGTACGCCTAACAAACACCGACATCGCTGTAATCCCTGGCGGTTTAACCAGCATTCTTCAACCACTAGACGTTTCGCTAAACAAGCCTTTTAAAGATCGGCTTCGTGAACGATGGAACAACTGGATGATTGAAGGCCAGAAGAGTTTCACGCCTGCTGGAAACATGAGAGCGGCATCGCTTCCCACTGTATGTTCGTGGGTCCTGGATGCGTGGCGTAGTCTTCCGGCCGAAATGGTGGCCAGATCCTTTAAGAAGTGCGGCATTTCGAATTCGATGGATGGCACAGAGGACAAAATTCTCTGGGAGGAAACTGAAGAAGTACCGACCACTCCAGTTGATGATGAGGATGAAGATGAAGGAGTGTATGCAGACCACCTAACATCAGAAGAGTGGCAGAACTTGTTTGGCGACAGCGATGAGGAAGATTTTGCTGGCTTTGAGTGAGCAGGGACTTTCTCTAAAAACGGCTCCTTTAGGAGCCACCAAGTTAACAAAAGTCAATGACCAACAAACAAATTTATTGTGTCTTTATTTATTCTCTTCGTTTATTGCCTGCCCTGCCCTGCCCTGTTCTTTCTTTATTTTTTCTCCATTGCCCCGCGCGCGCAAACTTTGGAAAGCACGTGGAGTTATCTTAGTTTCCAGTACTCCTCAAATTCATAGTTTGGTTACCAAGTTTTCTAAGATGGCGGTGTTTTTATCGAGCGATCCTTCGAAGCTCTTCTGCATTCCTTTGGTCTTTTCATCTAAATCTCCTTTCAAACTCAACATCAAGATAAAGGTTAGTTAACTGCAATGCGATTTACTCCCAAATATAGTAAAATGCTTCCCTAGTAAGTCAAAGAGCTTGTGTGTGCTTAAATCGTGATGATGTAAACAAAGTCCTAATAAACTTCACAGTGCACGATTACATTTTCCTCGGCTTTTTTACCTCACCATGTTTTCAATACGTTCTTAAGAAGAGAACAATGACGTTTTGAGAAATTTCTATTGGTCTGAATTTTACTTCTCTAACCAGAAATGATGAAAAATCCGATTTTTGACCTTGAAAATGGGGGGTCGACTTATACACGAGTAAACACTGTCACTGAGGACCGTTACAGCTGCCCCCGTGCGAAGTTTGAAGAGAGTAGTTCACGTCTATCTGGGCTGTCCAATAAACCTTAGAGCAGCTATTGGGTTTTGCCAAGGAAGTATTCTTCGTCGCCGTCTTCTTCTACTTCATTTCCTTTGTTTGAGTTCTTCTTGCTGCAGCAGACTGACTGATAATTTCCCTTTTCGTGGCAGTTGTTGCAGGTGACATCTTTGCCTGTACATAATCGATGTTCGTGGTTCTGACAGCCGAACCAGGTGTATTCGCTCTTTGGGTGTGGTTTCTTAGACTCTGAAGTTTTAGTTCAGTTTTGAATCCTTGTGTTGTTTGGCATTATACAGGCTTCAACCAAATGCTGTGGAGAGAGAGTACAGGCAAACTGAACAAGAATTACAGCATCAGAACTAATGAAAAAAATAGACTAACTTAAAACTTTGCTTTGTAAGGTTCTGCAAGGCATAAAGGTCTGTGTCAGACCATTGGTCATTCAGCTGGAGCTTATCCCAGTGTCCATAGCACTAAGCAACTATGATTATTTTTACTCCCCCGGATAGGATGCTAGGCCATCACTGGGTTACTCTGCAGCATTCAATCGGCCAGTACTCATTTAAACACTTGGGTAGAGGAAGGCACTGTGAGAGTAAAGTGTCTTTCCCAAGAATACAACATAATCATCTTGGCTAGGGCATGAGCCCGGACCAGTTGATCTGGAGTCCAGTGCTTTAACCATGAATCAACTAGACTGGAACTGAAGCAGGAACAAGCCAGAATGATAATGGAATGATACCAAACCAGACTGGAACAAGCTGGAATGAGTTGAATGCATCAGAATGCACTCAAATAAAAAAGAATGTAGTGGAAAATCATCATGGTGTCATTGTACTATAATTCTAGCTCCTTGCGCTTTGGTCAAGTGTTTAATCAAGCCCATTTGACGTGTTTTTTAGTTAGTGAACTCAGTCTACATGATGTAATTGTTGGTGATAGTTTTGCCTTTTTTTGATAGCGAGCAGATCCCGAGATGTTTCTTCCACTGGACAGTATTCAGGTCAAGCCAGTCAATGAAAAGTTGAGGCAGATTGGTGGCACTGCAAAACTAGTTATTGATGTGATTAGATATGAACCACCAGTTATTAAGGTACTTCCATCATTATTGAGGTACTTAAGGTGGCTTACTACAGTTTTTCCGAGACTAGGTAGCCTTGCGCTACGATAGCCTGCCAGACGTCAGTATTAGTCGCGTGTGCAACCCTAAGAAGAAAGGAAAACCATTTCAGCACCTGAAGGGCGTTAAATCACTTTGGTACACGATGCGATAGTTTCAAACTCCGTTCAAACATGTGTTTAAGCCTGGGGCCAATTAAAATATGACAGAAAAGGTTGATAAACAACCGGTAAAAGAGCTCTAATTTACTCTTGCTTTCTCGTATGCAAGACATGGCGTCACATGAGCGCGTGCTTAAATAACTAGCATGTGCAATTCAATTCCCTTCCAAGGTTGTAAAAGCCAGTCTTGATCAAGGATTGCTCGAAAACCTGCCATAAAACCTATGATTAAATTTTCACAATTGATTTGTAGGGATGAATCGCATTTAGAGCCAAAATTATTTTAAAATCTATAAGACAGATCTTGAGCTATTTTTGATTTCACATTTACGTAGTTTGTGAAATAGATTTTTATTTTACTTTGTATGAATATTAAATCTGAGCCAATTTCTAATTCTGTCATTTAACCTACTAGTGCCCAGTCTCTCCTTAGGTACTTGAATGTTCATTTTGGCCATTGTTGACATTTTAATTAGCTTAAATTGTTCAAAATTCACATAAAATGGTAAAAAGACTTAAGCAAACGGTAAACAAAAAAAGGAAAACATCTTGCAACATTTTTCAAAAGAGTTTGAAGTTGGGCTGTTATAATTCATCAAACTGTAGTAAGCCACCTTAAGAGCAAATGCCCACACAAATAAAAAATACATGTAGTTGGGTAAGGCTTGAAAAATAGAATTTGCCCCACTGTTGCATATAGGTAGACCTCAGTAAAAGTAAAAATGCTTTGTTGTTTTTTTCTTCAAAGATCGTGGTATTTCTGAGAAAAATGACATTTCAAGCGACATTGATTTCATGTCCAGACATCAATCTAACAAGTCCTAACTGGGCTGAAAGTCAACCATTTTCATTTGCATGTTGCAACTATTGAGTGCAGAAAAGTTATAATACACCCAGCGTATTGCAGAACTATTCCTTGTCTTAATAAGCTCAATTTTGCCGTATTTACATACATTGAAGAGCCATCCTAGTATAGTTAGAATCTAAAATCTTTTGGAATTCTGAGATATGGCACATGGTCAAAATGACAATTCTTTTCACCAACTGACTAACTCAATGTTGAAGAACAATCTGGTTTTGTTTACCACCAAATAATTAGATTAATCCAATATTCACCTTTCAAAGCGGTAACAAAATGTAAGACATCACAAAATGTAAACATTTTGCAACTACTTCCATGAAGTAAATTCAAAGTTTCATGTCAACTACCATTATAGATGCATAGCTTTATGCTAGATTCTTTCCTCATATCACTTGATGAAACGACTTCTCAGCTGTAAAAATCAATGAAGCTGTTAGAAAAAGAATTTCAAAGGCCTCAAAGATAAGGTATGTGGTTCATAATGAATAACATCGATTCGTATTCCATGAAGAAAGAAAGAGAAAGACCTTAAGGTGATGCCTTAGTATTTCATTCCTCACCCCTACTGTGTATGCGCATAAGCGTGTGTATGTACACAACGTAAGAGATATCTCTCAGGCTAGGCTTGAAAGCAAATTAAATGCTCAATTTCTCTTAAACAAGCATGGTGACCTATATTTTTTATTGCGTAATTTTGGTGTAAAAATTGTCCTCTTGATTTTTAAACGTGGAGACTGAAAATCTATGTCTAGAAATTCAAAAACCTATATCTAAACCGTTTGTTGTTGCCACATGGTACAGACTACCTGATTCTCATTTTGGTCTTTTTTCACCTTTCCAAACTCTAATTGGGAAACTTGATTCTGAAAATATTGAATATTTTTTAATGGGAGACCTCAACTGTGATATGAACGCTACTCTATATGACAATAACACATGCCAACTAAAATGGATATCGTCAACATATATGGACTGCAGCAGCTTTTAAATGAGCCAACCAGAATAACTCCGATGTCTGCAACTTTAATTATTGACGTAATCTACACTAATTGTCCAGATAAAGTTGTTTGCTTGGGGGTCCCTCATATCAGTATTTGCAACCATATCATAGCTTTTGTCTATCGAAAATTATTGATTAATGGAATGTCTGGTGGGCACAATGCTTTAACCTATAGGAACTTTCGACAACTCAATCGAATAAATTTTCGAAAGAATATTGCGTCTCAATGTTGGGATCAGATATACACTTCAACTAATTCCAATGAAATGTGGCTACAATGGAAATGCTTGTTTGTACCTATTGTTAACAAGCATGCTCCATTGAGAACAATGTGTGTTCGCACATGCGGTTTCCCATGGATTACATCTGAGCTTAAGATACGAGTGCATGATCAGGATATTCTTAAAATTAACACAAGTAAATGTAATGATCCAAGTGACTGGACACGTTTTAAAAAACAACGCAATATAGTAAATAAGGAAATCAGGTAAACAAGTCGATCAGGACGATCTAAACAATTATTGTCCAATTTCGATGATCTAAGTTGTGGCCAAGGTCTTTGAAAGAATCGTCTACAATCAATTATATGCCTACCTAGAAGAGCGCAATATCATCTGTAAATATCAATCAGGTTTTCGTTCTATATTCTCAACTGTCACGGCTTTCCTTGAGGCCATGGACACTTGGGCGTACAGCAATGACTGCGGCAAAATCAATGCTGTTATTTTCCTAAAAAAAAAAAGACCTTTGACTCAGTTGACCCCGAGATCTTCTTGAGAGAGTTTGGCATATATGGAAATGCCCACAAATGGTTTCAGTGATATTTAGAGAATCACACTCAAATGTGCTGCATCAATGGGTGGCTCTCGAAAAGTTGTTCATTAAGTTGTGGTGTCACCCAGGGGACGATTCTAGGGCCTCTACTATTTCTATTATATATCGACGATCTTCCAAACTGTTCATCAAATTGTGAACTGGTTGTATGGTGACGATGTTACATATGCAGGTGATAATGCAGACAATATTCAGTTGCATTTAAATCAAGATTCAATTGGCTGATAGCAAACAAACTCACTCTAAATATGACGAAAACCGAATTCATGCTTCTTGGATCTAGGCAGAGGTTAAGTACTCTCACAGAATGCCCGACACTTGCAATTAATGACTTTCAAGTTAGCCAAGTCACTACCGCAAAATCACTTGGAGTGACCATCAATGACAAACTTGATTGGAGTGCCCACATCAAAAAAGTATCAAAGAAAGTTGCTTCTGGCATTGGGGCCATAAAACGAATAAGGGACCTTGTCCCTCAAGTGACCTTACAGCTAATATATCAAGCTCTTATACAACCACACTTTGATTATTGTAATATCGTTTGGGGAAACTGTGGGATTTACAAAATAAGTTACAAAATAGAGCAGCCTGTGTTTTGACCTGCTCACACTATGACGTAGATGCTGGTCAGCTGTTCAAACTTCTCAGGTGGAAAAATCTAACATGCCAGCAGCAAATTCAAAGAGCTGCAATGGTTTACAAGTCTCTGCTCGGGTTGGCTCCAATTTTCTAAGTTCTAAATTCGAGAGGCATGAAACCGCATATAACCTAAGGGACTCTGAGAATAAACTAAATGTTCCATTGTCGCGCGCAAACTATTGTAAAAATAGCTTTAGCTTTAGCTTTAGCTTTAGCTTTAGCTTTAGCTTTAGCTTTAGCTTTAGCTTTAGCTTTAGCTTTAGCTTTAGCTTTAGCTTTAGCTTTAGCTTTAGCTTTAGCTTTAGTGGCGCTATTCTTTGGAACACTCTTCCTTGCGACTTAAGGGAAGCAGAGTCCCTGAGGCAATTGAAATGCCTACTCAAATGAGATGCCTAAGGCACGGCATTCATGGAAAGCAGCTTTTTTATTTTCAATTATTCCCATTATAGTAAACATTAGGTATTAAATAATATATATTAAGTTTTTAAGCTGACAAATTTTTAAAAACCGTGTCTAAATAAAGATTAAAGTAAAGTAAAATTAAGATTTGAAGGATGCTCTGAGTCAGTGTGGTTTAGAATTGTGTGATTTTTCCAGAAATTATATATTACATTGCTCCATGTGGCTGAGATTTTTGAGTATTGCTTTAATAACCTTCGCTTTCAGCTACTGCAAAATGTAACGCAAACGAATGCATGTGATTAGGCATAAATGGGGTAAGATTGGCCCATCATATCTCTTAAGGACGTTCGCGCCCAAAAACTTCCCACACACAGATTTTTTTAAAACTTTGACTGACGGTAGAAAATGATAAGATTAGATAAAAACGTAAAAAAAAAATCGGGGGTCACCGAACTCGTTTTCAAGATAAAGCGTAGCTCAGACCATAGCATTTCTACGATTCTCAGTCATTCGAGGCGATTCTGGCCGGATTCATTACTATCGGCATATATTTAAGTTGAAGAATCATCTCTAAGCTATGAGTGTTTAACACGGCTTATATAGGCCTAATTGATAGATCTTTGCTACATATGTCATTAAATCTGCTAGAATTAGCCTTAAAAAAGACAACTTCTAAGTCACGCACACCTGTCTCCATGTACCAATTCGACCCTTTTTTAATAGTATATGACAAATAATTAAAACTTCCCACACACAGATTTTTTTGGTTTTTTAGTATAATGTAGAGAGTTAAAAAAGGAAGTGATCTGCCGAAAAAAAAGTGCGGGTCACCGAGCTTCCAACAAAAATATTCGCACACCAAGTTAACGCAAAGGTCATCGGCTCTATATTTTGTTAAGTTTTCGACTCTGTGCGCGCGCTTGAAAATGACGTGGCACGTGCGTGACCAATGAATAGCGTGCGCACTAGAGATGCGCAGTAGCAATGGGTGCGAACGTCCTTAAGCAAGCATGGTGACCAATCTTTTTATTGTATTTTTCAAAACAGTGCTTGGTAGGGAACATTCAAGGAAAGTTTTAGAAAATTGTTTGCCAACTTTTATTTCCGAGGAATCACCTTGAACGGTTTATACTACCATGTAGCATGAAAATTTTGCAGAAGTTTTATTTTGCGGATTGGCGATTTTTTTGTGGTTTGCAGGAACAAATTTTTGTGGTTCGAGATGACTGAAATTTCCGTTGGGAACTAATTTTTTCTCTGTTCAAGTAGCAGAATATTTAAGTGGAAGAAACCTTAATATGGTATTTTCAACTTTTATTTTACGGTCTGTTGAGTCAAAGTTCAATCTACTTGCATATTTAATGGAGAATAATACGGTAATCACTGTAATATCTTACTGCACAAAGGGACTGAACAACAGCAAAACAAAACAAAAGCCTATCCCTACCATACACAACAAAACACTCTTTCATTAATAGAGTAATGAAGTTTTCCACGACCGATATTTTCAATTATTATTTTACAAGAAAGCAGTATGAATGTAAGAATGCAGAGGGGATTTCGAGTCAAAAGATGTAGTATTAAGATAAACGCTGGGCAAAACACCAGTGACATTGCAATAGACCCTTTTCAGTAATTCCCAATCTGGAGGACAAACAATGGGTGTTTCTCCCCTGAGAGAAACAAAACCTTTCAAATGCAAAACAATCTTATTGTTTTGTCCTCCAGTGGGTCTACTGAGATGGGCATTCCAGTAATGTGTGAGCTTACCTCACATTGGTTGATCAATTTTATCAATGTACGCAGAAAAATCACGCGATCATCGACAGTGGATGGAAAAAATGTGGCACAGATGCCCTAGCAAGTGGTGTTCCTTCAGATGACCCATTCGCACCATCTGATGAACTGAATTGCTGTACACTTGACATTTTTGTTCCTTGTACAATGCTTTCTTTGCGTAACAGACTACCGCATTATGTTTCAGTCCAATTTATAACGCCACAGTGGCCCAAGTTCATTAAAATCAGAATTTATAATTTGACTGAACGAAGTTAATCTTTGCGGTGTCTTATTTTGAGTTTTTTTTTTTTTCTGCAGGAATTAATTTTTGCGGATCGAGGTCAATCCGCAAAATTCACAAAAATTAGAACCCGCAAAATTTTCATGCTACACGATAGGCCTCCAACCTCAATACACATGGAACAGTGATCCATCTAGAAAAAGGCTGTAGTGAGTCCGGGGAGTCACATAGCCAGTTAACTATGAGTCCTAGATCCATGAACACGACTCTGTCTCATACCCTTGGGGACAAATAGCATGTAGACACAAGTTGGCAATTTGGTGTTCTTGAAGACCAGCATGTCGACAGAGTACAGTATTTTGAAAATTCCTCCCCTTGGACTCCTTGCTCAATCCGTTAGACTTCTTAGCTTTCGTACAGATTTTACAATACATAAAATTGTCACGATTGGTCTACTAAGAACGAACTGTTTATTCATCCTAAGAAGACTGAATATGTGATCTTTGGAACGGCTATGAAACGCAACCAGATTAACTCTGGCAATCTTAGTGGTGTTTATTTAGGAGAACAAGTTCTTAATTGTAGACTTTTCTATAAGTATTTAGGTGTCTATCTAGATCAATCTCTATCTTTTAAGGAACATGTCACTTGACTAGTTAATAAGGTATCTAGACAGCTTGGCTTGTTAAGTAGAGTAAGAAATAGCCTCACTGTCCATGCAGCTGAAAGGATTTTTACAGCTATGATTCTTCCTAAATTGGATTATTGCGATTTTGTTTGGAACAACTTGGCACCTTCGAGATATCATGCATTACAGCGTTTACAAACGAGAGCTGCTAGAATTATTTTAAAGGATAGTAGCCTTAGCCACGAGCATTTGTTACGACAATTAAGTTGGATGTCACTTAAGGCACATTGTAATATGCATATTGTCACTTTTGTCTTTAAATGTGTTCACAACATTGCTCTAGATCTCTTCAAGGAGTATTTTGTCAGAACTTTTCACAATTATTCCACTAGGCGCAATGGTCTCGACATCTTTGTCCCAAAGGTTTCAACTGAATCTGCAAAGAAAGGCTGTTACTTTTTTGGAGCTCAAGTTTTTAATAATTTGCCATCGAGTATGAAAGAAACCGAATCTCTTTTAATTTTTAAAACATTGGTTAAGGACTTTTATATTGGAAACTCTTAGAATTTTTAATTATTGTATATATCATCTTACTTCATTTTGTAATGTTTTTCGGACTTTTGATGTTATTTTAATTCTATTTTTAGTTGTTCAGGGCACCCCTTGATAACAGCATTTGCTGACGGGTTTACCCTGATTAAATATGTTAATATTATTATTATTATTATTATTATTATTACCTACTCATATCCTATCCATGGCTGTTAGTTGTGAAAACGTTAATGGACTTTGCTGTGTATGCGGAGATGCTCGTGGCCATGTAAAGCTACAATAACCTAAGCTTAGACGTTATACAATTTGAACTGCAGAATGTTGAATTCATCTTTGTGTCTAAGGTTTCTTTTGCAAACAAATAACAAAAAAAAGAAGTTTTCTTAAGGTCAACTCCTTGAGTTTCCACTATCGAGAGCCTGTTGATATCTACAAGGACTTCTCATTCGTCTTTTCATTCATAGTAATTAATCTTTTTCCCAAAAAACATGTCAGTTAACATGGTTTTTATATTATTTTATACAACTGCAATGAGAATACATCAGGATTCTGTGGGAAACGATAAAAAAGCCTGTTGCAAACTCTTTGCTCAACTTAGCAGAGGTGTTTACGGCTGACTTTTACAGTCAGTAGTTTACTGTGGGATTGTAGACGAAGCTTGCCATTAATTTTGTAAGTAATTCAGTGCTTTTGAAAGTTAAATTAGGAAATGGATGATTAGTTTTTGTTTACTGAGAGCTCATTCAACTAAAATGCAAAAGAAAGCATAATAGCTTTGAAGTTTTCAATGTTCTTGACATCTCAGTCATTCATTTACTGATTTAAGCTTGCAACCGTTTAACAGGCTATTTTTTCTTGCTGTTCTGTAGACTTTGTTGTCATTACCTAATGATGTTGCAATTGATTTATAGAAAGCTCTGCAATTTGCCTGTGCAAATGCCCTTGTCTGTGATGGAATGGAGGAAGCACGTAGGTTGGCATTTGGCGGAGCAGAGAGAAAGAAGACAGTCTCATTAGATGGAACGCTGTTCCAAAAGTCTGGTGTCATTTCTGGTGGAGTGAGGTACCATCAGTGTTACTATCAGATTCTTTAGATTTCTTCGTGTGTCTCAAAATCCAGTTTTAATGTACTGATTAACTTTTATAAGTTAAGAACAGAAATTTTTTTGGAAATAATTTAACTACAGTCACAGTGGCAAACTGTGTAGAAAATTTTTTTTTCTTTCTTCAAAGAAGTGCTTTAATGTGTCTGCATAACAGTTTTGGACAGCGATTTTGGAATTTCATTGTGTTTGTTTGTTTTTGTTTTTGGCATGAAGTGATCTAAAGGCCAAAGCCAGACGATGGGATGAAAAACAAGTTGATGGACTGAAACGTAAACGTGACAGTTTCTTGGTGGAATTAAAAGATCTGAGCAAACATCGTAGAAAAGAACCAGAACTACAAAACTTAAAGTCACAGATTGATGGACTTGAACATCGATTGAGATACTCTACAAAAGACAAAGAAACTACAGTAAGCTACTCTGTCCTAACAATGGTCTGCCATAGAGGGCCTAAAAATATTATTTATGAACACGCTTAGAAACTGTCATTGATTGAAACTGTCAGTTTTGGTTGAAAGTTTGCTAAATAGAGCAGCTATAATTCATCCATATCCCAGATTTCCACTCATTTTTTTGTACCTTTGCAGAAATGCTGAAAGTGTTTTATGTATTGAAATAACCACATCAACTACTGTAGAACTGTTTCAGATGTAACACTACATAGACAGATGAATAACATATGTATTACATTGATGATGTCAATTTTTAGGAGAAACAAACTTTGGGTGAGATTTCCAAGGAATTGAAGGTCATCAAAAAAGAACTGGATAGCCTTGAGGTATAGTTCGACAACTCTTTCATGATGCGTCATTATCTCCTGATTAGGATACACAAGACTAGGATTACAAGTTTTCCTTTACACTTGTAGCAGGTCAACCAAACTTTGTACATGATTGGATAACGGTCTCACATAATTATGAACTATAATCTTATTTTGGACCTCTAGTCAGTAAAGTGCCACATTTAACAGATTAGACTAACGTACTTGAATAGGTAAGGACTTGACTTCCTTTAATCAAAACAGTCAAGTTATGTCCCTTGGGCCACAGAAGTCACTATCATGGAAAAAAGCACTTGTAGACAGAAAATCATGCTCTGAGTTGGTAAATTTGTTTTTTCTAGGAAGGGCTTTGGAGTTAACATCTTTTAATTGGCTCAGTGTGAGTCATCTTTCATCAGCTACATGTACTTTATGTAGGTAATGACAGTTGTGGAATTAAGGAGCAGAGTATTCATAGAATTTTCAGTAGACTAGTGAGTTTATGGCTCCTGGTAAGGAAGCGTAAAAAAAAGTAATCCGCTGAATGGGACAGCAGGGTGTGTAACTGTCACAATAACAATAAAAAAGAACATTGAGCCAATTAAGAATGAGGATGGCCCAGGCCACCTGGTTTTAAAAGAAAGAAAGATAAAAAAGAGATTATAATGAACAGCACGATAATATTTGACAATCATTTTATTTGTTATTGGTTACTTTAGCCAAAAAGGGAGAAGTTGCTGCTTTCTATGGCTGCAAGAAGTGAAGAGATTACCAACACAGAAAAAAAAATGAACAGGGTGGAGGACCAGGTAAGCCATTCTTATTAACGGAGCTCCGACTGCCCATAGGGCCACCAAGCCAAGCCCCATACTCATACAAACCCCTAAATCACTTTTCTTATGATAAAAATGGCTAGGGGTACTGCTCGTGGGCGCTTGCGCAGGAGAACGTCACACAACATGGTGGCCATACTACAGCATGTCAACAACAACAAAAACTTCATGTTTTTGTACCTCTGCAGAAATGCTGAAAGTGTTTTATGTATTGAAATACCGGTAACCTCATCAACTACTATAGAACTGTTTCAGATGTAACACTCCATAGACAGATGAATGACGTATGTACTGCAAACTCTGATCCCCCTGAACACCGCGAATCTCAACCAACCCTTTGCGTCGTGCCACTGAACAAAATAGTAATTTATGCTAATTTGGGATTACCAGAAGTTCATTTTTTTCTTGTTTCTTTACAGGTTTTTAGAGGATTCTGTGAACAAATCAATGTGGAAAACATTAGGTGTGCTTGTATCATTAAATCTTAAACTTAAAACACTTAGAATTATCTCTTTTTCAGCTTCCTGAATTACCTATGTATGCAGTAGTTATTAGGTTTGTTTAGTCCCCCATCAACTTCAAGTTGACGATAAATATCATGGTTAGAGTATTTTTAATATGCTTACGTGCCTAACCACATTTTCCTTAGGCTGGGTGTTGTCAAAGATTGGAGATTGGAGAGCAACAAGTTACTTTAGTGCTAGCAGAAAAAGTGTGAAAGCAGTACTTATTCTAATTTTGGAAGTTGCTGTCAGTAAATAATAGTTCTGGGTATTTTGGAGAACAACTACAGCTGCTGAGTTTTTGTACTTCCTTTTGGAACAGAAACCCTGCAGTTACATATTTAGCTTGGGCAAGTTTTAAGTACACTTATATAATTATCATGCATTGTGTTTGGCTAATCTTTCAAATATCTCCATTCATCTCATTCAAAGCTGCACAAGATCATTACTTTCTATGGTACATAATTCACCATTGGTTTAAACCCAGACAGCTGTCTGGCTATTAAGAGGTCTAGCTCGAACTTTAGCATCATTCGCTATACCTCTATTGTAAGTGTTTTTAGTCTTCTAAAATGATAACTCCCACCCTCCCTCCCTTTAGAGGCATGATTGTTGTTATTGTTTGAATACATTTGGGTCCACCTCTCATATGATACTATTGGTTAACTCTTGCAGCAACTTCCCCAAGCTGTATTTTTCGTTAAACTAGTGGTGCTATGTTTCAATCTTTACGCCTATTCTTGTGCAATCTAGCACATGCTGGCGGAGTCGGTTTGTGGTAATCTTGAGCAAGTTGCAACTGTGTAAACTCTAGCACGGTGCTGACCAGAGGCTTCAGCTAGTAGTGGCGTTTTGAGTTAGGCTTCTAGTATGTGTAAACTTTCACCCTGCCAACTTGTTTGAGGCAGCGCATGTTTCACTGTTCTAAAGTGTGTGCCCTGGGTGGGGGGAGGCTAACAGTTACTCATCACATACATGTTCAATATTATAATGGTTGCAGTCTGTGTTCATTACACTCCACACAACTGTTGGAGTATCTAAGTAACAGTCAGTAGTAACAAATCCTGTCTGTTTATTGTTTTATTTGAAAGGCAATATGAAGAAAAGCAACTCAAAGCTCAGCAAGAACGAGCTCAACGGCGTCTGGAGTTTTCAAACCAGGAGTCTCGCTTGATGAATCAGGTCAGGATTTCATGTGCAAATAATTTTGTCTTGGCCAGTCAGTGCTCAGCATTTGAAAACTTGAGTATGCTTGAAGGCTTGTAATGTCATCATAGAATGATGTAGATAGCATGTTATGGTTTAGAATGTCTTACATATTAGCTAACGTGGAAATTGAAGAGAAACAGATGTGTAGAATCCATGGAAAGAACTCGACAACCTAGCACAATGTGTTTAACCATTATGGCAATCCATGAAAGCACGAGGTCCCAGCATGCATTACAAGCAAGGAACATGCATAACAAACACATTCTTGGGCATAATCGTACACCTCCCTTCCTAGTACAATCAAGTGAACTGATTAAGATAAAGAAAATTGCATGTCTGCAAACATTGTTCCTTCCGCCTGGATTTGATGGCAAACATGTACTATTACTTAAAATTTGACTGCCAAATATAACAAGACTTGATATAGCACAACACTGTCTCTGAAGGGCATAAATGCAATAACTGTCTCCTAAACTGCCCTGATAGAGTCACACACATTAGTCTAGAGGTGCAATCCATTAGGCAGCTTAACAATTCTCCCTAAATGTGTTAGTAATGGAGCTGTTTGACTTGGTACAGGCTGCACTGGAGCTTCAGTTGTAGCTCAGTTGGACCAGTCATTTCTTGTGTGTCCTGAACAACATGGTTGCTCCTAGTATTGGTGAAAGTGACTTGCTTGTCTACCTTTGAAAGGTACTGTAACTCAGCTTTGACAAGAGCAGATCTGTTATGTTGTACTGTGCCCATCTCTGTTTCAATGACAAAGGAGCGAAGATGCTGAGTGCACCCTTGTATCTGCCCTGGGCGGTCCTGGACTCTGATCCATACTGAGTCACCATTTGTCAAGTGTGGGAGTTCCTTTGCTTGATGTCATTGATTAAAGCTTTGCCTTTGGTTGGACCTATAGATCTCTTCTTTCTTCACGCTCTCTTCAAGTCTCTGGGTGCCAATGTCTTTGGTGAGAGACCAGTTTGCAGGGGAGTAGATCTGTAGGTGAAGAGTGCACAGTAAGGGTCATCATTCTTCTTTGACAGTCCCTTTACAGTCCCTACTTCCCTTTCAACTTCTCCATTGGCTCAAGGGTATCTGGGAGAGCTAGTCGTGCAGAGAAACCTATATTTTGCAGCAAACTCTTGGAAGGATACTTCACTAAAACAGGGTCCATTGTCTGAAATCACTATATCTGGTATACCATGGGTTGCGAATAGCTCCTTGGCAGCTGTGATCACACTCGTTGCAGTTTGTGTTGTGAGAAGTTTGATTTCATCCCATCTGGAATAGTAGTCAATGGTGATAAGGTATGTTCATCTTCCATACTCAAACAAATCCATGCTAATACTCTCCCAAGGGTGACTGGGAAAAGATGACGGCATCAAGGGCTCCTTGCATTCTGGCAGCTCCTTTGCACATGTGAAGCATGCTTTGACCATTCTTTGATGGCTACAGATAGCCCACACCACCAAGCTGACATTCAGGCTCTAGCACGGCATTTGCTTATACCAAGGTGACCACGATGGATGCAGTCTAGTATGTCCAAATTTAGACCTTGTGTGATTACGGTGCGTTCATCTTAGTGGAGAAGATCGTCAACAACTGCTAAGTGAGCTCTGCTCTCCCAAAATGGCTTGAGTAGTGGTTGATGGGGTATGTATACTAGCCAACCCACTTGGCAATCCCCTCTAACTTGCCAGTGGCTTGTGATCAGTTTCTAGGGTGAACCTGAGTCCAAGGACATACTCTTCAAGACATTCAAATGCCCAGGTTAAGGCGAGTGCTTCCTAAGGGATCTTGAACGTATCACTAAGGGACCTTGAAACGTAACAGATAGGACGGCGAAGAAGAACTGCTCCCAGCCCTGCTGATGACGCATCTGCGACAATGACTGTTTGACAGTTGAGGTTGTAATGTGCAAGGTTTTCAGGTGATGCAAGCTTCTCTTTGACTCGCTGGAATTCTGTCTGCTTAGGCTCATCCCAGTACCAAGCATGATCCTTGCATGGGTGCATTGATGTCGGCTAAGCCAGGGACACATTTTCCCAGTGGTTAACCATGCCTATGAACCTCTGTAGTTCTGCTACATTTGTGGGAGTTGGAAAATAGCCAACAGCACTTGTCTTCTCTGGGTCAGCATGGACACCCTGTGCATCGACGTGTCCTAGGAACTTGAGTCTTCCTTGAGAAAACTCGCACTTCCGAATGTTCAATGTCAAGCCAGCTCTTTGAAGGCAAAGCAAAACTGCTCGGACACATACATCATGTCCTGTATGGTTTCTTCCATGGACAAGGATATTACTTCATCAAGCCCCTCCAAGATGGCTGATATGGTCCGCTGAAATATTTCAGGTGCGGAACTAAATTCCAAAGGGCAAGCAGTTGAAGCAAACACATGCATTTACATTCGGGCTTTGACCATGCTCTGATTTCATGTTTCATGGCTGATTTCAAAGCTTTTGTGATTTTCCACTAAATCCACATGTCTAGAGTCGGTGGCCGTTCCCTCAAATGAAATCCTTGTTCTGCTTTTGTGCTTCTGACTGACGACTCATTTGTACTGCCATTTCGAGGGTTAAATCTGCTTTGGCCTGAAGTCAATCTGATGACAAGTCGTCAAGAACACCTACTACAATTCAATCTCAGATAAGGCCATCTTTTAGCGAACTGTCTTGTGCAAGCCTATATAAATCTTGAATGAAGGTGTCCACTGACTTGCCAGCCAACTGGTGCCGCTTGTTAAAGAGGGCTCGTTGCATGATTGAATTGTGGCAGCGCGAACTTCGTCATATGTAGCTTTGGTTCATTGAGGCGGATAGTGACTAGAATGTCGTCTGCACAGTCTCCCACAACATAGAGTAAGGTACTCACTTGTTCGTACTCTGGTTTAATTTTGAGGCCAGAAGCTATCCTATAGCATTCGGAACGTCAGCGCCACCGCATCAAACACTCCTGGTTTGGTCTGTTTGCTCCATCAAATCGAACGTGAAGTGGACGTTGACTCGGTTGTTGTGAAAGAGTTTGATTTTGTTCTGGTCCCAGGGGCAATCCTTGTTGTGGTACTGGTTTGGGATCAGGCATTTTGAGGGTATCCCACCACTGCAACCATGTAGAATCCGTGGAAAGAACTCAACAACCTAACACAACATTTGATTAATCAACATGACAACCCATGGAAGCGTGAGGTCCCAGCATGCATTACAAGCAAGGAACATGCATAACAAATACATAGTAGCTTGAAGTCAGAACTGTGCAGTTAAAGTTATTTGCTATCCAAGAGGAGAGGAGTGTTGGGAGTGAGCGATGTCTTTTGATGTCCTTCTCAGTTGTGATTCATCCTAGTCAAGATAGTCAGTCACTAATTTTTATTCTTAAAACAGGAAAAAGTATTTTGCATAGAAATAGCATTGGTACATGTACTTCAAATTCATGGTGAATGTCACACTATGTTTCTGCTACTGTAATGTTATATTTTTAAACAAAAAAAAATAGTTAGACTTAAACCACCCATTTAAATTTGCAGTGAAAAGGAAACACCAAAATATTTTTTTCTAGATAAACAAAGAAACTTTTAAAGGTATAAATGCACTTCTTGGGTTGTTTGAGACCTTGACTTAGCAGGTTCCATAGCCTGTTTTTGTTCCACTGACCAAGAGTCTGGAACAGGCATGTTTCATTGGACTTTGGACATTCTTTTAAGTTATGAGGTCCAAAAACAGTGCAGAATGATTTCATGCTGCAGACTGCACTCAGGTTAACCTGTTCTGTAGTCTGCAACTGTCATACACCTTTTTGGACCACTAAAACACTTTAAAGGTAATGAAAATGAACTGAAAACTGGAGATAGGTCTCAATTAAACAATGCATACAGTATTGTGCAAAGTAATGCGCACAAAATACGCAAATTTCGTTCTTTGTTCCCGCAATTTTTTGATGAAAGTTCGATCAAAACTTCCCTTGAACAAAGGACGGTATTTCTTCGAATTTTCGATTAGTTAACAAAAAATCGCGAGCACTAACAATAATTCACTAGCCTATACACGAACCTTTGCAAGGCACGAAACGGCAGTTCGCCAGCGTTTGTGCAATTTTCTTTTTGCAACTAATTCATGTACAAAAAAACTGTCATGTAACTTACACAAGATAAATTTGGATTCATGTATTTGTTCGAAAAATTCATGCCAGAGAACATGGTATGTAGTCACTGATCACCATATAAGAGGATAAGAGGATAACATACAGTGTTATCTATGAAATACGTTACTTGAATCTAACATATGCTTAAAATTTGTGAAAAGTTTTCCAGCAGGTTCGTTCTCTTGAGTTCAGTTCATATGCAGAGAATTAGAATGTACTTCCCACATTATGAAGACAGTGAGCTTAGTTTGTTCCACAAGCAAAACAAAAACATCTCCAGTCCTGGGTATTATTTAAGCCGCTAACGAATCAGCCACAAACAACTTGTGAGGAACTTTCAATCAAAACACACCTTTCTCCAGCTGGAGAAGGGAATTTCTATTATAGTAAAAGGAACAAAAGGCTTCCCAAAAAGTCTTCCTGTGTCGCAGCTGCTTCTTTTATTCCTCTTATAGCCTGGGAGCATAAAAAAAAAACGTATTTTGTAATAAAAGTCGTACAATTGATTACTCAATAAACATGATATCTAAGGCCGGGGCAGATGTAGTGAGAACTATCGCTAGTTATAAAAGTAGTGGGTGTGCTTTGCTCCATTTTCGTTGCGTTTGTAGTATATTCTTTGGGACTCTTAAACTTACTGCGACAAACAATTCTGGAAGACCTCCATTACAGTAGTACAACCATTATTCGTTTCTCATATTTATTACGAGTTTTTAACTTAATAAGCCTTGCCAGTGACGAGACCTTCGCGTGGTGGACGAACTCACGGCAATCCCATGTTTTGCAAGCTTCTTCTGGATCTATTGGCTTTTCATCTTGCCGTTTTAGCGCATCTCCTGATCTATAAATACTTTTGCATCTGTAGACAGCTTTGCTGCTCTTCTCGAGCATGGTATATCTGTTACGAATTCCTGGTTATGAATGGTCGCTATGGCAGCAAACAATGCAAGGCCGTGTAGAGACTGGGGTTAGCATGAAAAATCTGTGTTCTACATGCTGTTAAAATGGCGTTTTGGCAAGTATCACCAAGTACATTTATTTATCAGAACTGTGGTGTTTTGGGGTTGTGGATTAAGTCAACAATTGAGTGTTCTTAGTGAAATAACCAGGTGAGTTTCATAGCTAACAGTTCATGGAGTTGTGATCTTTTTTCGGTGGGTTAACGGCTTCTTTCACGCTTGATCTTCTGAGAGGTCATTTATGTATTTCACTCATAGTTTTTGCCTATTGATGAACGGAAGATTGTAAGAAAAATTGCAGCGAATTATCGTTCGAAAAATCGCGGATCAATTTCGGGAGGAACGAATTATTGCTCGAATATTTGCAACAAATTATCACGCAACGCGAATTATCGTTCGAAAATGCGGGGAAATTTCCTTGAAATATCGTTTCACGCGAAATTTCTTCGAAAAACCAATACTTTTTGCGTAAAAAAAAAAACACTATTTCACTCCTGCTTACTGACATCTTGCATCTCAAGTTTGTTTTGCTTTTAAATTGCACATTTTCTATTATGCAAATTGATTTCAAAATGTTATCAAACACACCCATTTTTTTCAATGATAAGTACTTTTACCTCACTCCAATCCAGACCTCAGGGTTAGAATCTTAAATCTTATTAACAATGATTAAAGGTCAAATGATCCAAAATTTAAATATAACACTTTTGGCTTTAAAATGGCTGAAGAAAAGACCTTTAAATTTTCAATGGTGAGAAATATTTCCACTAAGATTTAAACCTTGCTTACTAGCAAACCTGGAATGGGAAACAAAAGTAGTTGAGATACTTTTAGAAAACGACACTTTTCAATATTTAACCTCTTTCTTTTTTACATGCATCCCCCCCCCCAAAAAAAAAAAAAAATTAACCACTGCCTGGTTAAAGGGGTCAAGTTTCTAAAGAAACTGTGGTGCTGCGTCGGTAGGAGTATTACAAGATAATTTGGTTTTATGAACTGGGTTGATAACGTGACTTGGCCACCATAAAGAGATTCGGAAGCTGACGTTTCGAGCGTTAGCCCTTCGTCGGAGCGAATCATTCGCTCCGACGAAGGGCTAACGCTCGAAACGTCAGCTCTCGAATCTCTTTACGGTGGCCAATTCACATTATCAACCCAGTTCATAAAACCAAATTACACTGCCTGGTTAGCTCAGTTGGTAGAGTGCCAGTCTGCTGTGTGGAAGGTCGAGGGTTCGAGCCCCAGACTGGACCAACGCTCGGGGTATTAAAATAACTGGGGAGAATGTGCTGCCTTTGTAATTTCATCTGCAATGGTTAGACGTTCAGGTCTTCCCGTATAAAGACTATAAACCATAGGCCCTGTCTTCTGCATCTTCAATGTTACATGGTTAGCAGGGGACATTAAAGAACCCACAAACTATCGAAAAGAGTAGGGCACGTAGTTCCCGGTGTTGTGATCTGGCCTTGTCTCTTGGGTCGGTGCTTTCAATAGGGTTAACCTCATTGCACCTTTCCTCCTCGTAGCTTTGCTATGCTACTCTTCTGCCAAAAAAATTTCCATGGTAATTCACTGTTGTGTAGGTGCAGTGGTTTCCACAGTCTTAGAAATAGAAAAATCAACATTGTTTCAGTGGGAAATGTTTCCAAGACAGTTGAAAGTAGAATTTTACTGTGAAGTGTCTCAACAATTGTCGCTCATTTGCAACTGCTGTCTAATTTTTAAGTTAAACCTCCTACTGTCAACATTTCTGAGAGGGCTGGTAAACCTATCATCACTTTGTCTTTTTACAGTTGGAGTATGAGAGAGGTAGAGACACCAAAGGTATGTAAAATAGTTTATTAAAATAGAGTATTATAAATGAAAACTAAAATAATAATTAACTAAGAATAATTCTAGATGTAACCTACTAAGAATGTTCCATCAGAAAAGGTGGCTGTGGAAAGCAGGGTTGTTGAGCTTTTTACCATGGAAAAAGAAGGAATATTTGGAATGTGCCATCCTGGAAACTACAAAAGAGACAAAAATGTCACCAATTTATGTAAAACACAGAGAGTTTGATTCAAAGCATTTAATTGAAAAAAGCTTATAAATTTACTACCAAAGCCACTGGATGATGGGGAAAAGCAATCACAAATTCATGGGGAGATCTTGATTTGTCCTTTTATTTCATGCCTTTGCCAACCTGATTGATTCTGAGCTCATTTGAACTCATAGACCCTTTGTATAAATGGCGCCTAAATTTGAATAACAATACTTTATTTTTCACATGAATGTGAGGCTAAGGATGTATATGTATTGTTATTCAAATTTAGGCGCCATTTATGCAAAGGGTCTATGGCAGCCGCAGAGCTATATTCCCGAGGTAATACCTTTTAGCTTTTGTGGCATTTTTCCAGCAGAATATTGATACATTTACAGGAGTTTATGTGAGGAATATTTCAGTTTCGCTTACTTTCCTGGCATGTGTTTTTCAACTCAAAGATGAACTCTGTGTATAAATTTTGCAGCCTTTTTGTATCATCACTTGTTCAGTTTAAAGTGAAATATTCACAACATGCAGTTGATTTGTAGTTTCCAAAAAAAATTAATATAATTTTTTTCGTTCTCCCTTGTTGGATCCAGATTGATTAAAAAAAATCATTTGTTATTACTATTACAGTACCCTCATAGAAACGTCCAGACACACAAAAACTGTTTTTGATCATCTTGCCACATACCATCCCAGAGTGGAACCATCTACTCCAGTATATTCAGGGCCCGGTTGTTCAAAACCCCGATTAAACTAACCTCCGATTAAGCCTAATCATTGATTAAAACCACTAACACCGGGTTAGCTAATCGGTGGTTTGGAGACCGTTGTTCGAAGCCCTATTAGAGGCCCGATTAGTTAATCGGCGATTAACTTCGCTAATCGGAGATTATATACTACTTATTAACCGAGAGTGACCATTATTATGACCATGCGAACCTGTAAACAGTTTGAATTGATGTTGACATTTTATTGTGCAATAGCTGATCAGGTAAAAGATCAAACCACAAGAGAGCAAGCCACAAAGCTAAATATCATTTTTAACCTAATTGGCTTTTTTCCTAAAACAGTAACATTCCAGAACTAATTAATCTTATTTTTCATAGTAAAAGAGAACTTCATAGATGTGCAGTTTCTACCCATAACTGGTTTTTGAAAGCCTGGTTAAGCACAGTATAAACAACGACTGGACTAGTGATCTTTTTTGCCCAGGGCATTTCAAATGTTCTTGTGTGTCTAAATAATTATGTTAAATCAAGTGAAAGTGTTTTCAAGTTAGTTTAAATACTTAACATTTGCACCCAATCTAAATTTGGCGTATTTTGGCTACTGGGGTAACCAACAGATATTATACTTTATGTAATTAAGCAATTTTGCTCATTTGACTTAAAATGTAACATTCTTGTCTTATTAAACCCTTTGTGAACTTTTGGATGAAGATTGTATTTTCCAAGCATTCAAATGGTGCCATCTGAGTAATAAAAATAATAACAATAAATATTTCGTTTTAGGGAAACCCAATAGGGTGATTTTACTGAATTCTTGAAATAACAATTGATGTAATAGTGACAACCTCAAAAACTTCACTTGCTGTTTTCATTAGTAATTCTATTTGACAATAATGGTCTACTATGTGTATAATTGTCAACTTTCACACATTGAGTTAAACAACTATATCAAGCAAAATAAGTATTACAAATGTGGTTTCGCATTGCAAGCCCTCTCTGTGGGGCCATGGTAAGGGTCATTTCCTTCTGGATCGTCGTCTAATGGATCATCATCCATTGGCTCATTCAGGAGAACTGCAATATTATGCAGTACCCCACAAGCTCCGATCACACTGCAGGCTCTTTGAGGTGTCATTCTGATTTCGGAATGAAGGACATGGAATCGTCGTTTCCACGACCCAAAGGACTGCTCCACAATCCCTCTTGTCTTTGTGTGGGCTGTGTTGTAATTTTCTTGTGCAGCTGTTGATGGGGAGGGGTATGGTGTAATCAGGTAGGGGGTGCATGCATAGCCTGAGTCTCTCAACAAGATACCATAATCTAGAGAATGGTTGTTTGTCTCCAGGTAAGTGCACAATGGTGATGTGTGGAAGACATGGCTATCATGGGTGCTACCAGGCCAGCAGGCAACAAAGTCACTTTCATTCTTGCTAGGAGCAATAATGCGAATCTGCGTCCCATCGATACAACCAATTATTCCCGGGAACCGTTTCCTTCGGTAAAAACCGTTCTTGTTTTCGTTAATAACGGCTGCAGTTGTTGGCCACTTTATGAACATGCTCTGCTTGGCGGATAGCAGTTGGGAGACGTCATGGACTGCTCGTGAAACAGTGGACTTTTCTACACTCGCATAAAAACGCAGTGCTGTCAGCACTTGATCGATTGGCCTCAACGCATGACTGCGGTTTGTTTTTCGCCGTAAATCTATCTCAATAAGGTTTGTTATATATTGAATGGACTCCTTGCCTAACCTGTAGCGAGCCCGAAGCTCTTCATCGGTGCAATTGAGTAAATTAGCATTAAACCGATAATTTCGTGGCCGTCTTTGTTGTAGTAGGAAGTTGCAACAAAAAGTCGGCCATTTTGTTGCAACATTAACAGTCATTAACAATGTAAATTCTGAAACTAGTCGCATACGTTGTGGGGCGCCCCAAGGCTCAATTCTTGGCCCTCTGCTATTTCTATTGTACATTAACGACCTCCCTAACTGTAACCTCCGTTCAAATGTGAGGATGTACGCCGATGACACTAATCTCACGTTTGCCTCCACTGACCCTGAAGAGTTGATTTCATCCCTGACCCACGATCTGAGCAATCTAAAACAATGGCTCGACTCTAACCGTCTAAGTCTTAATGTCCTCAAGACAAAGTGTCTGTTTACAGGCACAAGACACAAAATATCACTACTCCCGAGTGAAACTCATATTTGCCTTGATGGGCATTTGATTGAAAGAGTAAATAGTTACAAATGTCTTGGTGTCCACGTGGATGAAAAACTCTCGTGGGAAGCTCATATCTCCGAGATCGTCAGTAAAGTTGCTAAAGTACTTGCTGCCCTTAGGAGGCTAAAACCGATATGTCCCCAAAGTACACTAGTCACAATTTACAAGTCATTGATTCTTCCACATCTCGAATATTGCAGCGCTGTTTGGGGATGTATCGATAATGGCCTCAGCCTTAAACTGGAGAAACTACAAAACAGGGCAGCACGCATAATAACAGGGTCAGGTTGGGATATCAGATCTGCACAGATTCTTCGTGCCCTCAAATGGGAAAGCCTCGCTGACAGACGTGAAAGACAATTGAAATCTTTAATGTTTAAAACCGCTAATAACCTTGTACCTGAATACCTGTCAGATAAATTCACCAGCGTAACTACCATCCACAGACATAATCTTCGGGGCGCTCAACAAAACCTGTTTATTCCGCGGCCCAACACTGAGGCTCTCAAGAAGAGCTTTCGGTATAGGGGCGCAGTAACATGGAACAGTCTGTCAGCGGAGGCAAAACAGGCCACTACTTTGAATAGTTTTTATTCTGCTATTTTACACTAGTAATAACTTGAGTTAAGATTTCTTTTTAATAATTCATAATTTTTAAGTCTAAGTAGTTAAGTTCTAGGTAATATATTTAAGGTTAATGCGCACGGCTCTTTAGAAGACCACTTTTTAGTGATAAGGATCCCGTGGATAAATAAAGTTCAGTTCAATTAATCGGCCGATCGTATCTATAACAAAATTCTCGATCGTGATTGGTTCTTCGGGCGCCTATTTGTCACGTAATCGGCGCGCGATCACGTGGGTGTCCAATTACAGGTGTCCGATTTGAACTTTTTGTAATCGGACACCCACGTGATTATCACGTCAATTACACGCGCTTCAATGGTTTCCTTAGCAAAGGTTTCTACAGTTTTCAAAACTTACGAAAAGCGCTACAGACGTTTCGCTCAAAAGAAGTTCTCAAAAGACAATTTTAATTTCGAAATTTGTTATAGATACGATTAATTAGTAATTGGACCTCGTGTCGTGCAATTCAGGGAGTAATCGTGCTCGTAATTTCAAATCGGCCTCGCGCTTCGCGCTCGTCCGATTTTGAAATTACTGGCTCGATTACTCCCTGAATTGTACTCCAATCGGTACAATTACTATTACTAATGTGAGTTAATCTTCCTCCGGAGGATTAAATTTCACCCGCCGATTAGAGGGAGTCTAGCGCTAATCGGGCTTTGAGCAACGCGATCTAATACTCAATAAAATTTTAATCGGCGGTTTAGCAATTTAATCTCCGATTAGCGCTAATCAGGGTTTTGAACAACCGGGCCCAGAATGCTACCTCTGTTAAATACTTTTAAAGCCTCTCTTATACGGGACCTAGATATTAATCACCGTATATGAAAGGCAGGATTAAAGGCACAGTAGAACTTAGATTTATTTTTAACCTAATGTCCTAACACAATGTCATGGAATGATATACTCACTGCTTTAATAAGCCACCTATAGCACTTTGACAACCCCCATTTGTTATTAGTCCTTGTGCCAACCATTACATTTATGTGACTTGTGAGTGATGTCGAGAGAGAATACTGATGTACTTTGAGTATGATTTAAATTATCATTGAAAGGAGTTTTTCTTCGCAGTTGTTTTCTCTTAAATTACATGAAATGTTTTCTTCGCCTTTCTCACTGTTGGTGCAGCTGTTCCTTCAAAACTCCTGATTTAGTGGGTGTTATGACGAAAACAATGAAATTGTGATGTTTTCAGGTCAGTTGAAAAAACTTGAGGAGAGCATGGCAGCTGATGAAGAGGAAATTGAAAAACTCAGAGGAGAGGAGAAAGACAAACTGAAGGTTTGCATTTCCACACCATTAGTTGTTCTCATTGTGTATTAAGTTTTAAGGGACATAGGATCGTGTTTGATACTTATGATCAATTGGAGGACAGGATGTGTAGATGACGTCATTCACACTTTTTTTGTTTCTGTATTATATGGAAGCATGGAATATATTGTTTAAATTGATCAATACTCAGTGAGTAGTTAACCCATAGTTGATAGAAATGTAGTGTATCAGTCATTTATTGGTGAGTCAAAGGAGTTGAATATCAGTCAAGTTTTTGTAACGTACGAGTCGAGGGTGGCAGAAGTGTTAACGTCAAGTGATGGTAGAATTTTTGTTCAGTTTTGATAGTGTATCAAGTCAGATTCCTTTCTCCACTTCAGTCTCCTTTTCGTTACCAGCTATGCAAAGGTCACCTTAAAATGTTCCACTATGTGGCAACCATCTTGTCAAGAATGATCCATGCCTGCACCAGACTGCAGATTTTTCTGAATTTGTATTCTGCCAGTAGAGTCAAAACAATGTTTCAATGGGTTTTTACGGTTTTCTCTTGCATTTGCATGGTCAAATAGAGTACCAATGCGCGCCAAAAAGCGCAATACCAGTGAAATGTCAGTAAGCTAACTCTATACTCTGGCATACACCTGACTTAGTTGCTCAGCATATCGACTACTTATCAACAGTTTGATCAACCAATATATCAGATGACACTACCCACAGCAAAAGTGATACGATAAAATAAAATAATCTTACCAGTATTTGTCATCGTAAAATGTGTTATATTTAGTCCAAAAAACAACGTTTATTATTCTGGCATAATTATTAGGCCAGAAATGTTAAAACCTGTAATTTTAGATAGATCGGTTGTATTACGGGGGTGGGGAGAGTATGAGCTTTGATTTTTAATTCTTGTGTTTGAAAGTACTTGAAACCTGTTGGCACTTTTGCAAATGGTAGTCGGGAACAGATCGCGCATTGTTCTTGTATGTTTACATCAGTGCTTTTGTGTTCATTGTTATATTGGCAGATAATAGAGAGAGAAACATCTGAATTGGAAAAGCTGCGTTTGGAGAAATCAGCAGTGAAGTCACAGATTGATGAAAAGGTTGGGGAAAAAAGTGCCTATAAATATGTATATTCCTACTTGGACTATTTGACAGTGAATTGCGTACAATCTCTGTTTATTTTTGAGATGAGGTATATTTTGCTGTTTGATAGATTGGTCAATACATGTAGCAATTAGACAGCTCACTTTTGGTTTCTATCAACTTTTATAGCTGGCAAGGGAAAATATTTGATGAGTCCGCGGGGCTGGTCAGAATAAAATAAAAACAGTAAAGGAAATTTTACTGTCACAACAGTAAAATATATATTTAATGGAGTGTGACGAACCTTGTCAATGAGCCGTTCATGGCGGCCTCGTTTTCTATAGAGATAGGGAGTGGTGGTATTCCAAAAGTTAGCAAACTGAGCTTTATTGTAGCTAAACCTAAAACATTATGGGTTTGTTACTTTCAGAGCGATATAACGAACCATAGCATTGGTGCAAAGCATTAAAGCACTATTTATGTTTAAGATGTTACACGTTCTAGGGTAAGCTGTTCGGTGGTACAGCTTTCTCTACTGCCTTACCAGCAGACCAACGTCTACACATAAAAGCTCAAACAACTGTCCACAGTCCATTTTCCTTTGGAGACGGGGTTCGTCATGTATTCCTGCATAATAAACAAAGGGTCACTCCTGTGCGCTGCGGTTAAGTCTGCGCAGCGACTTCCCCTGAGTCCTCATCCAGCTCGTAGTGCTGGGGAGATAAGTGAGGTTTTTTGCCACTCTATCGCCGGAAGTCGCATGGGCTAACCAAATGCAAGGCAGTGTTTCCCTATTAACGCCAACACGAGTTGTTTGTATTCGATTAATAGCTCCTGTTCAATTGCAAGTCGCCCGCCGAAGTTAACTTGCTTTTGTTGGGAACAACGACATTAATGATAGAAAACAAAGCAGCACAACGCTCCTAACTGTCTTATTGGAGATTTATTATTTTACAAATATTCATTGTATACTTTCAAATGAAACATGAAAAGCTTTCACTTCCTGTTTCCTTGAAAACTGCGTATAGATAACTAGCGTGACAAAGGTCAGTCGCACATTTATACTCACTTTCATTAGACAGAGCCTTGCATGCAGCAAGCAAGTTCTCATGTTTATAATTACATCAATTAAACAGTGGAAGCTGAATCAATTGGCGAGAGTGAAAAACATAGGGAAAAGGTTTCAAAAATTGAAACTTTCAAGTGAACGACTTGGATTTAAATAAGCGAAAGTCACGGGCTTCCAATTTTTCCCTACACAGGTCGTTCAATAAAGTAATTACTCTATTGAAGAACGACTGTCTGTCACAGTTCAGTCAAGCTGGTGTAACAAAAACAGTTCGTATGGGTGGTTAGACTTAATTTGAGTGAATTGAGTCCTCAACAAGGATCACTGAGCACACTTAAGCTGATAAAAATTATGACATTTTTAAGCACCTCGGCAGCTCTTCTACTAGTAAAAATTTGTACAACTCTGATTAAAATTCAAGCTTGTGCTAAAACAGTTTGTCTCTTACAATCTGAATTGTACATGAGAGTTCAATATGTTAACACCTACTTGTGTTTGTGTTGATTGTCTGTCTGAAGTGGCAGACCCTAATATACACTGTGTAACGGTATCTGAACCAGACACACACTAATACATTGTTTCAGACACAAACTAATATTTTTTTTTTAGTTTTTTGTTCTATTAACCCTGCATGTGACTTTCATTTTTATTTTTGTCACTTGTAATTCAGCTGTTATGGAGGACCATTCATTGGTGACGCTGTGTTTAGAGTGTTTAGTATTACGCTACAACACACGCATTTTCTTAGCCAATCACAAATAAGACCAAAACCAAGAGTGACTTGTTTGCATGCATTTTTCTGTGCTGTACGCCGATAAACGTATTTGTTTGGAAGTTTGATTGGTCCACTGGGTTGCAGTGTTTGTGATTATCTAGGATGATTACTGGAGTGATAAGTTTGGTTTTGGTTTTACGACACTCGATTAACTGTAAATAAACTACTGTTGACATGCAAAGGTTGGTTACTTTTGCCGTGAATAATATCAGGTATGTTTATTTTGAAAACAAGGATCTGGAAATAAAAGAAGTAAAGAAAGGCTTGATGCATCACATGAAAGAAGTTACAGCTCTTCAGAAACAAATGACTGCAATGGTAAATATAGTGCTGGTTTTTAAATGTTTAATATTATGCTACGGCGGAGTTTAAAAGCACACACATTTTCTCAGCCAATCACAAATAAAACCAAAACAGTGCAAGAGTGACTCCTTGGCATGCGTTTTAAAAGAGTCCCTCATGCTTGAAAATGTACAATGTGTAAGATGCACTATAAACTCCTGTTAAAAGCCGGAAAACCGCGATGCTTGTGAATAGTGAGCAAACAAAAAAATTTATTACATACTCCATCATGTATACAACGTGAAATGTGGCCTACCTCTAATAACACACAACACAAGATGTAACACAATACGAAAGTAAATAACAATTTCTTGTAAATATAAATCATTTACATGAACACAATATATAATTGTGCTCTTGTGTTGTACACTTTGTAGGAAACTCAGCTGGAGCAAAAGAGGGCAGATCGTCACAGCCTCTTAAAGTCTTGCAAGGTAACAGGGTACCTCATTTTGTTTCTTCTGTCACATTTACTATTAAACTTCATTGGTAGGTGATAGTTTACCTTTAAGCTTAAGTAGGTTTAGGTTTACAATCATCCATATATCAGCAGCATTTTAGCATTCCATTAATCCACATTTTTCATTCTTTCCTTACTGGTTTGGTTTACCTTTATTCTTCTTTATACTATGACAGATGGAAGACATCTTTCTTCCCTTTAAGAAGGGAGGAATGAATGATATTGATCTGGGAGAACCTACAGCTAGTCAGCCCGAGACATCAAGCCAGGAGTCATCGTCAATGGAAGTTAATAGTACAAGCACACAGGTAATGTGTACTTTTTGTCTCATTTGAACATTTACACCCGTTGTTTTTTTCTTGTGAGTTTTTTGGTTACTTTTGAGCATTGTCAAAACTTCACGAAAGCTAAGCCCATAAAAAATTTCTGTACGGAAACTAGTTGTCACAGGTTTATTTGCTTAATGTATTGACATAAATGCAGGGTGGTTGCAGCTAATGTTTTTTTGTTACCATATGTATGGTTTATCGACAGTAAAGCTCTATTGACAGTGGAAGGTTTCCTTTTCTATGTGAAGTCTTGAAGAACTCTGATTCAGCCCTGTTAAGTTCCCTGTGGCATGCTGTGCGTTTTAACTCCCCGTAATAATCTTCTCAAAGATAATGTGATTTAATAATAATAATAATAATAATAATAATTACAGTTTTTGGAGCGCCTCGCTACGCCTCGGCGCTCTTACAATACTAAGTAAAAATAATGAAAGAAAAAATTGATGACTATTTACAAGATTTCTATACAGTTGATCAAAATTACAATACAATTACAATGATGAAAGAAAAAAAATATGGTTGTTACTTATCGAAAAGATAAGTTTTAAGATGAGCTTTGAATTGATTGACAGATGTTAATTCCCGCATAGGTTGGGGCAATGAGTTCCAAAGCGTTGGGCCAGCTACGGCGAAAGCTCTTTCTCCATATGTTTTAGTTCTGCACTTAGGTAATATAAGTAAGTTGGCGACCATAGACCTTAAAGAGCGTGATGGCCTGTGCGGAGTAATTAAATCAGTGAGATAGCCCGGAGCTAACCCATGTAAAGCCTTAAACGTAATTAAGAGAATCTTAGATTTGTGATACTTAATATGTAATAATAAAAAAGTAAAAACATTCTTAACCCATTTTTAGGTTAATTGGCTCTTTTCTCCTTTCTTTACAAGAATACATAGACAATATATTGCGTGACTGGACAACACACATACAGCCAATTACAAAAAGTTGAAATGTAAATTTGTTTGTGGCGAGTTCCAGTGTGATTTGTGTATACATTTATTCTTGAGAGGCTTTCTTCGCGCATAATCAGTGAGTTGTTTTAGTCAGAAAGTTAAGAAGAGTGAACAGTGTATAATAAGCATCAAAACTTATTCCTAATGTTTTATTTCTTTGGAAGTTGTAGTAGAAAAGGTACCTTGGTAATTACAGAGTTGTCAGAATGTTCAAATGAATCATGCATGTAAATTTTAACTTGCAGGGAGCCAAGATAACTTATGAAAGGGAAGCTAATCTAGTAATTGACTATTCTTCACTCAGTCGAAATTTAAAGCAGGTGAGGTCAATGTTTATTTGCTGTCTGTCTGTCAAATTGTAAACATTGTGATTATGAATTGTGTTTACCTTGATTAGCTTGACGACCCTGCTGAAATTCGCAACATGATGAATGAACTGACTAACAAGGTGAATAAGCTGCAGACCACTTTGCAGAGGATACAGGCTCCGAATATGAAAGCGCTAGAAAAGTAAGAACTGGATTAGTTGCTAAGCAATGACACAAAACAATGTGTACATCATGAACAAGTTGGTTTTGATTAGTTGTCACTATGCCATAATGAGAGTGCATGGCACACATAATGTCAAGAATTTAACAGGGGTATGACAATTTCCAGAGCACTTATGAAAAAGGAAAAAGCCTGATTCAAAGGCCGGTTCAAGGAAATCACCTGCCAAACGAAACAAGTGTACTACAAATGTAAAAGTAAACAGAGCGCTTTTTCACTTCAGATATTTTTACCTGTGTGCCTATTCTTGGAAAATGTGCATTATGTTATTATGGTTTTAATCGGCTCATTGTGATCCTTAGTAGGGTTTCGTTTAGTCCCGGCGTGCCTAATCGATGAAAATCGATAATTGATAAAATAAATTGTTATCGATATTAATAAAAATTTATTGATTGGTATCGGAAGTCGATGAAGGCACAGTCTTAAAATGGTCTTCTATAACAGTGTTTATGGCATAATTAGTTATGCACGTAGTAAAATTCGACGTAGGACCTGACACTCAAGCTCTCTGCTCACGTTATTCATATAACGCATGCAAAGATGTCGATTAAGTTTTAACTCCTAACTATTTTATGTCACCTCGATACAGTTACTCTTTGTCTTGAGAAATTTCGGATCACTACAATTTGTATACTTTTACTGAAGTTTTTCAGCAAACCCTTAAATTAGATAATTGGCCCATTACATGAACTGGTCACATGATACAAACGTCCTCACAGTGACTTCAACCAGTCAAGCTTGACTCTCTTTGTTTTGGATGCCACAGTCTTTTCTTCAACATACATGTACATAAAAGCCAATTTAACTCTTCATTATATTCGTGAAAATTTGATTTTTCATTGGAATTCTCAGTGCCTTGGTCCATAGATGTGCTAGAATGGTCGTTGTTTCCCCGACAGTTAACATTTTGTTTCTAGATAACACTTGAATGATGTTTTCATCTCCAGACTGGATGGAGTGAGTAGCCGGTTTCAAGAAACAAGTGCTGAATTTGAGCAAGCACGAAATAAAGCGAGAAAGGCCAAAATAGAGTTCGAGACTGTCAAGAAGAGTAGGTCAGTAACCACAGGCTTTGCATCAGCCGAAGAATTGAAAAATAGTTTTAACAGAAGTAATGTATACCTAACATGTTTAACGAAATGCAATAATATTACAGTCAGGAATGGACATAACATAATGTAAGGAGTTTTGACACTGACTCTATATAACGTTAAATACTCTGAAGACATGATTGATCATCGCAGTTATGCATACAACTTAAGCAGTTGTGAAATTAAAGCCTGAAAAACTTCAGGCCTGAACGGGATTCCAACCCATGAGCTCCGCAATACCTGTGCAGTGTAGTGCAGTGCTTTACCAACTGAGCTATCAAGCCATCTGGGAGCTCGCCACTTTGTGAGTTCGCAATATACCCGTAGAATGTGAAGTATACAAGTGAATATATAAAATTTTATATATTTGAACTGCGGAGAATGATACGAATATATGATTGATCATCGCAGTTATGCACGCAACTTAAAGCCTGAAAAAAATTCAGGCCTGAACCGGATTTGAACCCATGATCCCGTTCAGCTGGGGCGTTTCTCGAAGTCCCGAAACGTTTTCGCACCCGGAAAGCCATAGCAAAATCTTCAAGCTTATGATTACACAGCTGTTTTATTCACGTATTCTTAATATAAACAGAGGTTCTCTTCACACAAGAAGTTTCAGGCCTATACAGTTCTCCGTTTTCAGATACAGATGAACTAAAAATGGCTTTACGGGCCCGAAAAGTTTCCGGGGCTTTCGAGAAACGGGCCCTTTTGCAGGCTTTAATTTCATAGCTGCTTAAGTTGTGTGCATAACTGCGATGACCAATCATGTCTTCATATCTTCCTCCGCAGTTCAAATATATGATCTTTCATATGTTCATTTGCATTCTTTATCATCTACGGGTATATTACGAACTCGCATACTGACAAGCTCCCAGATGGCTTGATAGCTCAGTTGGTAGAGCACTTCACCGGTATCGCAGAGGTCATGTCTTCAGATCCCGTTCAAGCCTGATTTTTTTTAGTCTTTAATTTCACTACTGCGTAAGTTGTGTATATAACTGAGATGTTAACGTCTCTTTTAAAGTTGTTGTTAACGTTGTATTTAACGTTTTAAAAAGTCCGCGTCAAAACGTCTTACATTTTATCACGTAATATGTTGTTATCTTAAAATTTTTATTATGAAAAAGTAAAAATGGGCAAAAGATGGGTCTGAAATTTGTTTTATGTTTGTGTCAAAAATTTGCAATTTATGAAGTGCTTCAGTTCAGATCCAGAATGTTATGTGTCATGTTAAGTTAGTTAGACTGGGCTTTTTTTAACAATGATCGTGTAATTTCGTGCATTTGTTGTCTTTGGCACTTGGTGGCTTTCATAGACAAAGTATATTTGTTATGTCAGTCAATGTGGTTATTTGTCGGAAGAGATTTTGGTATATCGGTGCTTTATATGCCTTACTGCTTGAAGACTACTGTACTGATTAATTAAAATATTTTTTGGCTAAGGTATGATCGCTTCATGGATGCATTTGAACATGTCTCACAAAGGATAGATGACATATATAAGGTTAGAAAATGCCGTCATGTTCATCACTTGTTAGTTTTTGTAACTTTGCGTCACTTCAAAGTCTGAAAAGTTAAATCAATGTAGGCAGAATTTTGTATGGGATTTTTAAGAAACTCTGATTGTTTTGGGTTTAGAATAAAGCAGGAAAAAGAAAAAATATTGACTGACATTTGAGAAGGGGCGGTGATTACGCTGGCAACACAACATCCGGGACATACGTGTTTTATTATTCTAGTCGTGCATGTGACAAATGGATGCCATGTTGATGTGCACCTGTTTAGTAATTAATCACAGATGACGTCTAAATGTGGTAAGGAAGGAAAAAAAGGTGGTGGCACAGAGCGATAGGCTATAGCCGAGTGTGTCAGTGATGTTCCACGACCGCGTGTAGAGAGACTGGGACCTTAGGGAATACCATGTACTCAACAACCAAACACGATAGCACCCGAGTCAGTTCCCAGTACTTGTTTGAGACGAGAGAACGCACTACTAATCATAATTTTGGTGGCGAAGTCTGGAGGGCGGAGAACTATTACTGTTAGAATATTGGGAAATTGTTTCAAGAAAGCGAAGTGCTACTTCCTGAATGAAAACGTGGCCTTCAGGTGTCATTATTTTTGTCAGTTGGACACGCTATGACGACATACTTAAAGTGCCCATATCGCCATATTTTTTTTTTTCTTATCTGATTCTATATAGCACCCAATAAACTTCTGAGAAAGAAAAATTCGATTTGGAGAAAATGCAATATTTTTTAGAAGTTTTAAAATCGTTCAAATTTGCCCCATTCACTATTCGCCCAGTCTTCCCTTCGTTTTGAATGAGTTGTGACGTAGATTAAGGAACACGTGACGTCAGGCTTGACTCATCTCGCTTGTTTTATCTCCAAGTTAGTAGCTCATACAAAATGCTGGAAAGGAGCATTTTGCATGGACTACTAAGCTACATTTACAGAGGTAAAACAAGTGGGATAAGTCAAGCCTGAACTCACACGTTCCTGAATCTACGTCACAATTCTGAGCATGTCGATGATGTGATCAGCGGCACGGGTCGACCGCAAGAAAATAGGATTTTCAGGTTTTTAAATGTTCATAAAAAAAAATCGCTTTTTATCCAAATCGAAAATTTTTTTCGCAGAAGTTCATTGCATGAAACAGAGAATCAGATGTAGCCTGCGAAAACAGCCGTCCGTCTTCCGAGTGGCGTTTCGCGAGAAGGACGTCTGCGATTTACCGCCGAAAATTCCATACTGATGACGTAAGTGTGAACTTTGTAATGTTGCCTCAATCTGCAAAATAGGCATAAGTTAACATTTGCGGTTTTTTCCCCGAGGAGATGAATGTTCATGTTCAGGAAAAAACTTGCATTCTTTGCAGAAGAGGCGCTGAAAAGGGAGACAGATACTATGTGAGGACTCAGTGATATTAAGATCACTGAGCTCCTGCAAAAGATACCGCGATATCTCGAACATTTCTTCGACTTTCTCCCGTCGAACTCGACAAATTCACTTCTTTTCACGTTTCCGTTTTGCTGTCTGTCATGTAAAAAGCAAATCGAGAAGCGACAGAGGTTAGTGGTTAACATTATTACCGTGGAAAATGACTTTCGTAGTCGACAATTTCTTGATGAAAACTTTTTTCGGATAGCTTCAAGAAGCATAATATCTCTAGACAAACGTATAGCTTTCTCGAAGTAAAGCTACGGCGTCTCCGAAGAAGAACGTAAGACGACAAATATGATATCCGCGATAAGAATCTACCTACTGTGCTTGCGAATAGTTCTAATCACAGCCGCACCGGGTGTCACAATATAGAATGCAAGTAAGCAACATGTTCATGGTAAATTTCATTTTTTGTCCCTCGAAAGCAAATACTTCGGGACTTAAGGACGTTCGCGCCCAAAAACTTCCCACACAGATTTTTTTAAAACTTTGACTGACGGTAGAAAATGATAAGATTAGATAAAAAACGTAAAAAAAATCGGGGGTCACCGAACTCGTTTTCAAGATAAAGCGTAGCTCAGACCATAGCATTTCTACGATTCTCAGTCGTTCGAGGCGATTCTGGCCGGATTCATTACTATCGGCATATATTTAAGTTGAAGAATCATCTCTAAGCTATGAGTGTTTAACACGGCTTATATAGGCCTAATTGATAGATCTTTGCTACATATGTCATTAAATCTGCTAGAATTAGCCTTAAAAAAGACAACTTCTAAGTCACGCACACCTGTCTCCATGTACCAATTCGACCCTTTTTTAATAGTATATGACGAATAATTACAACTTCCCACACACAGATTTTTTTGTTTTTTTAGTATAATGTAGAGAGTTAAAAAAGGAAGTGATCTGCCGAAAAGATAGTGGGGGTCACCGAGCTTCCAACAAAAATATTCGCACACCAAGTTAACGCAAAGGTCATCAGCTCTATATTTTGCTAAGTTTTCGACTCGGTGCGCGCGCTTGAAAATGACGTGGCACGCGCGTGACCAATGAATAGCGTGCGCACTAGAGATGCGCAGTACCAATGGGCGCGAACGTCCTTAAAAACACATCTCTTCTTGCAATTGAAATGAGCCTGAACAATGCTTTTAACGCAGGGCAAATTACAGAGGTGTCAGACTCGACGAAGCGACAGGGAGATAATAGCGGAGATCATGCAGACCTGTGAACTCTAAAAATTTACCATAGCACTGTCTAACGACTCAACTCTACTGGAAAATCCTCCTTATAACACAAGACGAAGTGTCCTTCATAAACAAGAGTGAAGCAACAAAAACGGTCGATCGACCGAAAAGAGAACGGCAAATGTACTAATGCCACGAACCGTAGGAGTCGTGTATGTCTGTCAACTCCATTTTAATAACACGTACCGTGTTTGTTTTGGTTAGAATAGTCAATGTCCCGCATATTTACGGCCTTAGTTATGCATAATTACCGATCGAACCAATCAGCGTTCATGACCAGATTCGGGACAGATTTGCGTCATCAGTATGGAATTTTCGGCGGTAAATCACAGACGTCCTTCTCGCGAAACGCCACTCGCGCCGGGAGCGAAGAAGGACGGCTGTTTTCGCAGGCTAAATCAGATGGGAAAATAAACATTTTGATGATATGAGCACTTCAAGAACCATAACAGAAAAGTGTTAACTTTGTTAATGTGTTAGTTTTGTGTAGGGGTGAGTGAGGGAGCATATGAGCTCTCTCCCGGGGTAGGCGAGGCAAACTAAAAATTGCCTCGTTCTCATTGTCCCAAGAGATGTTTTGGTGCTTATTGTGTTTTTACATTTGCATATTCCAGGGGGTAGTAGAAAGGTATTTTTTTATCGCAAAAGAAACAAAACACACCTTTAAAGTGTTCGAAATGGTAAGGAATAAGCATCAAGAAATCTCGACCGACGATAAATAGCGTAACAATGGCTTAGAAGCTATGATATCAGCCTTCGGGTTGCAAGTAGCTCTGAATCAAAGGTCTCGTCTACGGTATGGAAATATCGCTATTTCAACCGAATGTATCGCTTATAAAATTTACATTTTCTTCTAGGGAATTGTTTTGGTGTTATAAACTTTTACGTTCTCAACAGATGTACAACAAAACGCATTTGGGTAGCACAAATATACTTTTGGAGAACGGTTACATGTATATCCAATTTTATTGTGACGCAGCGTTGTAGATATTAGCCTTATTGCCGCTGGTCACTGAAGTTTGATACCTTCTCACTTTCCGTTCGGAAACGCTCGATTTCAATCTGGTATATTGCTGCGACAGCCGAAGACGAGTTTGTAATGCGTTCTACACACTTTGCGAATGCGTAATACGTCGTGGTGAGGTAAATTAGTGGACGCGTGCTGAATCGCTTCTCCTCAAAACAGCTGTGAAACACAATGGTGGCGTTTAAAGTGCTATTAGGTCCACTATGAATACAGCATTTTATTGGAAACTAATACTAGCCACAATAGCAATTACTAAAGAGACTTTATGCTGTGATGGGGCTAACTGCTACCACACAAACAGAGAATAGTAAGCCTGTTGTAAGAGATCAAGACAAGAAAAATTCCAGAATAGTCGCACTTATAATTGTTTATCCTTGTTTAGGAACTGGCCAATAATCCTAGTGCACAAGCTTTCCTTGGACCTGAAGATGCTGAGGTGTGTGTCATGTAGTCTTTTTGTAGTGCAGTGAAGTTTCTTGTACATCTACATTTTTTCCAGCTCTTTCAATGAAATAGCAAATAATTTAATCATTTTCCTTTCCTGTAGGAGCCCTATCTTGGAGGAATCAATTACAACTGTGTAGCTCCCGGAAAAAGGTTACTTACTGCTGGCTTCTTGTTCTATTTTGTTTATTCTTTTTTTTATTGTGGCAACAAGCCTTTCTCATTTTAAACTGTAGTAAACATTCCCACTGATCATGCTTGCATTTGTAATATACTTAGAAATTAGAACACTTGATCTAGATTCACCATGGGATGAGAATGAATGAAACAATTATGTTGTGATCCGAACTGATGTTTATACGAACTTGAAAATGAAAGGATTAAACTTGTGAATTTAAAGTTGCAATTTTAATGTTCAGAACTAATTTATTTACTTAGAAAAATATGCTTGTGGGCAAAAGCTAAGGAGCGTATTATCTTCAATATTTATAGTGATAAATGCTCTGTGGTTATTCAGGTTTCGGCCGATGGACAACTTGTCAGGCGGTGAAAAGACTGTCGCTGCCCTTGCTCTCCTCTTCAGTATTCACAGGTACTGTACTTCTCTCAAGTTTACACATTTGCATTTGAGAAGAAAAGGTCATGAAGCGGTATTCTCCCAAGTTGTAATTTTAACAAAAGGATCACAAAGCAAGTAAAAATGTTTATTATATGGAACGGACTGTTTTACTGAAAACTAAACCACTCGTAGAATCTACAACCACTACATCCGGGACACGAGTGGCGTATTTTCCGTGTGCCACTCTTGCGAATGGCATATCGGCAAATGACGTCACGATTCCCACCTTTGCAAACTTTGTTTAATAAACGTGGTTTGTTGTTCGGAATAATGCCGGCTGCTGGTAGATTTGATTGGTTGAGCGACGACGAAGTAATTGCATTTTGCGAACAACTTGAAACAAGAACACCAAAAAGAAAACGCTATAAACGGTTTCAAGAAATTTCTCGAAACTTGTGACGAGAAAGCAGAAATAGAAATATTAATTTTAATTGAGGTGCAAAAGAAAACTGGCGAAGGATATGATTCCTCGTCTATCACAGTTTTTATCCAACGCATTTAGCGCTATGATAGATTGATCGGTCGGTCGGTCGGTCGACCGAATCCTGTTCAAAGCCTGAAAATGTTTTCAGGTCATTTTCCCAATAGTGTTATGGCTGCATTTGCATCATCATGTCTTCATTTCATTGCTACTGTTGGACATCTATTACCTTAGTAAGGTAATTTACCACTTATAGAACGTTCTAGTGCGGTGTGTTCTGTAGTAATTCCCTATTATCTTTCCATATACTACGTGCCTAGCTACCAACCTGCGCCATTCTTTGTTCTGGATGAAATAGACGCAGCCCTCGATAACACCAATATCAACAAGGTTAGTATTACTTTTCAATAAATACAAAAGATAGTTGGAGCTTTAGTTTTTCCTTGGTCTCTCTGGAGTTCTCTATGCGTAGCGTCAGTTCTTATACTTATGTTCCTACGTCATTGCAAGTAATGTGTCTATTGCTGTTCCTTTTTAGGTTGCAAGGTACATTATCAACGAAACCAAAGAGCACTTTCAGTGCATTGTTATTTCCCTGAAGGAAGAGTTTTATACAAGAGCAGAAGCTCTCATTGGAATTACTGCTGAGGTCAGTACTGCACCTAGTTTATATTAGCCTTTACCCACATGCACAAGATAGGTCTTCTTGTAATAATATGATTGTTGTCATGCAGCAAGATACGACTTTAGTCCAGCATAACTTGAATCATGTCGTTATTTTGTTTTACACCTTATACCAATGACAACAACAAAAGGAGAAAGAGCAAGACGGATTTTAGAGTAGCTTATGCAGCTAATATCTCCGAGCATTTAACCATCAGATCGCAATTGCAAAAAATCTATACCCTGTTTTGATTTGCCCGAAGACAGCCACATCCTTCATTCCCACCATTTATATGCCTGATTTTGTTATCAAATTACTATTTTATCTGTGATTCTCTGGTTTAATTCTTTTGACAATTATTACGTTCCATTAATTTATTTTTTTTTCTTTTTCTTATTTGCAGCCTGACAAGGACTGTACTGTGAGTCAAGTCTTTACACTGGACCTGACTCAGTACCCCGAGTAGCCGCTGAAACTGCATACTCTATAAACCCGTCCTCCACTTTGGACTTACACTTTGAACCTTTGAAGCGATACTTTTATGAAGATAAATTAGATTTGTGCAAAGATGTGTCCGGTTCCTTTATGGCTTATTAAAACAACTTGTTAGCATTTCAGGACAAGCTACATAATAATAAAAAACGATTTCGAAAAAGCAAGAAAATTAACGAAAATAACGCAACATGACGTTTCGCGGACTTCGGGGTCACGCGTTTCGTCATCATTGTCAAATGAATAAATTAAAAATAAAGGCAGGCGTGTTTAGAGAAATTAGGATGTGAGGAAACAAGTAGTTAGTAAAGGAGACATGAAAGTATTCAGGTAAAAGTTTCGCGCGAATGCAATCCACTTGTTCGGTCTTATGTTCTTAATCCACAGCATTTCAAAGATCAAACATTCAAGTTTGCCACGGCATTTCTTTATGACTTTAAGTCATTGGGTGTTTAAGCCATATTCGTCCCTGAAATGTTTACCGATCTACGTGTTGATGAAGGTGGCGGCGATATACTTCACTATGCTGCTTTCCGTGGCTCTTATCAGATGATCAGCACCATATGTTCCCGCCATTAGGTCAGGTAGCGTGACGCATTGTGCACGCTGACCAACCTCGTTCCCAGGGTCTACTCCGCTTTCAAGATGGCGGCTGAGGGCGGAGAAGAGTCTTCTCCGCCCTCAGCCGCCATCTTGAAAGCGGAGTAGACCCTGGGAACGAGGTTGCACGCTGACGTTCAGTTTGCTTTATTGTTCCGCCTCGTATGCACGCTGTTTAGTTAGCCTCATTGTCTTACAGTTCGCGCATAGTTAGCTTTGTACCTTTGTAACCGCTTTTGCCTGCTTCGTTTGCAATGTATTTGTTTCTTGTCTTCGGTTAGTAAACGTGTTCTCTCTTGCTCGGAGTTTTGGTTCAACTTATTGGCGGTTTGATTTGATTACCGCACACTCGGCAGTAGTTGGAAGCTGGGAGGAGCCGCCGAACATTTGATTGACGGTAACGAAAAACGCATTAGTCGGTTGAGCTTTGAATTTTTAGAGTCCGCATGTTATTGAAAGGCGCAGTAATTGGGGCTGTCCCTATGATATGCGACAGTTTTGCTATTTTTAGAACAAATTGAGCCATCGCGTGCGGCACACGCGCGTACATGCTGCGAGGATTTTTGCGGATGTAGCTGGGGGGGGGGGAATGGCGTCCGAAATGTTTTATGGTTTTAGCCCACAACTCGATAAACATCAAACTCATACAATATCTCTAGTTTTTAAACATGTTTAAGGTTAATAAATATTTTAGGACATATTAAAAGCTTAACTTAAAATATGTGAATACTTAACAATTATCCTGCGAAATCGCCTACGGCCTCGTCGGCTAAAATCAGACGATATTCCGCGAGATTGAGCAGGACAATTGTTTTATTATTCAACAAATTGATAACAAAACAGCCTAACATTTTTAAATCTCTCTGTCGACATTTTCTCACTTCACTTTTTCTTCCCACGTACGAAGCTACGTATACCGCCGGATATCTGTTACCTACGCATGACAGATATCGAGAGCATCATGACCATATTTGGATAGTGTTACAATTTGTTGAATAATAAAGAAAAATAATCGGCAATGTTACGATGACGTTTCTTTAATCAACTCGAATAACGATTTCGATTTTGTTGGTTGAGTTATCAAAACTCCTTGTCTGTTTTACTTTCGCGATGTAAAGTTTCACTATGTTGAATAAACATACATGATGTTAGTATCCTTTTGGCGTTGGTGAAAATTGTTGCAGCATCTCGGTACAAATTATAACGAAATAAATCTTTGTCAAGATTTGTTGACAACTAAAAACACCGACTCGGTCTTCAAAGTGCTCGCGCTGCACTATGCGAATAAGCTATATGCGTCAGACTGGCTTTCCTTTCAAAACCTTTTTCAAACTCGCCAAACAAGGAGAACCAATAAGAAACTATCAAAAACTGGTTTCGGTTATGATTAAACATTGTTTGAGAAACTCACAAGTTAACTCGACACCAGAGTAGACAGTTTTCTTACATAAGCTTTATTCTTAAGGTGGTTCGAAATAGTTTTCATTTTCCCGAGACAAGTTCACAAATTCTTTTCTTAATTATGTTTGGTTCATCGTATCACTATGAAATTTGGCACAGAAATAAAAGAAACATCATAGATTCATTACATGACATTTCTTTCAGAAAACCTGTTACCATAGCAACCATATGACGTATTCAGTTGAGCCCCTAAAATCGAAATCTATTGTCTTTTTTAAAAAATTGGTCGGTGAAATCTTCTCAAACTGCAATATTATATGTCACCAGAAATGACCTTCAAAATATTTCAGTTTAAAAAAAAATCTGTAGGGTAGATTAAGAAAAAATCCTCTTTTTTACTATTGTTCTCTTATTTTTTTTCCTGCCTAGAGAATTTTTTAAAAATCGGACTATGTATGCAGCCAATTGATCCCTGTTATCACCGAAAAAATCCACCGAGCGGAAGCGGAAATATGAGCGATTAAAGTTATAAAAACTCCAAAATTTCGACACGACAAGATCAGCATTTGCGCATGTGTGTCAACTGCACGCGCGAGATTAGGCTTGTTGATTTCGCAGTTGGCAGTGTTTGTACATGTGATGTTTTGTTCTACAAGATTCTAAAACAACTTACAATTGGGCGATTTTACCTTTCTCGGGGACCAATATGTGTTTAAAACGTCAGTTTTTATCAAAGTACTCTATTATTTTTGCCAAAGTACCCGGATGTTTTGTTCCTCGTGGCGTGGATGGACTTGATGATTAGAACCAAGTTTGCGCGCGCCATAAAACTATTTCGAACCACCTTAAGTCAGAACAAGCGCAAAAGCTTTCGCGAGAAGATACTTTCATTCACAGCGCAAAGTCTTGTTGTCGAACCTGAAAAACTCCCCTTTTCTATTAGCTCAGCTTTTCTCACTCCCTGCCATCGCTGTCAAAATATCTTCAAGAGAATCTCCAACTCCCGCCATTTGATCACGCAACATGAAAGATTTATATCCACTCCAGCCTTCATCTCTCATGTTCTTTTTTTTACGCTTTCACTAATATTCCTCAACGGATTCTCTCGAAAAGGAGGCCTATGCGTAGGAGAAAGGAGTTCTCGAGGTGGGATTTACATGGAGAAACATATACAGGCAATGCAAGAAGCCGAGTGGCTTAAAGACGTATCCGTCAATTGCATGGTTGTGCCGGCTTAGTTACTTTTAAAATGACTTTCAGGACAAACTTCTAAATTTGGTGTTGTTTTCTTTGTATCCAAGTCTCTTCTGGGAGTTGACAGACAAAAGAAACTTAAACAAGTTATTTCCCCTTGTATTTGACTCCTACTGGGAGCTACTAGAGCCACTGAATCGTTTATTTTGGTTGTTTCGCCTTTCAATGCCTTAATTCAGACCGTGAAGCTAAACGATTTTCAGGTCGGCTGTGTAATGGTTCGGAATACTGAGTCATTAGGCGAGGTTGAAATTAAAGATATCAAGCAGTCGAAGTATCCAATAAGTTATGGCAACCCGGAGGCATTTATTGGCAAATTAAAAGGAAGTTAATCATAAAAATTACAATTTCCTCGATTGTTTAAAAAATTCCACTAATTCACTTGCCAAGTTGTTATCGAACAGTTTGTTATTGGATAGTTTGTTAACGGACAGCTCAACAAGCCAATCACATTCAAAATTGTAGTTTAAATTAACCAATCTCAATTTGAGAGCAACATGAAACAATTTGCGCTTCTTTTGTCAGCGTTTATGCAAATTTTCCCTTTCTTTTATAACTTGGATATTCTTCTTTTCTCGGAAATTGTAATATTTATGATTATGATTATGCGCGGTCGTCCGATTTTGTCAGTTATAACTTGTATGATTACAGACCGAATTGGACTCCACTCAGTCCTATTACCATTACTTAATATTGGTACGAAGAAGCGATACGCAATATGAGAGCTGTCATAATTAATGACGCACTTTAATTATTATTATTTGAATTTTACAGTTTAAAGGATTACAAACCCGCTTATAGCAGAGCTAATCTAGGCGGGTTGTGCTATTTACAATATATATTTACTGTGCAAAAAGTGAATTTAATACAGTTGCTAAATAGATACACGTGTACAATAACAGTTAATCAAGTACAAGGGTAAAGCAAATTAAAATGTGTAAAGCAAAAATACGACTACATGCGAAATTGATAGCTATAGGGTGTAATAATTACTTGTGTTTAAATTCAATATTACAGAATGGGCATCAACATAATAGTCCTCAATCTCAAGTACAGTTAGAAGCAACTTATGAATTTTTCTTTTAAATGCTCTTTTCGTGAGCTTACGCTACTCCGGGTGTACACAGTTCCACAATCTCGTTGTAGAATGGTAAATGCTTAATATCTGTCTTGATTTATTCCAATTTACTAAAGTATAATATAAAGCTTTGTAAGTGAACGAATTTTGTTTAGCAAATATGCTTTGGGGCCAAAGAGTGTGAAAAATGAAATTTTTGAATACAAGAAATGTAATTTAGCTTCTTTCTTATTCTTATTCTTATTCTTGCCAGGATGGACGCATTATATTTTAATCATCAATTTGTACTCGTTTTCGAGTTCTTAATTTCTTAATTTCGTTTTCCATCGTGTGTATTTTTACTGATTGTGTGAAATAAATAAAGTTGTTACATTATTATTAAAAAAAATTATTATTATTATTATTATTATTATTATTATTATTATTATTTAGCACCGTTGTCTGTATATAGGCTTTTAACGAATTGAATAAAATTATTATTAATATTATTATTATTATTATTATTATTATTATTATTATTATTATTATTATTATTATTATTATTATTATTATTATTATTATTATGTTTCTATTTTAACGATGCAGTCAGACAATCCCAATCCTGTATGAGTGGCTTTCAAACTGTAAAATTAGCCTGCGACAATTTCATCTACTAGTGAATACTATTGCAAAATGTGGAAATCTAATTAGCTGTGCTATTTGTATGCTATCTGCAATGCTCACAAACTACCTATAATCATATTTTTTGGCCTGCCTACGCCCAACTAGGTATGCTAGGTGCCATATTTGCAATGTTGCCTGTAGTCGCACTAATTGCAACAGTAACTGAGGAAACAAAATGTTACATATCGAGATCCCTTGGAGTGGTGGATCCAGCAATCATTGCAGTGAATCCCAAGAGGCAGAAGATTTTCTACACATGTTCAATGTTGATGGTAAAATCAAAGTGCTGCTTCTTAGTTACATACTGTTATTGTGTACATTGCATATTGACAATAGAATAGCTCACTTTGGAAAAGAGTGATAGCTTGGGAGCGAAGTCGCGCCGCAAGCGCTTATGGGAATATTTGGGGGACGCAGGTCAAAACAAACATGGCGGAACTTAGTGCGGAATGTCATAGCGTGGTGACAGCAATGCTTTAACAGAGCTAGATAGCAATAAGATCGAAGTTATTGTTTTAGACGATCAAAAGTTAAGAGAGTTGAGGAGAATTCGAACGACGTGCACCGCTGTTTATTTATACGATGTTGTAAATAAAAGCACGTGAATGCGGACATGGCAAAATGAGGAAATAGAAGAAACGACATCACACTGTCACAAGGCTGGGAGTTCTGCAGTCTTAAATATCACAAACACAACGAACCACGCCAAACAGGGCTCAACTTTGTTGAGCGGACGAGACGTGGTGTTGTCCTTCTGGTGAAGTGACTCTGAACGCAGTTTTTTTTTTAAGTTCTAAGATGAGAAAAGGTAACAAAGAGAGAAAACATCACTGGTATTGGCTGGGAAAGTAAAGAGCGAAAAAAAAATGAGAGGAATGATAATAATTACTTGCTTTGGTGATCGGACAAGAAGCAGGGGTGAAGAAGCGGTACTTGAATTTTTTACAATTGTCTCGGTCTCTCGGACGAGGATAACTTGGTCTCTTGGACCCATAACTCCATGACCGTTTTCGACAGTGTTACATCTCCTCTTGTATTCTCTTACCGTTGCGTTTTTGCACTATTTCTTAACAATGCCAGTGGGCTTTAACTTAAACTTAACCTACAGATTAAAGCCTCGAGTTAGTGGCATCAAAATTGTCATTGTTTACAGACGATACATTTTCCAAGTTGAGAGTCACTATACCACAAGGACAGCACCACGTCTCGTCCCCTCAGCCTGTTCGGCGGGGTTTGCACCTGGATGGGTGATCAAATACGAATACCCCGTGTTGTATTTAAATAACTTCTTTCGAAGCGATATTAAAGACTGCAGAACTCCCAGCCTTGTGTTGTGTCGTTTCTTCTATTTCTCAACTATTTGTTCCTCATTTCGCCATGTCCGCATTCACATGTGTTTATTTACAACATCGTATAAATAAACAGCGGAACACGTCTTCGAATTCTTCTTACTTCTCTTGACTTTTGATTGTCTAAAACAGTAACTTTGATCTTATACCTATCTAGCTCTGTTAAAACCTTGCCGTCACCACTACAATCCACCATAGTTAGTAGAGGAGACTGGTTATGAAAGCCGGCGAACTTCAAAGGACTTTGTTATACCTCCCAACTCAAATACGTTTCCTGATTGGAGGAACACGTGTCACGTGCCATAGGTCAAAACTCAATGACGCCCTAGGGAAACAACACCTTGAACTTTGGACTCGCACGTGATCACGTTGTGCACCTTGAAACCGCGGGAAATTTGTGTACCAGTCGGCCTGATGTTGAAAAGCCATTGAAGTAGGACAACGTTTCTCATTAGAGACGGCATTCATTATTCGAGAAAAGGGATTTGTAGTCGCAAAAGCATATCGTGCAGATTAACAAAAGGGAAAATATGAACGTTTTGTGTCTCCAAGCTTTTGGTTTGGCGCCAAAAATGGGTTGCCCACGTTCGTCAACTCGCTCGTCGAAAGTATTTGTGTAATTTACAACAAAATATGCTGCTCCTGATCAAATCAAACTCAAAATGCTCGAGTGAAGCATTAGAAGACGCCAAAGCAACCTTAGTACTGTCTATATTTTTTGCTAGCTGCAAAGAAAAAGACTGTTATCGTTATTTTTCGATAGGACAGGTTGGTTTTGGCAGCCGCTCAATTTTGCGAGTGCGGCCAATGTATGCAATGGCGTCAAGCGAATCATTTTTTTTTCGGAGCCTTTTCTATATTTGAGTCGGGAGGTATAACAAAACACTTAATGACTGGCCCCTCGGGAAACAGTGAGTTTTGTTTCCCCTCGACCTCAACATTGAGGTCTCGGGGAAACAAAGCACTCGCTGTTTCCCTTGTGGCCAGTCATTAAGTACTTAATGTCTTTGTTATGGTTTTCGTTTGATCACGTGATCATGACCCTGCAAACTTAAACAAAATGGCGACTCGTGAGTAGTCTTGTTTATCTCAAGTTTTCCGCCTGTCTCGAATATGGCGGAATATGGAACTGAAGTGCTAGGGATAAATGAAACCAGATGGAAAGGGACGGGATCAACAACACTGCAGAGTGGCGTGAAGGTGGTGTATATGGGAGATGACGAAGTGCGACAAGGAGGAGTAGCCATTATGATAAGTATGAGGGCAAAGAGAGCCTTGATGGAATGGACGCCGATAAGCAAAAGGACCATTAAGGCACGATTCTACTCAAACATTCTACTCAAAATACAAAAAGCTGACAGGTAATACAAGCGTATGCACCAACGAATGATGCGATGGATGAGGAAAAAGATGAATTTTACAACCAGTTGCAGGACACGATTTCAAGCTGCAATAGACATGATAGTGGTGATGGCCGGAGATCTGAACGTTTGGTGTTGGAGTCATGAACGACAACGGGGAAAGGGTATGTGACTTTTGTAGTGCGAACGGATTAGTCATAACTGGAACAATATTCCCACACAAAGTGATCCATAAGCGGATCAAGATAGGTATGACAAGAGGCTTCGAAAGGAGCAGGCTGGGTTTAGGTCGAAGAGAAGCACAACTGAGCAGATCTTCATATTAAGAAACATCTTATAGCAGGCAAACGAGTGGAGGGCAGGTCTGTAGATACACTTTGTGGACTTCGAGAAAGCCTTCGATTCGGTACACAGAGAAAGCTTATGGAGCATCATGCGAAGCTATGGGATACCTTGCAAGATGGTGAGAGTGATAGCAGACCTATACGAGAGCTTCGAGTGTGCAGTTATTGACATCAGACTGGTTCGAGATCAAGTCCGGAGTAAAGCAGCGATGTGTGATGTTAGGATTCTTGTTCTTACTGGCCCTGGATTGGATCATGAGGAAGGTAACAGCAGACAAGAGAAGAGGGATACGATGAAATTTCTCAACAGTGCTGGAGGACCTTGATTTCGCAGACGACATCGCCCTGCTGTCATCCAAGTTAATGACTTGCACGAGAAGACTGGGAGACTGACAGAAGAAGCAGCCAGAGTAGGTCTAAAAAGCTCAATGTGAGAAAGTGCAAGACACTGAGGACTGAGTATGCTCGCAACAGCGAGAGCAACGTGGTGAATAGCGGAGAAGTGAAAGACGTTGAGGAGTTTCCATACGTAGGAGCTACTGTAGATAAGGAGGGTGGAGGCAGTAAAGATATTACGAACCGACTGCAGAAGGCTCGCAGTGCATTCCAGAGAATAGGGAAGGTTTGGGCAGCCAGAGGAATAGGAAGGAGAACCTAGATACGCCTATTGAAGACTTTAGTTCGACCGGTCCTGCTATATGGCTGTGAAACATGGACGATCACAAAGACTGACGAAAGAAAACTGAATAGTTTCCAATGCCAATGCCCGAGACGAGATCATATATGAGATGGCAGCAAAGAATGACAAACAAGAGAGTAGTTGAGAAGGCAGAGATCAATGAAATAAGCTGCGAGGTACGACGAAGAAGGTGCAACTGGATAGTACACGTACTCAGGAGAGAGGGTGAGGACGACTGTTTTACAGCATTAAGGTGGACACCAGAAGGACGAAGGGCGAGAGGGAGACCAAAGACCACTTGGAGAAGGACTGTTGAGAGAGAGAGAGAAACAAGGCAGGATGGAAGAGTTGGAATGTAGGCAAGGCGGCGGTCAGAGAACGTGTCGGCCTGGTGCGCACAGACTGGATGAATGAATCAAAAAAATTCGAATTAAGGACGTTCGCGCTTTTCCGCGCATCCTTACTGCGCACGCAAGTTCACATGCCACGTCGTGCACAATCGAGCGCGAACGCTAAGTGATAAAATAAACATCATGGAAATGCCACTGCAAATTCCCATTATTATTATTGTTGTTATTATTATTATTATTATTATTATTATTATTATTATTATTATTATTATTATTATTAAACGATTGCAGGGAACATGCCCATTGCAATAGCTTTGTCTGGATTCAACGATCTTGGACGCTCGGTGATAGATCATTTTCGTTGACGTTCTTAATAGATTCAAACACATTCTTTCGTTCAGGTCAAAGATACGTATATATAGGGCATTTATTATGCCACATTTTATTTACTGTAGTTCTGTTTGGAATAGCTGTCTCAAAGAAGATAGTGACCGTTTAGAGAGATTACATGAGAGGGCCCTTAGTTACGTGTTTAACGATTTCTGTAATGGATATGATAGTCTGTGTTCTAAGATAGGTTACTCATTAAGTTGTAGACGGAAACAAGATATGCTTTTAATAATTTTTAAAGCCCTTAATAACAGTATGCCTCAGTACATTCAATCTTTATTTAATATAAGAGAAAATAAGAAAAATCTCAGGGGCAATAATAAACTTGTTTTACCTGTAGCTAAGACCACGACTTATGGACTCAAATCAACATCGTACATTGCTGCTAAGGCGTGGAATGCCTTACCTGATAATTTAAGATCAGTGGCCGATTTTGCCCGTTTCAGGAAAGAGCTAAGAAAGCTCAGGAACTTGTAATTTTTTTTTTTTCTCCATAGTTTATATACCCTAAGTTTTTTTTTTCCCCTGTAGATAGTTTTATTTATTTATTTTCTCGGTATATTAGCATTTGTAATTGCTAGAGGCCTAACAAGCCTCATCTTTAACCGAGGTTAAATAAAGTCATTCATTCATTCACCAATTTTCTACGTTGAGCCGAAAAATTAAGAAAATCTGTCGATTAGCAGTTTTTTTTTTTTTGCAAAATGCACCATTCTTTTGAACTCTTCGTTTATGTGTGTGGCGGTTTCAAATGTCTCTTGAAGGGTTAAGTTTTATGAAAACGTCGGCAACATTTGGAATTATTAACGCAACGGATTCACTTATACAAAATATTGCCAGGATAGTTTGTCTCCGTTGATTCATCTTGGATATTTTAAGCTAAAAACCTTGAAGACCATGCTGATTTACGCGTGCTAGTGTTTCAAAATCACACTAATTTTCCACATGCTTTATCTCTGAAACGAAGTCCGTGACCCCCCAATTTTTTTTTCATTTCGGAAAAAAGTAATTCATTATCTGTCCGCAGTAGAAGATCGAGTGGAACATTTTCGCACGAATGTCCTTAATTCCAGACATAACTAATCGGGTCTAATCGATGACATCAATGAAATCAATGAGTAATCTAGGTAATCGATAGGTAATCAGTTGATTAGTCATTGATTATTGCTGATGGTCAATGAGTAATCGCTGACTAATCGATTGGCCACAAAATGTTTGGTGATCGATTGAGTCATCGATTGAATCGATTAGTCATTGATTGCATTGATTAGTCATTGAATTCATTCATTCATTACTCATCGATATCGTCAGAAAGAGCACAAAAATTAAAAGTGTCTGCAGCTGTTCCGGTGCGTAATGTAACTGTTTATGACGGCTGTTTCCCTAAACCGAAGCAGTTTTACTTTAATTTGCTGACAAACATCCACCGAACAAAATCTATAACCACGTAGTCGATTCTTGTCGGCGTACTTGTTTATTTTCAGACAGGTTGGTTCCTGTTCAGTTGTTTTGTTATTAAATAGAGTTGGGTAAAATGAAATTTTGTACAATTAAGGATC
>OZ026603.1:21082861-21105361 GCA_964020085.1 Micromussa lordhowensis
GCTTTCATGTCAAGATTAACTGTCTTTTTTCTGCAATTTGTTGCATGAGGCCAAGCATCAGACTCATGAGTTGATTGCTCTGTTGTTGCTGCTGTTGTTGATTAGCAAGTGCTAGTTCATAAAGCCTTGTTTGCCGCTCGTGCTCCTCCCTTCTCGCTTTCCGATCTTCTTGTTTCATTGCCATATCAATGTTTGCTTTTTCCCTCAGAAACTCAATTGTATCATTGCCACCCTTTCTTGACCTTTTCTCCTTCGGCTCTGACGAACCCTCACCTCCTTTCCGTTTCATCGTTTCACTCAGCTTTTCGCACGCCTTCTTACGGACCTCCTCTCCCATCGCTCTGTCTTCCTCTGTCTTTTTCTTGCTATTCAGCAATAATATATCTTGTTCTTCAGCTGCTTCCCACTTCTCGTTAATTTCCTCGAGGGCTCGGTCCAGCTCTGTTTCCTCCACTTCCACTCCACTATCTCTCCGTTCCTTCTGCATTCTTGCACGATACTTGTCCAGTAAAAGCTTAAGATGCTCCCTCACCGAAAGAAACCTCAATATAGCGTGCGAATTGAGGTTGTCGGCTACTTTTTGCCACACTTTTCCTCTTTCAACTGTCCTCGCCTTGTGACGGTACGGTTCCAATAACAAACCCTCCCGAGCAAGGGCAATGTCGTGGCTGTTTGTCCATTCCATTGCCATACTAAAGGAAGAGAAAGAAGAATTTCAATCAAATCTTTGGCGCCATTTTTATTAAAACAATCGTAAAACACGAGCCGAAGAAACAATGGCGCAAAATATTATAAATAATGGAAAATCATTTTCTAAAGCAGTCCTAAACTGCCACTGATTAATTTTACACGATAAAAATGAAGGTTAAAATGAAAAATAAAGCAATACTGTGCGAGGAAATTTACCCAGACTTACCTGCTTTTCGGATTCTTTTCTGTACAAAAACCTGTCGCACAAAAATCCTCTATATGCACGGTAAAACTGAATTATGAAAACAAACATGAACCAGACAGTTTAGGAATCTATTTCTTTTATGATAATGTTTGCAGATTTTGTGCAAAACTTGTTAATTTAAGGGAAGAATTCGGAAAAATGACTCACCTTTCTGAGAGGCCGCCAAAATAAACTTCGTCGCCGCCGCAACTGAGGTGACGTGACATTTATGCAAATTAAAATTGAGACCCGGTTTACGTCGTCCTAGGCCGCGTCCAGGGTATCTTAAGGTCCCTAATCTTGATGTAGAGTCCGCCGTAAACGACGTGCTTGACACGAACAGCGCCAACAACAATGAGAAAACAACTCCTGCGAAAAACCCTGACCCAGGGTCGCAGGCATCGCTAATAGACAGCCTGACTCAGGCATTTATTTCTAGCAAGAAGACCTCGCCAGCTATAGCGGACAAGATTGCCGAGCTGGTCGATAGCATGCTTGTGGGGGGCTTGTCGACCGAAACGGTCAAAGAACGAGCCGAAAAACATTCACCGCCAGAAAACTGCAAATATCTATCAGTGACGACGGTGAACGAAGAGATTTGGGACTTGTTGTCCCGAAAAACTCGCTCAGTGGATTTAGCTTTCCAGCGAGTTCAAGAACCCTTGTTACAGGGATTGTCAGCCTTCACAAATTTGGCGGACAAACTGGTGAAGGATATCACCGATGGCAAGACGCCAGATACTCGCCAAGTGCTCGACCACGTAATGGATACCTAGTGTTGCATTGTTCAGCAACACTAACTGGAAGCTAAACATGAGGCGCCGAGAACTTATAAAGCCTGATCTAAACTCCCCCTACGCACACGGTTGTGCAAGGAAGATATTGAACCTTCCACAAAACTGTTTGGAGATGACCTCTCAAAACATCTCAAGGACATGACCGAGGCAATAAAGGCGGGACAACAAATGCAGAAGGCTCCCTCGCATGCCCACAGTCGGGGCTCTGCACACTCTAAACGGAGGAGATTTGCGAGGTTCAAGCCGGGATCGGGAGCATTTTTCTGTTAGCAAATTCTCACACCGCCAGCCTTTTTTGGGGCACGGCCGCTTAACAACGAACACCTTCAAGTACAAGTACAAGTCCCAAGTATAAGTATAAGTATAAGTAAGTACAAGTACAAGTCCCTCCATGTAAACAGCTAAGCAAACTTGGTCAAGCTGATGAATTTTCAGCTATTGTGGATACATATAAAGGGGCAAGTTTCTAAAGAAACTGTGGTGCTGCGTCGGTGGGAGTATTACAAGATAATTTGGTTCTATCAACAGGGTTGATAATGTGAATTTGCCACCGTGAAGAGATTCGGAAGCTGACGTTTCGAGCGTTAGCTTTTCGTCGGAGCGAATCAAGGAATTGTGGGTTGTGTGTGGTTTATATACAGAAATATGGAGCTACGCTATTGGTTGGTGCCTGGCAACGTGAAAAACAACAGAATGAATTAGTTGAATGAAAAGCGTTCGTTGATACCGTGAGGATTAAGAGTGCCGATTTGAAAAATAAATTTTTGTTCACGAGTTTTGCGGCTTTCTGTGCTTCCTTGATGTAGGGAGAGGCCGCAGACTGCCATCTGTTGTTTTTCACGTTGCCAGGCACCAACCAATAGCGTAGCTCCATATTTCTGTATATAAACCACACACAACCCACAATTCCTTGATTCGCTCCGACGAAGGGCTAACGCTCGAAACGTCAGCTTCCGAATCTCTTTACGGTGGTAAATTCACATTATCAACCCTGTTGATAAAACCAAATTATACTGTGGATACAGATTTGTTATCTCATTTGGTCCTGAATTTTAAAGCAGGTTGTGTAAAGGATCATATAGACAACTGGAGATCAGTAACTACTGACCCGATCATCCTTGATTCCATTAAGCATCATCACATCAAGTTTGAAGGTGGATATTGGCCTGCTCAGGCTACTAAACCCAGACAAATCACATTTTCTTCTGGGGAAAAGGAAATCATTAGTGCTGAAATAACCAAACTCCTAAGTAAAGGGGTAATAGAGCTAACCAACCCCCTTAATGGAGATCTTCTGTCCTCAATTTTTGTGAGACCCAAAAACATGGGAGTTACAGACTGATTCTTAATCTTAAACCTCTGAATGAATTTGTTTCTTACTACCATCTTAAAATGGATACCATCCAAACCGCCCTAAAACTGATGCGACCAGGATGCTTCATGGCATCAGTCGATCTTAAGATGCCTATTACTCCGTGTCCCACCAATTGCCGCAAAGGATCGGCAACTCCTTAAATTTGAATGGGAGGGCAATTATTTTCATTTTACTTGTCTCCCAAATGGGCTTGCATCTGCTCATAGATTATTCACAGAAGTGCTTAAACCTGGTTTTGCCAATCTTAGAGCTCATGGTCATTTTTGCATGGGTCATATTGATGACTCCTTCCTCATGGGATACAGTTACACAGCATATGAGGAAAACATTGTTCAGACAGTCAATATGTTTCTTAAGTTGGGTTTGCATCCACCCCACAAAATCAGTGTTGGTACCTACACAAGAGCTTGAGTTTCTTGAGTTGATTTTGAATAGCGTATTGATGACTATACACCTTCCACCTGGTAAAGCTGCCACTGTTCAACAAGCATGTGAGGATCTTTTTAACCAAGACAACCCTACTATTAGAGAGATTGCTCGTGTTATAGGGCTTATTGTATCCAGCTTCCCAGGGGTACAGTTTGGAGAGTTGCATTATAGATATTTGGAGCACAACAAAATTGAGGCCCTACAAGCCCATAAGGGTGATTATGATGCATTCATGACTTTGTCACAAGAGGCCAGAGCAGATTTGCACTGGTGGGTCCAAAATGTGACTTCATCTTTTAGAAATATAATGCATAATGCCCACTGACCCTCGCCTCATTCTGATGCCTGTAACACAGACTGGGGGGCAGTACAGGGGACCAAAAAAACTGGTGGATTATGGGACCTGGAAGAACAAGCATTCCATATCAATTACTTAGAACTGAAAGTGTGCTACTATTTATAACAAGCACATTCGAATACAGTCTGATAATACCACTACAGTTGCATATGTCATAGCCTGCGAAAACAGCCGTCCTTCTTCGCTCCCGGCCCGAGTGGCGTTTCGCGAGAAGCACGTCTGCGATTTACCGCCGAAAATTCCATACTGATGACGCAAATCTGTCCCGAATCTGGTCATGAACGCTGATTGGTTCGATCGGTAATTATGCGGGCCATTGAATATTCTCACCAAAACAAATACGTGTTATTAAAATGGGGTTGACAGACCTACACGACTCCTACAGTTCGTGGCATTTGTACATTTGCCGTTCTCTTTTCGGTTGCTCGACCGTTTTTGTTGCTTCACTCTTGTTTATGAAGGACACTTCATCTTGTGTTGTAAGGAGGATTTTCCAGTGGAGTTGAGCCGTTAGACCGTGCTATGGCAAATTTTTAGAGGTCACAGGTCTGCATTATCTCCCTGTCGCTTCGTCGAGTCTGCCACCTCTGTAATATGCCGCATTCTATATTGTGACACCGGGCGCGGCTGTGATTAGAACTGTTTGCAAGGACAGTAGGTAGAGTCTTATCACGGATATCATATTTTCGGAGAGGCCGTAGCTTTACTTCGAGAAAGCTATACGCTTGTCTAGAGATATTACGCTTCTTGCAGCTATCCAAGAAATTGTCGACCACGCAAGTCATTTTCCACGGTAATAATGTTAACCACTAACCTCTGTCACTTCTCGATTTGCTTTTTACATGACAGACAGCAAAACGGAAACGTGAAAAGAAGTGAATTTGTTGACTTCGACGGGAGAGAGTGGAACAAATGTTCGAGATATCGCGGTATCTTTTGCAGGAGCTAAGTGATCTTAATATCACTGAGTCCCCACATAGTATCTGTCTCCCTTTTCAGCGCCTCTTCTGCAAAGAATGCAAGTTTCTTCCTGATCATGAATATTCATCTTCTCGGGAAAAAAACCGCAAATGTTAATTTATGCCTATTTTGCAGATTGAGGCAAGATTACAAAGTTCACACTTACGTCATCAGTATGGAATTTTCGGCGGTAAATCGCAGACGTCCTTCACGCGAAACGCCACTCGGACCGGGAGCGAAGAAAGACGGCTGTTTTCGCAGCCCACATATGTCAATGCCATGGGAGGTATTAAGTCAGCTAATTGTAATGATTTGGCACAGCAAATTTGGCAGTGGTGTAGAGAAAGAGAGATTTGGCTTAGAGCTTGCCATATTCCTGGCTCAACCAATGTCGATGCTGACACTGAATCTAGAACCACTAACAGTTCTACCGAGTGGTCTTTACACTCAGATGTGTTTGCAGACATTAATAAAATGTGGGGACCTTTTCATGTGGACGTTTTTGCATCAAGACTTAATTTTAAGGTTTCCACCTATGCTTCATGGAAACCTGACCCTGGTGCAAAATATGTTAATGCCTTTTACATGAGTTGGAAAGAACACTATTTTTGTGCTTTTCCACCTTTCAGCGTCATCGCAGCTTGCCTACAGAAAATAGACCAAGACCAAGCACCTGGTGTACTTTTAGTTCCCATTTGGCAGACTCAACCCTGGTTCACCACTCTCCTTCATCTGTTAGTGGACTATCCCCCCGTCTTCCACAGTTAATCACCTACTAATGCAACCTCACAATGGTGCCCTGTACCCTCTTCGGAAACAATTAAACCTGATGGCCTGCAAGCTCTCCGAAGAGTCTCCAACAGAGAAATGTTTCAGGCAAAGCTGTTGAAATCATCCTCAAGTCTTGGTCAGCAGGAACGCAAAAGCAGTACACGCCGTACATCACACAGTGAATTGACTTTTGTAGTAAAAGGGAGAGAAATCCCTATGACCCGCCTTTGACAGCAGTCTTGGATGTTCTTGTCACTCTACATGACAAAGGATTGTCTTTCACCACCATGAATACTGCAAGGGGTGCCATCTCCGCTTTTACTGTACCAAAGAATAACACTGCCATTGGCAGCCATCCAGTCATTTCAAGGTTCATGAAAGGTGTCTTCAAGGGCTCCCCACCAACTCCTCGCTACCAATCCACTTGGGATGTGAAACCTGTCCTAACCTATCTTTCATCCGGCTCAACCCTGTGGAGAAACTGGAGTTAAAAACTCTCACACTGAAGCTGATTATGCTGATAGCATTGGTCTCAGCAAAAAGAGTACAAAGTTTGCATATACTTGATACTGCTTACATGAAGGAAGCACCTGATGTCTTTGAGTTTTCACTCTCTGAACACATTAAGCAAAGTAGGCCTGGTTACAAAACTCCTTCAGTTATTTTGAAAGCTTATCCAGCTGATTCATAGTCTCCTCCGCAGCCGTTATTAGGGTCGTCACGCAACACTTCTCCCCACTAACGGCTGCTTAAACCCGAACCCCATTTGTTTCCGCGTATTAGCCAATCACAACTTCCCTCACATATTCCTGAGGCGCTCGCGCCAAGACTAATTGTCCAATGACAACTCATGTTCTATCGGCTACTGATGGTGACGTCGCTTGAAGAAGCCTTCAATCAATCAATCAATCAATCAATCAATAATCTTTATAAGAATTTAAAGCGACGCTTCGCTTGTGGGGTCGTGTCTAAATAATTAAGTAAGATAACTAATAAATTAAGAAATAAATATTTTGGTGTCGTCCAAGTTCAAAATCCCCACCTTAAATTATTTAACAGAATGTGGCAAATGAAAAAATAGTTTCAAATAAGAAAGACGTTTTTGTGAACCTGCCTACCGGCTTTGCAAATCTTTTATTTATCAAGCGCTTCCATGTCAACATTGGAAGAGGAGAACTTCCGTTCGGTTGTGCATTTGGAAAAGCGCGTAAGACCAGACCAAAGGGATGACTTCGAATCGGTGATAAGCAGGAACCCAGCGGCGTTCTGTCAGCAGAAATTGGTGTTCCCAACGCATCCGAATCTTCGTGGATAACAGAAGAAGTACAAGTGGTATCGGCAAATCGCATTTGGATGCTTTTCCTCGAGGTGATGAAATTGATGTATTTTTGACACCTCTGTCGGCATTCTCATCTGGATGTTATTCTTGGCTTGCACTGTCACGGAATAAAAAAATAAATCGAAAACCACTTTCTCTTGCCTTGAAGACTTCTTCGATTTATTTTCTTTAGCTCCTTCAACTTATCCGATGCCCGATTAAATTTTATCAAACGCTGGTAGCATTTGTCTATACAGACGAACAGTTCGCTGTTCTCTGAGTGGCGACTCACGTCCACCGATAACGAGGATCGGATGACTTCAGCAATGCCGGGTGAACTCTTTCCGAAAATGAAGATTTTGTTATTCTTGAGGGAAGCCGACGAACAAAAGAAGCACACTTTTGACTATATTTTTTTTGGACTTAGATCCATAGGAAATCTCTGGGATGTCTGGCGACATCTCGCGAAGGAGGCGATGAATTCACGCGGGAAACTGACGTCATTGACAAACTACTGATACGTGATTGGTTTCAGAGCTAACAATAGGCAACGCGTGATTGGTGCATTCTGTAATTTTCACGTGAACTCAAAACAAAGGGAAACAAATAGGGTTCGGGTTTAAGCAGCCGTTAGTGGGGGAGAAGCGATGCGTGACGACCCTAATAACGGCTGCGAAGGAGACTAGCTGATTAATCACTCTCTGTAATCACCTGTTTGAAGGAATATCTTAAGCGTAGCAAGCCCCTTAGAGGATCAGAAACTAAACCAGTTTTATTAGTTTTGTTAAACCTTGCAAGCACATATCCAGGGAAACTATTTCTAGATGGATCCGTTCAGTCATGGAAACTGCTGGTGTAGACACCCAAGTATTTAAACCCCACAGTGCGAGACCTGCAGCTACCTCTAAAGCTAAGGCAGCGTGTGTTTCTGTTCATGACAAACTGCTGAATGGTCGTCCTCTAGATGTTTTGATTTATTTTACAATAAACCAGTGGAGTCGTCTAATTTTGCATCAGCCATACTCCACAGTGACTAAACCATAGACAAGGGCAATTTTTCTAGCCTTGATATGACTTTTGTTTTCTATCTTTTCTTTTTTTGTTTTCTATCCTTCTTGTGATGTGTTGGATGTGATCAGTAATTATTTTTTTTAAATTATATTTAATTGTAGAAATTATAATAGTAGGATGAAATTGTAAAACTTTTTTTTATAATTAGTATAAGGTTTAAAATTGTAAAGCGCTATGAATAATTAGTATTAATAGCGCTATATAAATGAATTGTATTATTACTTGTAGCTCTATTGCAGCATTGCCTGTCTAGAAAATAGCTGGACATTATGCCTTCAATTTCTCTTATTCGCTACTTGCACATGACCCATAATCCCTTGCGTCTTTGGGGGGTAACCAGTAGAAGAAATGTATGGTATCATAACAAAAATTAGTTCGGTGAGCTCGCAATACCAGCTACTAATGCTTAAAAATGCACCAGAATTTACCAAAATCATGATGGGAGAAATTTGTACTAGTTTATAACTAAATGTAAAGAATTTTTTTTTTTTGTCCATACATCGTCTGTAAAATTACAAGACGATGTATGGACAAAAAAAAAAGTTCTCTACATTTAGTTATAAACTAGTACATATTTCTCCTATCATGATTTTGGTAAATTCTGGTGCATTTTTAAGCATTAGTAGCTGGTTTTGCGAGCTCACCGAACTAATTTTTGTCATGATACCATACATTTCTTCTACTGGTTACCCCCCCAAAACGCAAAGGATTATGGTTATGTGCAAGTAGCGAATAGGCGGATCGAGCAGGTTACTAGTTTGTTGTACTCTACTAATAAATGTAGGTTTATCGCTGATCTTGTACTAGTTGGGGTTTTTTTCCCTCATGTGACTGTCTTCGCTTTGAAATCTCAAAGGATCCCTGGGGCAGTTGATGACGAGATAGAATTCCAATCAAACTTCAACTTACAGGTAAGTCTCGTTTAATAGGGACCTTAAGCAAACCACGACGGCAACGGCAACGAGAACGCCGCAAAACAAAAGGTTTAATGAGCAAAACAATGGCTGTGCACGTGCATTATAACTCTTTGTATATTTCTTAGCCGTCCTCTGCAAAACGACAACGCGAAATGGCCAAGTTCTGGGTATTTTGGAGAACGTGAGCGACGACGGCTTATTTTTAGTATTTTCTTTTGGAATTGTACGCTGGCATTGCGTATTAAGCTTGAGCAAGTTCTGAGACCGATAGACGTACTGAACAGATCTAGGCATGTGCGAAATTCGACGGTAAAATATAAATTCATTTTTTTCTTAGCCTACAGAACAGGCGTAATTTTTTGCGTATTTCAGGTGAACATAGGCGAAAGCGAGGCGAGCGCGAAGCGCGAGTTGCGTGCGAGGGAAAGAGCGCTAAAAAATAACGCCTGTAGTCAGACCATTGTTTATGCTCTTCCAACCGTTCGCCTGGCGAACGGTTTTTGCTGATTGGTTACTTTATTGATTGATTTTTGCTGATTGGTTACTTTACATCACATGATCTTCGAATGTTTTTCCAGGAAGTAACACGATCACGTACAGTGATTTAAATCAACAACAGATCGCTAATGCGCTAATTGTTCAGTGAATTTAACTGGAAATACGGCTCAATAGGACTCCTCTGCTCCCAGTAGCCCTTCGTTTATTTCCGAAGTTGCCTCCTTGGCGTTCCATGGGAAAGTAAGAGCGAAAGGCGCTAGTAGAAACCAATTTAATTCTCCACCGCGCGCCGCTTGACAAAGTAGTTACTAATAATACAGTGCAGCGAATGAAAGGTAAAAGTTGTAAATCAAAAAGATGACAAAAACAAGCCAATAATTTTGAGATAAATCGTATGTTATATAAGTGCCCACTTAGTTCTCTTCTCAGGGGTTCTGTAGTAGCTGAATAAGTCTCAAATGTATATTTTAACGAAGCGAATAAACTAAACAAACAAACCGCGGAGCTCGCCGTAAATTAATTATTCAGAAATTCAGCGTACAAAAATACTGTTCAATTTAAAACCTAAAATTCCCAAATAAAGGCAACCAAAGCAAAGAAACGTGACAGGAAGTCCAGTACCAATACATTTTCATTCATGATGAGGGGAAAAACCTGTCTAAAAGCTAAAAATGTTCAAAATTTCGCAGACGTGTATCGCCCGCATGACAGCGTGTTCAAATTAATTCTTTGCGCTAAAGCGAAAGCTTGAGTTTACCGACAAGGGAATAAAATGTTTTCGCAGGGAGGAAAGCACCTTCTCAACTGGAACGTTCATTGATTTTTTCATCTCCTGTTCTAAATAATCTTGGGGATTTCTCGGAGGGTTGTTTTCTTTGTCCAACGACAACCTCTTTCTTGCGCGTAATTCACGTCGAGCGTTGAGGGGCTCCGGTAAAGATGCGCTGGGAGAGGTTTTTGCGAGTCTCCTCACCGTTAAATTCTGCAAGCTATTCCCTGGTTGACTATCGTCCATGTTTAGTTTTAAATGTGACAAAAATTTGCATGAGTTGAAAATTTGCCTGGCACATTTCTGATAAGAACGTTTCGATTTTGAGTCGGACTCATTCAAGCGAATTCCAAATTCAGAAAGTAACTCTGAAAGTTTTACTCCTTTAAATTCTTGTCTTTGTGTCACAGCGAAAACGGGAATTGAGGTATACGTAGTTTTTAGACCGAGATAAATGTGGCAAAATCTGCAAACAGGATTACCAGAATTTTTTCCTCTACCATAAACTTTCGTTGGAGTTCGGAGCGACATAGCCGCACTCATTGCGAAACAAAGCCGCGGGTTTCGCGGCACCCACTGTAAATCTGACATTTTTCTCGCCAATAAATTGAAATCGTTTTGTGACTGGTTCTTCTTAATTAATGCACGTCAATCATTTCAAGGGGGCGGAAGAGCATAAACAATGGTGTGACTACAGGCGGATTTTTTCTGGTCTCGCGCTTCGCGCTCGTTCTCGCGCTTCGCGCGCGCGCTCGTGTATCGCGCTGGCCCCGCTAATCCGCCTGTTCTGCAGGCTATTTTTTTCTAGGCGTCGTCCTAAAAATTAATTTCTCAATTTGCAACGGATTAGTTACCAGTCTTATGCTGCGTGTTCTCAGATAGAACACATGATATGATTGGCTCAGTATTTCCCATTACGTCAGAGGACATTTCTGCCACATAGGACAGACATAACTGCAAAATTCCGTTCCGTTCGACCATTCCTGCTCGGCCAAGTTTCTTCGGGCCCGGAAATCGAAAATCAACATGGCTGCCTCAAGCTTCTATCCGACAGACGATTTCAATCGCTTACTCGACATTATTGCAGTGGAGTGGCCACAAGCTTTAGTAAGTAGTGTGAAAATACATGTGCGCTACGTGTAATGTGGGCATAGTCGCACGAGTGAACATCTTGTGAGTTTGCCTCCTCATTCGAAAGTGTTTCTTAGTTATCGTTCCCTCAATTTAAATTCCTACGCAGTGTCGTCCTCACCTAATACATCGTTTGTTTAAACTTCAGAGTCGTCGAGCGAACCCAAAGCAAATAAAAAAAGGTAAAAAAGGCAAAGAATCGGCCGTTTGTTTTCTTTTGTTAATTCGTATCTTCGCGCGAAACTTGGAACGCGATGACATGGGACGGGGTAGTCCACCCAACCGGAAATACTGCGGAATACCCGGAATTTTGGTCGAATGGAAAGCGCCCAAAAAAATCTCAAACCTTATGATTACATATATCTGCATATTCTAAATATGACCAGAAGTTCCCTTCATACAAGAAGTTTCAGACGTATACCGGTACACCTCTCTGTTTTTAGACATTAGCTAAAGTGGCTTTTCGGACCCGAAAAGTTCCGTGGCTTTCCAGAAACAGACCCCTCTGGAACGGCATCTAGACCGGTAATGTTCTGCAATGAAAAACTTGCAAACTAAAATGGTCGCTGTACAAAAGGTAAGATATCTTTATAACACAAATAACGTGGTCTACACAAGGATAAGCATTGTACTATGACACGGAAAAAGGAAGAAAATAATGCACCTATCAGTGTCAAGCCCGAGGGGGGGGGGGGGGTCGGGCAACCCACGGGAATTTGACTGTGGCGTATATCCCCAGGGTGGGGATTTTGATCGGACATCATGCATTTGATCTTTCAATTTTATGTAGTAGAAGAGAAGTAAACCATTTGTTTCTGCTAATTTGACAATTCTTTTTTGCCCGGGGGTGGGGATTTTGATAATTTTTTTTAGAAAATGTCAAAATCCCCACCCTATGTCCGACCCCCCCCTCGGGCTTGACACTGATAGGTGCATAACTGTACGAGTTCTTGTCTTCCTTCACGGGGAGCACGCGATCTTGCTGAGTGGGAAGAGAATAAATACATTTTTTAATCCCTCCCTACTCGGCAAGATTGTGTGCGCCGTTACTTTACGTATGTGCAGCATTTTTATTTATTAATTTAAGACCTACAACTGGTTTCGCTGCACTAGTGTAATGTACTTTTTATACACAAGAAAAACAAAACATTCCAAATATGCAGCTAAATAAGATATACTTGACTTAATATGAGCCTAACTACAAAAATTAAGTAATATAATAAAGTTATTTAAATTGTACATAAGGACGAAATCAATTCATGAGTTCAGAACAGGCTTTCCCTAGTCTTTCTCATTTGATACTCACTTGTTTTTTATGCTTAAGTTTATTTCCTGCGAAATATTCCTGAAGACACATGCATATTATTATAAAAGAATTAGTTTTGATCTTTTGATAATGAAATATATGAAGGTCTTGTGCTGTACTCACAAATGCATATTGATACAAGATGACATCTACAGAAATGCACTCACCATTGGCCTCCCTTGGGTTGGGAGGAAGGGCACCCAAACCCATATATGGGGAAATATCTGGGAAATGGCAGCCATCCCAAGAAATTAGAAAAAAAAAATTGAATTCTTGAACTGGAAGAGATTTGAGAGCTTACATTTATGAACTGGGTGTTTGCTAGCAGGCTCTGTTTACATGTTGGGAAATACAGTAATTTCATTAGAGCAATCATTTAAAGTGAACTTAATATTGCATGCACTTGTGTAATATTTTTTGAAAGCTGGTTTTCACATTTGTTTTTACTCCCACTAAATTACACAACATGACTACAAGCAAGGTTGGGACTACGACAGCCTTTATTCACAACAATGTAATACATATATACCTAAGTTAATTGAACATTGATAAGTAGAGATAAATCAAAATAAAATAAACCTAATTGCACTCAACTACAAAAACGAAGGCAAACTACAAGATAAACAAGGATCAAAGTAAGTGTGCAAGGCTGACAAAAATATTGTAAATAATGACAATAATACAAATAACGACAAGCTAGTAGCAATAAAAAACCCGGGGCTGGGTGGGAAAACTGCCAAAATATCAATAGTGTTTGCGATTGCTGGCTATTGCATACAGTGAATACTAGGAGTCTAATGCATGCTTGATATACCAGTGTGATTGTACTTTTACTAGCAGCCAGTAATTAAGTATTTATCGAACTTAGGTACATGCAGTGAAATTTGGATTACAAAATTGTTGTACAATGAGGCTCAGACTGGGTCCCAGTATACACGTTTGCAATTTAGACAGGCTTCACCAAGAATGCCAATGCCTTCCATTCACTCAAACTTATCCAGTAATTATAACAAGCAACAAATTACATAAAATACTGTTTTACACCAGTCAGTTTTGAATTAGCCTGCCCAAAGAAATACATTTCTCACTGTTTAGGTGCCCAGTAAGTGATTTGTTTGAATTTCCTTTGGTCAAATGTGACCAGTTATTAGAATTTCAATTATAAAAAGGTTAGTGTTGAAAAGGTACTTTCTCCATTTCTTTGGTAATTAAAAGTGGTTTAGGTGGCCAGATAGATTTTCCTGAGTAAAAGAGCATGAAGTTAAGTAAAAGGAAACAAGGAAATTCACTGTCAGTTTTGCTTTTCTTGATCATGCTGATGTCGTAAAATATTGAAAAACTCTGACATTTTGCTTTGAGGGCAAGTTGGTCTCCTTGGCGAAGCTGACTTCAAGAACTTAAAGAACTGTAGAAGCAGCAGCCACAAGAGAAACTCATACATCAGAAGCAAACAAATATTTTGAGATAATTCAGATAAATTGATTTCGGTCATTCTGTGCTGAGCACATTATTTACAGGCATAAATAAATTAACACAGGGTGAAACTTTTGAGAGGAAAAGCAGGGCAGTTTTCCCTTGAATAGGGTTAAAAGAAGTCAAATAACATATTTGACGAAAATTATTTCTGAAATGCCATACAGAAATGTAACTGTTACATAACTTTTTATAACAGTGTTGCATTAATTGTAGATATCACAAACTTGTTTAACTTGGTCTTCTACTGTTCTCTCTACAGTTATCAGTACATTTATAAGGAAAAGGGTTAAGCCTGCTACATTCTTTGTACGGAACCCATCTGAGGCAGCTCACATTTACCCAGGGCACAGATTTTTTTTCAAGAAGCAAATAGAGCTTAGGAAGTTTTGAGGTTGTCTTGACAATTATATCCAGGTGGAGAGAACAACTGCGACAGTAACACTTGCTCAGCAATGCAATTTACATGTACTCTAACTAATTCATGGAAATTTGGATTCAGAGCCCAACATGCTAACCACATTGTTTTCCTTTACATGCCTCTGAATCATGTCCTTAATTTTGTACACTTGGAAATAACTACAAAATGCTTATTGGTAAATACATAAATTATATGCATGTGTGAACTACGAGTCAGTTAACTAAAATTAAAATCATTATACATACATGGAACAATCATTTTTGTATGAATTGGGGGATGGAAAATAATAAAATCAGATGTTCACTACGCTAATAATACCCTCAAATGTTGTAGATCACTACAGGCTGGGACTAAGGCCCGGTCCAAACACCGCTCTACTCATGTGCCGAACCAAACTTGATTAAGTTCAACTTTAGAGCGACTTTGGAGTGACAGTTGGTTCAGACGGCGTACTTGTGTCGAACTTAAATCGGGAAGCCGGTGATAAAAAGTTTTGGCAAGAAAATATGCTCTCTGAATTCAAGAGCTCTGTCCAAATAGGAAAGCAGTGACTAACATTTCGCTGTATAGCAATATTTAAGGAAGCAAATTCAAGGTTCAGTGTCTGTATTTAGACAGGTTTTTTCCTGGTTAAATCGACTTGTTAAAGGGAAATCTCAAGCTGGGATATTATCACGAAGAAAAAGCAGAAAATGAATTTGTGCTAAAGAAACTCGCTTATGCAGTCCCATTTCTCATAAATCGATTTGCCATCTCTATTTTTAGTTAGCAACGACTTCAAGCTTCATGCATGACTGCTCACACCACTCAATTTTGAGCCAATCACGAGTCCCATTATATGAAAATACATTACAGTAATTTATGCATTAGGTTCGGCACATGACAAGAGCGCTGAATGAATCAGCCGCTGCTCCAATGTGTGCTTTGAAGCAAGGCCAGAAAAGCTTGCTTTGCTAGCTTTGTCTGTTGTCTCACTGGATCAAATATAATTATATAAAAAAATGTTGCCAAGTCAAGTTGCAAAACAGGGTTTGTTTTACAACTGCCCTACAATACATTACATTACATTGCCTCCCTCTATGCCATAGTTACTTGCACCCTTAGTTTGAGCTTCTGGGACTTCATCTTTCTTCGGGTCAGGAAAGTAGTTGTTGGCTCCAGAACAAAATGTCTTATGAAAGCTTGCACGCCAGTTCTTAGGCCAGTCCTTGATCATCCATATGAGAATTGGCAGAGTAGAGGCAAGGACAATCATTACAATGACAAATACTGCCCAGCCTGGGTATGGAGTGCTTTCTGTCCATGTATCAGAACCTCCACCACTATATGGTTTCTGATGGAAAGAGTGAAACTTCCACAATAAATAAATGCCTTTCAATCCAGCAAAAACTTATGATATCCAGTACCTTGTATAAAAGAGAGGATCGCAGGGTCACCTATAATGGCTGCCACATGGTTTGCTAAAATCTTAGAATCACAAAATCACTCCTGGTAGTTTGGGAGAGTCAAATGATGTCAGTTGCCTTCCATTTATTTGGGGGTCACTGTTGGGTTCATAGTCAAATCAAATCAAATCTTTATTCACACTATCTTAATTGCAGAAAGAACAGTAGAAAAGGAATGTAAGAAATGTAGGTTTTATGACGAACTATGATTCAAGTGGGGATCTATGATACCCATGTTTAATATCCACCTCTCATACCTGTTTACATCCAACAAATTTGGAATAAGTTGGAGCACTCTGACTCTGCTGAGCAATGAGAGCAACAAGAACAATAAACAAAGCTAGAGGGGAGATGTATTTCCAGCAGATCATCCAGCCAATCCATGGTCGCTTTCCCGTCATGAATTCAATGTCGTCAGCAAACCTGTTGACATAATATCATAACTTTAATTTTAATTGGGGAATGTCCTTAAGAGCTAAGTATCTATTAAGTACATCCCGGTCTGTAATTTATTTAAACCCCTTTTTCATTAGGTCTTCAATAACTGATTGATTCGATTTCTTCAACAGGACTAGTCTGCAAGCAGGCCCTTTGCATGAAAACTGAAGGAGGGAGAGGAAGGGGGAAGAAGAGCCCTTAGCCTTTCATTTACCAACCCCCCTGTTTGGCCCAGACTACCTCAATAACAACAGCCTGACCAGTTGCATAAACATAGGATTTTTGTCACACAATACCTGTCATTGCCATAAACCCATGCCACTCCAATGCACTGGAATAGGGCAATTACCAATAATGGGATTGTAACTGAATAGTCGTCAAACATTTGGAAGATATAGAAACCAGGACCAGAAACCATGGCCAAGCCAAACAGGAACAGAATCACAGCAACAAGTAGCGTCACCAATTCCTTCCTCATATTGGGGAAAATCTTAAGCTCCATTATTGGACCAATGGCTGCTTCCAGGGTTCCAAACTCACTGTCAATTCCAAGGAGAATCAACATCAAGAAGAAAAGAATAGCCCAGAGTGGTGACACATCCATCAGAAGGATGGCATCAGAAAATGTCATGAATGCAAGTCCTGGACCAGATCCAACCTGTTGATGTTGAATAACACAGTGAGTATCTTTATTAATACTTTCAGTCCGCTAGTACACTACATAAGAGTAGTTTCTACAAGTTGCAAGTGCTTACAACACTGTAGCTATCAAACACTAGACAGTATTCTTACCAAACCAAAGGGGAACTTTTAGGGACTCTAAAGATAACACCATAGCAATGATTTCGGTATTAAAACATAGAAAAAGTAGTTGTTATGCTGTCCTTGTTAAGTTATCATAATTATCATAATTAAAGACATTTACTTTAGTTTATATTTAAAAAGGCGAATTCTAGGGAAATATGCAAAGAAATATATGTTTCTTGTTTAGAAACAATGCTGGTGTCAACATTTCTGTTCAATATCTAAGTCTAAAATTTATCTCTTTATTTAGTTAAAATATATATATAAGATCTTGACTAAAATGCACCAAATTATATATAAGATGCATTAAAAACAATTGAAGGGAAGTTGTAAAATGTAGAAACAAATTAGTATGGCTGATCTAACACAGCCTGTCTGTACCAAAGCTTTCAACTGAAATGGCAACCTTTGTGGTCCCCTGAAAAGATTGTTTGATCATAGAGCATCACAGTAAGTGAATTTAAGCAAGACTGTCTGCAAGGAACTGATCAGAAGAATAGCATACCTCAGTGGCTGGGATACCTGTGATATGCTCTCTATATCCCAGGATGGAAAACACCACAATACCAGCAAACAGTGAAGTGCCACAGTTGATGAATACCACAGTATATGCATCACGCATCACTTGATTGTGGAGAGGCATGTAGCTTGCAAATGCAATTAGTGCACCAAAGCCCAGGCTAAGAGTGAAGAACATTTGGGTAGCTGCATCTTTCCAAATATTGGCATCTGCTAGTAGTTTCCACTGAAACGCATGACAGCACATTCAGGGTTATTCATAAAACCTACATAGAACTTAACTTGGCTACAAAACGAGTTGTCTGCCATTGATGTAAGTGTGATCTAAATAAAGAGAAATCGCACATTGCTTGTTACTGAGAGATGTCTGGGATTTAACCCATACTGATGATGTAGCTCCCTGTAGTAGTATATCTCAGATTGGTTTTTATTCACACAAGAAAGTTTCTAATCAAGCTACACCCAGCCTGCATCACAGCATTTGGTGTTCTCAATCTCACTAAGTGAGATTGCTCCAAAAGCTTCTCAGAAAAGTCAAAGACTATCTTACTTGCACACACCCAATGACATAGCGGCGACTGGTTTAAAATGATTGTGGTCAAGAGTAGGTTTATATGGTGGGGGAAGGATTCACCCTTTGGGGGAATAAGGTAGTGGAAGATAAATGAAAACAATGAATTTAAAAATGAGAAGTACTGTGACATGTAAGAGCTGTAGCTAAATTTTTTATTCACTAATGCAGTACTTGATTGAGACAAGTGGATTTTCATTAGGTAACTGATTCTAAGCTGAGGTACTTACTTCTGGGCGAAAAAAGGCTTTCACACCATTTCCTGCGCCTTCCAATGTAACTCCTCGAAAGAACAAGATGATCAGGATGACATAAGGAAAGGTTGCAGTGAAATAAACGACCTGTGAGGTAATTATAAACAGAAATCAAAGGCTCTCTGAGCAGCTCATGGATGAATAGCCCAATGCCAAGTTTACTTTTGCCACTGTGGCAAAACGAGTCTTTGAGCGAAACTATTGGTATGAAAATATATGTCACCTGCACGGTCATTCGCATGAAAATCAAGTGATTTTCATGGGAAACGTTTGGCACAAGCACTCGTTCTGCAAATAGAAACTCAGACGGTGAAAGTCAAAGTCTACATTTGTGCCAAACGGCCCATCAGGCCAGCACTGATAAAAAATAATCTAACAAAAAAACAATTTACCATCTTCTCGTGGCTGTTTACTTACACTGTCTGCGAAACGTGACTCTCTTGCCCTTCAGCAAATATACAAAAAGAGTATCTGATTACATTCTTTGCATAGCGTGAGTTTAGCGTGACTTGTAATCGGAGAATTTTGTTTACGTCTAATGAAAAAACACCTTGACCTTTCAATATAAATTTACACATGGTTTTTGACGAGCGCTATGCTTCTTGTCTTTCCATGTCCATTTGTTACAGCTACTGCTGCTTAGCTTGACAAATTTCAATTTTACAACTCCACGAGTTGAGCCAAAAACCGTCTTCGTGCCGCGTTAGCTGCCATATGTACGAACTCCATGTTGTCGGACAAAAAATTCGTCTTTCTAGTACCCCGCTAAAACCTACTGAAGCTACACCACGAGTGCCTAGGAAAAGAACCATACTAAGCAGGGGAGGGTTGGGAGAAACGATTTAATCCGGTTTAATGAATAAATTAATCAGAATCGAGTGAGTGAGTGAGTGAGTGAGTGAGTGAGTGAGTGATCGAGTGCCATCCGACTGCCTCCTAAGCTCATGGATGTTACGTAACATCCATGAGCAAAAAGGGGTTAGTGAACAATGGGCTTCTCAAAATATTAATTTCTGATTACAGTTGTGCACATTAAATATCTAATAAAAATTTCACATTATTTGGTAATTACTTAACTGAACAACAATAACATCATTTTTTTCTTATTTAAATTGCCTTTTGTGCAAAAGATCGATATATTTTAAGGAGTATGCTATAAACATTATTTACTTTTAGAATAAAGTAATAAATTTTATAAAGTAAACATCTCTTAGTTTTATCCTAGTCATCTTTCATATTATTACATGGTGGTAGTAGTGATGTGTTCTACCTCATTTTGGTCATTGACAAATTAAACCATTTACGACATGGGTGATGAAGAATTCTCTGGTGGTGGAAGCTCAGGCACAGCATCCCAAACTTTACCACCTAGATCATCAATGTTTCATCAGATCACACTATTTCGTCACACAACTACATATATTTTGTCATTTCTAGGCTAAATTGAGAGAGCCCAGAGTACTAACTAGAGATGTTTAAGCATACAGTTGGAGATGATGCTTTGAAAGTTATCAAGACATTCAGTTACAATGAAACCAAGTTCTCGGATGATTGGCATGTGGTAATGGATAAATTGGAAGTTTGAAGTTTGAAGGTTATTGAGTCTATTGAGTCTTACTTACAATGAACACCGCCTGCAAATAGCAAGCTAATCTAGGCAGGCGGTGTTAAGGACATACAAACATGAATTACTACTAACTGAAGGCGTTAAAAAAAAGCCGATTTTGAATACATTATTTGTCAAAGAGGAAAAAAAAAAAAGGAAAGTGATAAAAAGTGAAGAAAAATGATCTAAATTATGATTAAATTGTAATTAAGATGCCTTTTTTATTTCAGAAATAAGAGTGCTAGTTTCAGCATAACTGTCCAAAGTTTCTAAAGTTACAAATAGTAATGCTTGAATTTTTGTTTTGAATATGTGTTTTGGTAGACTTCGATAGCTTTCGGGAATACTGTTCCAAATTTTAGCCCCAACGATGGAAAAGGAGTTTTTATGGTGATTGAGCTAGAATGATTAATGTAGTAGTTACCAGAAGATGCTGAGCGGGTATTATGCTGATGTATGTCTTGAGTAAAGGTAAAAAGATTGCAGATATTTTGAGGCGCAGAGTTAGTGGTTATATCAAGCATTAAGATTGATGAAAGTTTGAAGTAGAGCATTGTGATTGGTGGGATGTTAGATTGAGCGAAATATGGAATCGCATGCGTTCTGAAAGGCAGAAAATAGATCAAGCGAACAACTCTCTTTTGGAGTATAAAAATTCTATCTAAGTGGGATTTGGAAGCTTGGCCCCAGGCAATGAGGCCGTAAGATATATAAGGAGAAATTAGAGAATTGTAAATACTTAGAAGTGTTTTTAAAGGAACAAAATGTCTTAGTCTCGAAATAATTCCAATATTTCTGCTGATTTTTAAAGCAATATAATTAATGTGGTGTTTCCAGGATAAATGTTCATCAATATTGGAGAAGTATTGTATTGGAGAGGTAATGAAATTTATGAGAGGTTTTGTTTTAACAAGCAAGATAAATTTCCAACACAGTCGGTGGGTAATTTTTGTGATTGTTTGCAGGACAGCCTAATCTGTGATCATATTGTGCTTGGAATTAAAAATGAGCAGACCACCAAAAAACTGCTGAGAATAAGAGATCTTACTTTGAATTGGTGTATCGACGTATGTCGCAGTGAGGAAGTTACAGAGTTTCTGTTGGAACTGGCAGACAACATTAATCAGCTCAAGTCAAAGAAGAAAAAGCTTCAGGTCCAATGCCAGATATGTAAGCGGTGCAACAAAAAGAATCATTTTGCAAAAGGATGCAAAGGTAAAGATGCAGCGCTTTACTTTCTATCAAGAGTGACGCAGACCTGGAAGAGAAGTTAGGGTTCAAGCCATGAAAGATAAGGCCGTGATTGCTGAAATGCTGGTCCAGCAGAATGCTGTCAGATTTCATATCGAATGTAGCGTTAGTGGTAACATTTTACCATACAAGCATGTGGGAAATGTGGATCTTGCTCCTTGTTCCCAGTCCCTTGTTATGTGGAATGGTACCAAGGGCAAGCCTGTTAGGACATGTGCTCTGCCAGTTGTAAATCTCCAAAACAATATGAAGTACAAAGTAAGGTTCTTGGTCGTGAAGGAAAATTTAACTCCACTTCTGGGTTTGAACGCCACTGAGAAGATGGGTTGTTAACCATGCACAAGGAGAGCTTTGTGAGTGTTGTGGAGAATTTGGAAGATGATCTGATTATCAAATATGCTGATGTGTTTGATAAGTACCCTGGCAAGCTTCCAGGAAAGGTAAATCTACAAATAGATCTGGATTGTCAACCGGTAATTCTCCCAGTCACTGAAGTGCCTGTCTCTGTCAGAGAGAAGTTCAAGGTGGGACTTCAAAGGTTGCAGGATCTTAAGGTCAATGCTCCCATTGATGACCTGACGGAGTGGGTCAGCCAGTACATTGTCGCTGTCAAGAAATCTGGTGAGTTATGGGTTTATGGGATCCTAAGGCACTAAATGCTGTCATAAAGAGGGAAAGATACCTACTATTGACGAGTTGCTGCCTGATTTAGCAGAGGCTCTGTGTTCACTAAGGTTGATCTTGCATCCGTCTTTTGGCATTTGGTGCTGGACAATGAGTCTAGTCTGTTGACGACTTTTGCCACTCCTCATGGAAAATACCACTGGCTTTGTTTGCCATTTGGTCTCTGTGTCAAGTGAAATATTTCAGAAGCATTTACACCAAGAGTTGTTGGGCCTACCAGGTGTGAAGTGTATTGCTGATGACATGCTTCTTTATGGAAGAGCTGATGCTCATCACAATGGTAACCTGGAGGGCTTCATGAAGAGGTGTCAACTGAAGGGAATAAAGCTCAACTGTGCGAAACTGGATTACAAGTGTGAGGAAGTCACCTTTCATGGGCATCTCCAAACAACAGAAGGCC
>OZ026603.1:21110361-21122861 GCA_964020085.1 Micromussa lordhowensis
AAGTAAACAGCAATGATGGAGGAACAGCAGAATTCAGAAGTTGCAAATGTTATTGACAGGAACATGTACGTGGATGACCTCATGAAGTCGACTGAAATGGCAGCAGATGCCATCTCCTTGGCGGATAAAGTTAGTAAACAACTCAACAAAGGCAGTTTTCATCTAACGAAGTGGTGCAGTAATGACAGAAGAGTCCTAGCTGCCATTCCAGAGGCAGAGAGAGCTAAACAGTGGTGAACTTAGAGTTGGAACAGTTACCAACCCAGAGTGCTCTTGCTATGCAGTGGAATATTGAAGATGACAAATTTGTGTGGGAAATCTCGGACAAACTTATGAGTGCAACGATGGAGCATAGTGTCTGTCGTGTATTCCTTGTTTGATCCACTGGGCTTTATTGCACCCTATATCATGAAGGCAGAGCTGATACTTCAGATGTTGAGCAGAAAGAAAATTGGATGGGATGAACCACTTAAAACGAAAATGTGCAGTGGATGATATGGCTGGGTGACCTTGCCAAGTTAAAACTGGTAACAGTTGACTGAGTAAGCAAGTTGAACCCTCAAGTTCATGACGGATTGTTGCGAGTGGGAGGTCATATTGGACAAGCCCCTTTGTCTTATGACTTGAAGCACCCAGTAATTTCGCCTTACAAGCATCATGTCACAGACCTGATAATCAAAGACCATCACCTGACAGTGGGGCACATGGGCCAAGAGTCAGTTTTGTCGTCGTTGAGACAGAAGTATTGGATCTTGAAGGGAGATCTACAATGCGCCAAGTGCTGAGCAAATGTTTTGATTGTCAGAAGGGAAAGGCGAAACCTGCAGAGCAGTTCATGGCTGAACTTCCAAAAAGTCATGTAACCCCAAGTGAACCCCCATTTACATATGTTGGAGTAGATTGTTTTGGCCCTATAGAAGTGAAACAGGGACAGTCACTTGTTAAGAGGTTTGGCTGCCTCTTTCCATGTTTAACTGTGCGTGCAGTGCATATTGAAATTTTACACTCAGTGAGTGCTGATTCTATGATCAATGCCTTAAGAAGGTTCATCAGCATGTGGGGCTGCCCCAAAGAAATTTGAATTCAAATTTCACAAGAGTTGAGAGACAGTTCAACAGTGGAACCACCAAAGGATCAACAACTTTTGTGCATAGAGGGAAGTCAAGTGGACATTTAATCCTCAAGATGCAAACCACATGAGAGGCGTGTGGGAGAGAATGATTCAAACTGCCAAACGAGTGGTAAAGGCCTTATTGAAAGACCAAGTTGTGACGGATGAAGTCCTCACTACTGTTATGGCAGAAGTTGTTACCATTGCCAACAGTCCCTTAACATGCAACAGCGACATTGTTTCAGATGATGAGCCAATTTCTCCCAACCATTTGCTGCATTTGCACCCAACACCCAGTTTGCCACCAGGTGTGTTCATCATGGGAGATCTTTATTGTAAGCATGCGTGGAGACAAGCCCAATACTTAACTGGTGGGTTTTGGTGGAGATGGTCCAACAAGTACTTATCAACCCTTATGGAGAGACGGAAGTGGAGAATGCCTAAGGAGAATATTGAGGCAGGCGATTTGGTTCTACTGGCAGACAAGAACTACCCACGTGGTGAGTGGTCAATTGCACATGTTGTGGGGGCCGTCGTTAGAAGTGATGGATTTGTGCATGCTGCGCGAGTCAGGACTGCTTCCACAGTAGCAACTCATGTCAAGAGACAACGCCGCGGAGAGCTGAAAGCCAGTAGTATCAGATTATTACAGTGATTCCTTTGAGTTGGACCATCTGAGTTCTCCTTCATCAGTGTGTCATCAGAAAGTTAAAGGCTCATTTTGCACAGCACAGCATCCCTGAGCAACTGGTGACTGATAACGGTTCGCAGTTTACATCACGTGAATTCCTGGTGTTCGCAAAGGAATGGGACTTTGAACATCTCACGAGCAGCCCACATCACAGTCAGGGTAACAACAAAGCAGAGAGCACAGTGAAGGAAGCCAAGAAAATTCTCAGAAAGTGTAGAGCAAGTGGATCAGATGTATTTCTAGCCTTGCTCGATCATCGCAACACCCAGTCAGCGAGTGTCCAGGTTACTCCAGCACAACGTCTTTTCAACAGAAGGACTAGGAGTCTCTTACCAATGACAGCTAATCTGCTTGCGCCACCGACAGTTTCAGACAATGAGCTGTGCTTTGCCAAGCTCAAACAGAGCAAACAACAACAAGCTCAATATTACAATAGAGGTGTTGTCAATCTGGACCCTTGAGAAGAGGAGATGGATTAAGACTAAAACCGTTTCAGCTGGGCAAGGAAGAGTGGAAGAAAGGAATTACTGAAGTTGACTGGATTAGAGATCATACGAGGTCAAGACGCCCCATCATGTGGTTTGTCGCAACCATGTTCACCTGCGAAAGACAAAAGAGTCGTCACCGCCATCATCAGACCAGGCCCCTCCTGAGGTGTCTGTTCCCTTTTTCCTCAGTGCAATGAGTTGCCGACCACCGTTCCTGGAGAAGTGAACCCACCTGCATCAAGTCAAGAAAATGAATAGGCCAGAAGTTGCTCCAACTGCAGCAGAGTCTCCACTCAAGCCAGTGCTAAGATGATCTGAGCGTCAATGACGGCCACCAAAGCACTTAAGTGACTTTGTTTTGACTAAACCATAAACTATCCCAAAGACTTCTAGCATGTTGTAGAGCTCGTGTATTTACTTCATCAGTGTATGCTTAATTCATATTCTGTTTAAGTCAGCCCTTGTGTTGGCTTGTAATTTTTTCATTTCTTTTTCATTTATAAAAGGGAAGATGTTATAATAAGATGCATTAAGTTTTATAAATGAGAAGCATGTGCATTCTCTAGAGACTCACACCTGCTAGTTCAACTACTTTAATATTCATGGTCAGTTGCAAAGTAGATTTCAGTAAGTAAATGTCTCCTAGTTTTATCGTGGTTGTCCTTAATGCTATTACAAGAATCAAGTAATTTTTCAAGTGTATCACTATTATACAGATGAATTAAATGTAATTAAAAACTCATACCTTTCCACTTGACTTGATTCCTTTGACTACGCAAAGGTAAGTAATAACCCACGCAAACACCAGACATCCAGCAAGTTTTCCATTTATTCCAACACCAGCATCTTCAATACCAGTTGAGATCTGCAACGTGTGATGGTAGAAGTAATATTGTGGTGGATCTCGAACACAACAGTCTTGGAAGTTATCATATTTTGACTTCAAGAGTGCATGAGTTAGGTTTGAACAAGAGCTGTTCTTCTCACATTTGCCAACAGCTTCTCCAAGTTGTGTAAATTCCTTGTAGTTGATACATAGCTGGTCAGGTTTCCACGGCAGAAGTGAGGTAAATGAGATGAAGAAGTAATAACAACACCAAGCTATTACAACCACATAATAGAGACACAACATCAGAGACACCATAAGGCATGCCACACCAATACCAAACAGGGCTGGGTGCACATCTTGCCAGCATTTTATGGCACTTTTCCTCATTCGCTGACCAATACTTAGCTCCAGAAAGAAGAGTGGTAATCCCTCAATCACCATGAAGATGACATAAGGAATAAGGAAAGCACCTGTTGATAAAGAGTAGAATTAATTGAGGGACAAAGTTGGAAAAATGAAATAGATAGGTGTTTATGCGAAAAATATTTTATTATCTGTAAACCCGAAATGTCAACACTAAACAATAGAAGCGAACTGATATCTAATTGTAGACATTCTAAGAAATTCCTGTTAAAGACCGTACTAGCTTAGCTTCACCAATCACATCTCTACCTGTTACGCCACTAGGCATTGTTCTGTATTTTCAAATTTTGTACATCTTCTCATGTATCCGTTATTTTTGGCAGTTGCCTGATGATTGCTTTGCAAGGAGCATGAAACTCTCAGTAGCAATAAATGTCTTTGACCAAATAATCCAACTCTGCAAATCTATATATATATATATATATATATATATATTTCTGTTTCCTTGCAGTGAATGGATTTCAAAGAGCGCTCAACTGTTAAAGCAGCATTGTATATTAATTGAAATCAGTTCAGGACGTCAGGAATGATTCATCGTTTTATTGCTACAGTCCTGTTTCACATCAAAGAATGGTCATTCTTTGACCATACGAAACTGGAATGTAGCAATAAAACGATGAATCACTCCTGAAGTCCTGAACTGGTAGAAACACAACTGGTCGTCAAATATCCAATTCAACAAAAACTATCTTTCTCATCACAAAATGTTATTTATTTAGCCACTTGTACCAAATGCAATTTACAATATGTAGGCTCGACCTCCACTGAATTTAAAGTAAGATTCCGAACATGCTCAAGAACAAAAGGACTTGTGAATTGGTCATCCATTTTAATAACTCTGAACATGAAATGTCTCTAGTCAATTTCATCATCATTAAACAAATTAGGTCCTTCATAAGTTTTTCACATCTTGATCAATTATTACTCACTAGGGAGGCCTATTGGACTGTGCAATTGTTTACCCTTCATCCTCATGGTCTTAACAAGAGGTGGGAATTTAAATAAAAAAACACATTAATTATTACAATTGAGTAATTGTGATTTGCCATTTTCCCAATGTATTTTAAATCTTTTATTGTTTTGAATGAGGTGATTTGTTTATTTCTGGGTTCAGGAGCGTTTTTAAGGGATTTTGTTATGTTTGTCGTAGGCTTTTCATTCAGGGGCTTTTGGAAGGGAAATTATTACTGTAGTTTAATGGCCCTTGGGACCCTGTTATGATTTCTAACCGATTGCATTCATTCAGAGGCCCTCAATAGGGAGCTTGTTACTGCAGAATTAACACTATCAATTAGGCTTTACACTTTTTCGCTCTTCGCTCTTTTGTGTTCTTTTAACCTTGTTTCCAAGGCTTTGTCTGTTTGTCCACAGTACACGAAGTTGCAAACAACGCAGCCGACCTTGTAAACAACACCTCTGCACTGCAAGGGAGAAGGTTTGTCCTTTGGCCTCAGGAAACATGTGCTTGGGACCTTGGGACCTTTTTCAAAAGAGTTAAAAGTTGTGCTGTTATACTCCATCAAAACTGTAGTAAGCCACCTTAAGCGTGACCATACTGACCAACTTGAATTTGGCGGGAAGATTGAAGTGCAGCTGGCTCAGTAATACGCTTTCAGGCTTTTCTTGTCTGGTTCCTTGTGTGAAAATGCCATCGTGTTCTGCCCCTGGTTGTTCAAATCAATCGGATAAAGATCCAGAAAAAACGTTTGTTTCCATAATTTGCCATTTAGAAAGTACAAAAAGCTGACAAAAAAGTGGCTGGACCAGCTTCGTCATTTCATGACAAAGAAACTCAAGAATGTCTTCGTCTGTAATGAACACTTCACAGAGGATTGTTTCAAAGTCAGTTACCAGATACGAAATGTTGAGTGGGAAGACGAAAAAGAGGACACTAAAACAAGATGCGGTTCAAACAAACCATCAAATTCTTCATTTGCAGTGATACAAGAAATCCCTTCATGTCACCGCCAAGAAGTAAAATGAAAAATACAAACAATTGAGGTAAAAAATAACTGCTTACGGCTTTGTTAAACCACCTTTTAATATCTAAAGCAATTTACAAAACAAAATCGTTTTTGAACTTTTGTTTTAAACAGGCAATTTAATTTAAATAAATTATATTTAGGTTCTCCTTTTCACTTAAACAGCTTTGATTTGATATTTCATGGCCCTTTATATATATCTTTCTTTTGCCGATATTTACTTTGTTAGAATAGTGTTTTAGTAACAGTAGTAGTTGGTTGTAGTTTTTTTTTAGCTTTGTCTGTATGAGTAATATTGTTGTAAGTAGTGTAAGTAACTTGGTTTTGTTGTAAAATTGTACATAATAGGATCACAATAAAAAAAATAAATAATAAATAATAAAAAGAAACAAAATCGTTTTTCCATTCACTGCGACCAATGCAGTATAAGCTTAAAGTGCCATGCACTATGATGAAAATCGTATCCTTCAAATCTGAGCCATTTTAAGACATAAACAAGTAGTCTGTACAAGAGTAAAAATGCTGTTAACTGTTTTCAAATATCTCTTTTCGTTCCAGAGATATTCAAGTTTATAAAATATGCAAAATAACCAAGTGATGACGTCATACACTCAACTGCATTTTGATCAAATATGATAAGCAAGGATCTCAGTCAATTTGTATCATGTTTGAATTTATACAGTAAGATTCTACTAGGTGCTCTGCAATATGAGCTTAACAATTTGTTACCATAGCAACATTCTAGGTTCCAGACCTCCACAATATTAAGGCTTTTCCAACCACTTTTAGGGTTCTATATTGATATTTGCCAATGCTGCCTCATCTGCATAATCCAGCAAGCATATAAATACATTAGGTTGAGTTCATAGCCTTGTTTAATGTTTTCCAAGCTTAAAATCACTAAATATTGATATCAGGCTAGAGGGGACTGGGAAAGAGTGGGTTGCCATGGGAACGGAAATTGTTATAGCTGTAGATGTGTTGCATTTAGAACTATTAGGCTACCAAGTTTCAATGGTTTCTGCTGCAAATTGACCGAGATAGCGCTATTTATATACTTCATGTAATATTTGGTTGAGTGTATGACATCATCAGTAATCTTAAATATCTCCTGAACCAATGCAGATATTTACCTCAACTTAATAGACCAACAGACCTTTTTACCGATACGGCGGCCATCTTGAATTCTATTGTTTTGACTGCGAAATTATGGGCTGCCGAGGGGGCAATCACTGGAAAATTTATCGTATACACAGCTTTCAGGATAAATTTTTACTGCTTGTCTCTCATATTCCATAACAAATATTACAAGCGTTACATCTTTCCGTCACGATATTTGGCAGTTGTTCCTATGGTTATTGAAAAATTATTGTTCAAAGTTATCACGCCACAGTATTCTCAGTTTTAATTATTTCTCATCTGCCCCCTGGGCATCCCATAATTTCCTCGGAATTCAAGATGGCCGCCGTGTCGGTAAAAAGGTCTATTTCAATATATCAAAACTGAGCCTAAAACAGCAGACCTCTCAGTATGTGTCTCTGGGGAATAACTACAGAGTTTGTGGCGTTTACTTCCCAGAGCCTCGTGCTGAGGTCTATAGTCATAGTCTGAATTTTAATATATCGAAATTGGTCTATTCTCCTCAAAATTGTAGAAATTAGCAGTACTGGTGTGTTTTGCATATGTGGGAATTCAATACTTCATATATATGGCATGCCCCAGCATTGAATCACCAGGAATCAACTGTATCAGAAAAAAAAATTAATCATGGACTGAATTGGCAGCAAAAGCATCTCAATTACATGGAAGCCCAAGAAAAATTGTTTGGAAGATAATTTAGTAGTCTTGTCCTGTCCCTATATTATATCCCTGTGCAAAGCTAGCAAACATGGCTCTAACAGCAGGATTAAGTGTATTTTGAAAACCATTTTTGTCTAGGAAAATATTGAAAGTGGTATATTGATATTATTGATACTGGTGTTGTTTGCATCCCGGGCCCAGTCCAGTCCAGTTTTCAGTCCATCCTTTATACCAACACGTGCAAATTTTAGGTGGTCCATGGACTGGGTTTACAAAGGATATAAAATTGCTAAATATTTAGTATGTATTTATTCAATAGATATTGAACGTACATACATGTTAAGATGCGTTTCTTTGGGATGATCCCAAACAAACGCATCTAGGCCTTAACACAAATATCCGGATATTTAAAAGTTTCCAAGATATTTAGAAAATATTAGGATATTTAGAAATATTCATATGATAAAGCGTTAAAGTAGCATTTTCCAAAATGGCGGATGCTGGTAATTATAACGTCCAAGTGCCTGAATTTTCTTCCTCAACTCCTACTACTGCAATAAAAGTTTTGAAAATTTTGGCCTAAGTGATTCAAAATCGGTGTACTTTTGAAACAAAAATAAGAAATATTTAGAGGGGTTTAAGAGATATTTAGAAAAAAACAATTGTGACATTTTTTGAGAATTTCCGGGAAAGTATTCAGGCGATTCTACGTGATATTTGTGGAACCGTATGTTAGTTTATCTCCAATATTGTTGATACTTGTTACGCAATCGCGTTCATATATTTGTTATTCGGTCACGTTTTAGCATAATATTTTAAACAGTAGTCATAAATCCTGTTCTCTTCCCCACCGGGAAAGAAAAAAACGTATTAATCTACGCTGACATGAGGGGTCAAGCGCGCTGTGTGCAAACGTTTTGATTTTGAGGTTACGATGGACGTGTAGCGTGATACGCTCTCTGTTCAAAGGCGCTTAAACACGATGCGCCGCGCGACCTGCGGCGCGCGCGTAAGGCGTTCTCTTCTGGAAATAAATTAAGTTTTAGCTTTTTTGGTTTTCCACTGAAGTGTGTAGTAATCCGTGAAGAAATTGTTAAAGACTCCATTCTTACCTCCTCCATTTTTCTGGCAAAGGTACGGAAACCTCCACACATTACCCAAGCCAACAGCTAAACCAACAGTGGCTAGGATGAATTCCGCTTTGTGCCCCCAAGTCTCACGCTTTTCTTTCCCGCCATCACCACTCTCGACAGCAGCAATGTCATTTGAAGATTTTCCCTTCCATTCTTTCGGTTCATAAGAAAGGTCTTCTTTAGATTTTTGTGTCAGTACATCGGTTGATTTGTCATCTCGCAAAGATAGATCCATACCTGTGAAGATCAATGAACAGGGATCAACAGGCAAACATAAAAAACAATCGCCTCATTAAACGGGATGTTACAAGACATTTAATGTAGGGAGTCACTAAAACGGTTAGTTAAAACACCATCTGAACAGATTACCTATATGATCGCTCAAAATTTGACTTGACAAAGAAGACAATTTATGAACGTCGCCGATGCAAACACGCAGTTGATTGTGCTATTCAAATGAGTTTGACACAGTGATTTCAGACTTCCAGTTTTATACCTTTTGACTGATCTTGACCAGATGCTTCTATTTCGGGAGGAAAAATGAAGCGATGAGTTCAGGATTTGTACAGCAATGAGCGGAAAACCAAGGTCTTCAGATACCGTGAGCATACGAATGAAAAGTATGTGGCATCCGAGAAATGTCAATCACGCATGCAAACACGCCAACAGGAGGTGTGAAAACAATATTGTATTGATCCTAAGACAAAAGTCACGACCTTGGATCAGTTTTCTCCTCCGCCTAATCAAAAGCTGTCTGTTTTGCTGCCAAATCAATGTTGTTATGAATATTTTATCTTGACATCAGTTGTATAAATTTTTCGGTGTAGACGTGATCGCGTGAAAAATGTTCCCAGGGTGTGAGTGAGATTGGCGGGAAAAGAAGGCGTGACAGCCACATGGTATCCACGGAAACTGCTCGTAGGTGGGAAGAATTGAGGGACTCGTTCCCAGAGTCTTCGTCCCCCTTGACCAGCGGCCGCTCGGAAAACTCTGGGAGCCAGAGTCGAAACGAATTCTCTGTGCATGCTCAGAGGTCACGATTCTTGGTGCTGACCAAAAGAAACGCGGCCTGGGGAGACGAGAATGTGTTAGGGACGGACCATTATTTTTTTAGGGGGGGGGGGGGCGTAGGTAATTTTCTGGAGCGTTAATTTTTTTTCTCACCTTTAGGTTGTGCATGACTTTTAGCGGGCAATAACACGTGCAAAATAATTTTGACATAAAAAATAGGACCTGGATGGTAGAAATTAGAAAGCACTTGCTTGATTGCTCCCCTTGCAGTGCAGTTTTTGCTGTGCCGGATTGTTATTATTATTCTTTTTTCACCCACCGTGAAAATAATTATGTTTTGCCTTTTTTGTTCATTTTAGTGTCTTTTTTAATAATTTTTACTTATTTGGATATTTGTAGCTTTATTTTAAAAAGCACGGTAGCACGAATAAAGTACGTATGTACCACGATTATCAGCCGCGCCAACAGCAATCTGGGACAAAATAAATGCAACATTTGGACCACCCCTCCCCCCAATTTCAATGATGATGAAATGGCGCGTTTTTACTCCTTCGCGCCTTCATCATTGCTTTGGGGGGGGGGGGGGGGGTGAGAGGCTGATTGTTCCTTTTTTTTTCTGTCCAAGATTGTGGCTCCGTTTCAAGTTGTAACTTTGTGTCGGCCTTTGACTCATTAGCAGCAAAGCACGTGAAATTGTAGGCGACGCGCGTGACAACACCGTTTAAGGCCAAAGTCTCGTCACTAAAGAGTTCCGTCCTGCTTACTCAGCTGATAATAACCAAAGACCCTCGTGTCCTCAAGGGACGCCAAATCACTGATAATTATTTTTTCTGCATTTTCAAAACAAAATTAAACTCACGCGAGTTATACGCAAAAACGCGACATTCCGTTAATTTCCTATACTCTGATCTTCTGTATCAAGAGAACAGAAAGTACATTTGCTGTAGTTGAGGCTGGAGATGCTGGCTTATAGCGAGAAATATCTTGCAACCCTCACAAACTAGTTTAAAGTGCCTATGAAATGAAAAATTGAGGTTACCTTAGATACGCCACGTTGAATTTTAAAACGTATTGCTTCTTTTCCTAATCAGCGTGACTTAATCTTTCTAAACAAATAAAGTTGTGCAATCGATTGATTTGAGTTGAATTATACATGAGATATTTTGGGCGACGATGCATAGTGCCAGATTCACTGTTAATTGGCAGGCAACTAACTCTTTGATACTAATGATTTTCTTCCTTCAAACAGGAAGCAAGAATCCCAGAGTCACACGATTGCAAGCCCTGATAGTGTTAGCTGCTACCATAGGCTACCATTCTATTCGAACCAACGTTATTTGTTGTTTTACGGTCTTTTACAACGTATGAATTTTAATGAGCAAATGATCAGGAATTGAATAGAGTAATCTAAGACAGAAAAATGGGAGATTTTAGTGAGCTCTTTGCATTTTTCGTTCGCCGGTTTACCTTTAAACGCAGCCTGGTTTGTTAACCAAAAGTTCATATCGAACCCAGACGACAATGCGCTTTAGTTAATACTCAAAAAAACGATCCATGTGCTCTAAACCACTCGACCGTGAATCTTACTTGCGAGCGAAGTGATTAAAGAGTTATTACAGATAACTTCTGCCCTTGATTGTGCGTCATCGCCGTCTCTGTGTTTTAAAAACTAGTTCTAGCTGGTTGGGCTGGAATATAGGAATAAGATGCTATTGAATTGTTATTGCTCTTCTTGCTGGGCAAGCGACCTACGCTGTAAGGATTCTACCAAGGTACTAGATTATGTTAAATACCTTCGAATTCGACGAAATCAGTGGTTTCTCCGGTCTTGCTGTAAAACGAGGAGGTGAATAACTTTGCCGATCACTTCCAGATCTTTGTGTACAGTTAAACACTACTAGTGAGCGAGGTTGTGTTTAGCAGAGACTGTCTAATGGTAATTTTTTTAAATACTTTGGGTTTTAGGAATTTCAGGAATGACATACTTTATAACTTCTAATATCACATAACGGTTTCTGCTTTTCGATGTTTTTCTCTAGCAGGGAGAGTGAAAAGGAGAGCACTGATTTATCGAATTGACTATCAAATTAGAGGGAAACAAAATGTCGGTCTCATTTTCCTTCAAGGTTGATTCAGTCTTGCATTGACAGTTTATCGAAGTTTAATTATTAGCGATATTTCCTGCTATATTTCCTATTTCCTACTTCCTACTTGTCGGTTTTTCGTAGTTACAAAATATCGTTTTCAGTGCTCATTACGCTCGAGGCAACAAAAAGAACCTGAAATAACTGCACTTGCAATCCACTGTTGGTTGGGTGGATAGAACAAGAGATGAGTAAGTTTTATCCAAATGAGATTACGAATACGCCGGAGAAGAGAATCGAAGAATTCCACTGGCGTGACCTGATATGAATGTCTTGGTAATGTGGCATCGGTTTGATTGCCGCTGCGGTAAAAAATCAGCAGGGATCCTGATATTCCCAGCACAAATGTTCCACAAAAGCGGAGGGTTCAATTGAATCCTGACTGTGCCCTGATATATGTACTTACCCACGTCAGCCATCACTTGCTTGATCTTTGTCGGTCGTAACTAACTCCTCTTAGCCCGGGTGTTGGGCTAAACAAGTTTTAACAGTTGTATTGCGAAATCAAAACTGTCTCTCACGTCCGTTCGTTAGTTACGCGGTTTGCTAATAACTTCTAAATGTAAATTGGTTGCTTGTCATATTTGAATATCAGAGCCACTATTGTTCTCTGTGAATTAGTCTAATAAGCTCACACGTGACTTGACGTCCTTTTATGGCGTTATATTCCCGCCAAAATTGCGTTTATGCGTTTATGCGGTGAAAAATGTGATATGCTTGCAACGCAATCTAACATTCTTGTTTTTTCACATTCCCAATCAATATCCGTATTTTGCTCACAAATTTCTTCGTTAATCATGCGACATTCGTGTCTTTCAATGCAATGTTGATACATGGTGTGTATGTTCGGTGCAGAGTGCGATATCCAAATATTCTTCTTTGGGCATT
>OZ026603.1:21127861-21132861 GCA_964020085.1 Micromussa lordhowensis
ACTGGGACGAGAAGCTACCTCCCGAAATTCAAGAAAAATGGGCGAGCCTGTTTCAAGAAATGCTGAGCCTCAATGGTATAACGTTTGAGAGATGCCTGACACCACCTTGTGCAGTTGGCCTTCCTGTCCTTTGCATTTTTTCCGATGCCTCCAATGAAGCATTCGGTTCCTGCGCATATGCACGATGGCAGACATCAAATGGAGAGTACGACGTACGCTTTCAGTTATTGCAGCGAAGTCCAGAGTGGCACCACTGAAAAGATTGACCATACCCCGCCTGGAGCTCCAAGGGGCAGTCTTGGCCTTCCGACTGTGCAAGACCATTGTGCAAGAATCCCGCTTCCAATTTGAGAAAGTCGTCATGTTCTTGGATAGTGAGATAGTTCTGGCGTGGATCCGTAGTGAAGCTAGGAAGTTCAAACCCTTTGTATCAGTCAGAGTTGGTGAGATCCAGACCAATACAGATCCCTCCCAGTGGAAGCATATTCCCGGAGAACTGAACGTAGCTGATGATGTTTCTCGTGGTATACCTGTACGAAGTTTGGCGGAGAGATGGCAACATGGGCCTGAGTTTCTGCGCTTACCTGAGAATCAGTGGCCACAAGATTCGTCAAACAATGACCAACCCGAAGTTGAAGAAGAGTGCTGTAAAGTTAACAACGTTTGTGCTCAGATCAAAGCCGAGCATCCCATCAATTGTCAAAAGTTCTCAAGCTGGAGAAGACTAGTCAGAGTCACTGCTTACACGTTAAGACTAATTTGGAACCTGCGAGCACGATGTCACAACAAAACGCACCCGGAGGAAAATCAGATGAAGCCTAAAGAAGGACCCCTATCACCCCAAGAATTGAAAAACGCAGAAGATCACTGGATCAAAGAAAGCCAGAAAAGTTTCAGTGACCGCCTCAGAAAAGGAGAATTCAAAAAGTTCAGTCCATACTCAGATTCTGATGGTATCGTCCGAGTTGGTGGTCGAGTAGACAAAGCCTTAATCTCTTACGAGACCAGACACCCCGCTTTACTGCCCAGAGAACACTGGATATCTCTTCTCATAACACGTCATATACACCAATGTGGGCACACAGGAGTAGCAGCAACAGTAGCAAAGACAAGAAGAAGGTTCTGGATCCTTAAAGCCCACGATCTTGCCAAGACAGTGAAGTTTCGTTGCGTGTTTTGTCGTGAAATGCAAGCCAAGGCCCAATCTCAAGTTATGGCTCAATTACCTGAATGCCGTCTGGCCCCTTGTACACCGCCGTTTTATTACACGTCATGCGATTACTTTGGCCCGTATCATGTAAAAGTTGGCCGTAACAAGACAACCAAGTATTATGGAGTGATATTCACCTGCTTGAATACCAGAGCAGTTCACCTGGAGCTTGCTGTAGACTGCTCAACCATGGAGTTCATCCAAGTGCTTCGAAGATTCTTCTCCGTTAGAGGACAACCCAGCGTCATTATAAGCGACAACGGAACCCAGTTTGTTGGAGCAGAGCGAGAGTTAAAGGAAATGATCAGTGGGTGGGACACTGAAAGACTGCGCAAATTCTCAGCAGAAAAGGGAGTACAGTGGAGATTCACCACTCCGGCATCTCCACATCAGAACGGATGCGCAGAAGCGTTGGTGAAGAGCTGCAAAGTTGCCCTAAAAAAAGCTGTTGGCGAGCAAATATTGACGCCCTTCGAGTTATACACGTGTCTTCTAAAAGTGGCGAATCTCGTCAACCAACGTCCAATTGGCCGTATACCAAACGACCCTGATGATGGATCGTACGTTTGTCCGAATGACATGCTGCTTGGTCGAGCAACGTCTCACGTGCCACAAGGCCCTTTTAAGGAAACCAAAAATCCACGTCAGCGAGTGGAGTTTGTTCAGAAGATTGTCGACTCGTTTTGGAAACGGTGGACACGGGATGTGTTTCCATCATTAATTCCACGGAAGAAATGGAACGCAGAAAAAAGAAACGTGCAAGTAGACGACTTTGTAATAGTCCAGACTCCGAATGCGATTCGTGGAAACTGGAACATTGGTCGAATCGTCAACGTCTATCCCGGACAAGATGGTAAAGTGAGAAACGTCAGAGTGAAGAGCGGCACGGGAGAATATGACAGGCCAGTTACAAAAATCGTAGTTGTACACCCCGCGGACGGTTACGAGTAAAGATGAGGAACACGTCCTCATCGGGGTGGAGTGTGTTTCGCTGAACATTCAGTTATCGTATTTGTTAAGTTTAACGCGCGCGCTGGTTGCGTTTAATGTTGCGCGCGTGCTGTCACGGTGTTTGAATTTAAATCGTATTGCAATGATGCATGTCGCGTAATACAGTAGTTTAAAGTCGCGTAATTCTGAGAGAGTTGTCAGTTGTACGGAAACAGCAAAGGTGAACAAGTCCGTGCGTTCAGTTATTGCTAACCAGTTCAGTTATTGCTAACCAGTTACGGAGTCAATTACGGAGGCAGTCAAGAAGTAAGTTGTTAGTTGTTTCACAAGTTCTGTTACATTGATTTCCTGCTTTTTCTGAACACCTGTAAGGCCGCGTGCCGACGTGATTTCTTTATTATTTCTTTATTTGTTAGATCGAATTGAAATGTTACAATAAATACGATTCTCCTTCGTAATTGGCGTTTTCGTCTTTTGTTCAACGGAACAGAGTGCAAAAGAATAAACTGTATTGCGCAGACGTATTTCCGGCAGCCGGAAATACACTTTACTTCTACGTTAAGGGGCAGGCAGGCTACCTCAAAAAATTATAATGAGCAAATGGCATCTCATCGAAAAGCAACCTCGACTCCGTGAGATTTTTAAAGAACCCATTATCTCTTACAAAAGAGGTAAATCTTCAAAGATATTCTCGTGAGAGCAAAACTCTAAGGGTCAACAGATACATAAACAGCTTCACGAAACCAGCACCGAGGAGCCTGTAGTCTCCTCCGCAGCCGTTGCGTGACATCCCCCAAAAAAACGGCTGCGGAGAAGACTAATAACACCATTGTCAGCCTGGCGGAAATGAGTCAGTGGTGGAGGAGTAACACACAAGTGACCTCAAGTGTTGTTTAGACGGTTTAGTTCATTAATTTATTTTTACCGTTGGCTAATGACGCAGATTCTATGTTTCGAAACACCTCGATCGTCATATTAACAATTAACGGTGAAGATTCAAAACCCCACTGGGAGTGTCTCTTTCTTCCGAAATCCTCCGTAGGAAAAAAATGCTACACGGTGGAACCCCAGTGTGGGGCACCAAGGTATGAGCCCACGATGGGACCCCACGGTGAGTAGTAACTTACCCAGGTGCTGAGATTTGGGTTCATGGAAATTCTTTGATATGAAAACATGCTCCATTCCGCTTAAGTCTGTATTTTTAGGACTGTTGGGGATGGGACGGTCTGTGGTGGAGAGAAAAGTTTGAGTTTAGTAAGCCTGGATAGACTGTGGCTGCATTTGCGGCCGGACAGAATTTATATGCTTAACTGAGTTAACGTAAAGTGACTCACAACACAGGTTACCCTATCATATTTCTATGACACAAATAAAATAGTAAAATAAATATTTCTATCTCATGTTAACTCTGTCACTGTTCTCTAGTGCCGGACTTTCTGCAACAGCCAACCCCGTGGGCACTCCCCTGATATGAAAACGTCGGGAATGCCTGTCGGAAAATTATACATGAGACTGATTTAAATACGCATGAAAGCACAACAATCGTAATAAGCTATAATCACAACACCACACTATCACTAATTGATCGTGAGACACAGCGAACGTTGAGGACAACCTGACCATCGGGTAAATATTTCCTTTCTATGAAATTGTAATTTAGTAAAATCCTTGCTCATCTGATATATTAACACCTTGTTTAACAGATATTAAAGAACATAGACGGATTAGACATTAACCTTAGCTTCTTGTGACTGTGTTTCTAACGCCGTATTTCACATACGCGCACTAAAACAATCATGGTTTTCATTTGCCGTAGCACGCCTTTGTTTACTTTGTACTTCCGTCAGTGCGTACGCGTACAGTTTTTCAGTTGTATGGCATGGCTCGCTCATTCCACCTACTGACGAAGGGCTAAGCCCGAAACGTTTAGTTTAAGAGCCTTTTGAGTTTAGTTTAAGAGCCTTTTGTGTCTCATTTAATAGAAGAACACAGTTTGAACCTTGGAACCGTTGGTTTAACCACTACATTTGTTGCTTACAACAAAACAGTTGTGATGTCGTGAACAAGGGGGAGGTATGTTTTGCAGGTTGCAGGTTGCAGGTTGCAGGTTGAAAAATGGACTTTTAGGTCTGAGTGAGTCTACTTAGCACTTCGGTTAGCCTGAATAGCACTCCGGTTAGCCTAAATTAGCTTAGGTTGCTTGCGGTTAGCCTCTATACTGGGGTTTATTCGACTTTGACTCAAATAAACAAGTTGTTTCAACCTGCAACCTGCAACCTGCAACCTGCACTGCAAAATATACCTGCCGGTGTAACAAGCATACCACTTTGATTTAAACGTGCTAAGTCATGCTGGTAGAGATTATTTTTAGATACAGTGCAATCCCGATTTTTTGAACCACATAGCGAAATGGAAATTGTTGACCGAGGGTAAATTCTTCCTGTCCACAGTGCTTCACTTCCCGCTTGACTGCTGTGTGAAGGAATGCCACTCATTGTAAAAAGCGGGTTCTGGAAATCAAAATCAACTTGCAGGATCGTTGTCTGTGCGGGTAATTCCGTCACAGCCACATTGATATTGGTTACGAATAACCGATAGTTGCTTCGCTTTCGAGCGCGCTCAGAGACACCTTAAATTTATATGACTAAAAGGTAAGCAGCTCTTTTAAACCCCAATTGATGAAATTTGCAAAGCACTTTTGACCTTTACAGAAAAATAAACGGTGGAATCCCTCCCAATTTTTAGACCCCTCGAGTTTTTCCCTCGCAATTTCTTGCTCCAATGGTAAAAAAGGCACCGGAATCGAAACTTAGTATGTCCGAATGTCGAAACCTAGCAT
>OZ026603.1:21140361-21152861 GCA_964020085.1 Micromussa lordhowensis
AATATATAGGAGGGGATACGAATTCTCGAATTCATCACGTACCTTTTAGCATAATGCGTTGCATTTAACCAGAGTGTACTGCGTCACTTTCTACCAGAGTGCATTGCGCCACGAACAACACGAGGATGTCACACCGTCGAGCCGTCGTCTTAATTCGAGTAGATTTCAGTGAGAAAGATAAGTGGTTTGTTTTGCTCTGATTTACCTGTGAAACGATGTGAAGGAGATCGTGCTTGACTTTCACAACTCTTGCTTTTGTCTTTAATGCAGTAAGTGAAAGTTTGTGAATCTGGATGATTGTGACAACTTAATTTTAAGTTCTTCATTTCTTAGCAGTCTCCCCTCTTTGGTCGATTTCGTAAATGAAGAGAAATTCGTCGTTACTAAAGCTTGTAGAATAATTAAAAAAAGAAAGCCGTACAACACGCTAATTTCATATATGCTGCGATCTATTCATCCAAACATGGATTAAAGCCGAAGCGTTATTAACATTTTCACACAGCGCGATGGACGCGTCCTCGGCACAGTCTGTCAACATTCTAGAGACATTTAATTAATGCGTACCAGTACAGAATTTATAACTTAGATTTCTGCTCCTACAATTTCCACATGTATCGATTTTCGCGATCTGGTAAAGGGAAGGTTGATGTGTATCGTTTTATGTCCAAACATAGTTCAGGTCACTGTGTGCTTTTTTGTCACGCCTCGCCATCGATGCGTCATCATGCATGAAGTTGATGCATACAAGGACAGATTTTAAGTTACAGAGCACAATTTGACACTACTTTGAGAAATAAATGTTACTGCAAGTCTTGGAACGCGCAGATAGATAAATCACTGCGTAAAATATGTCACTATCAACAGAGTGTGCCGCAGCATTACTATCTATTAGATACCCTAGTGTTAATGAGTATATAAAGAGGAACACATGTTTACTGGTCACTCTACTCGTACGCGCGAGCACATTCTATGAGTCCGTAAAGTTCAAAACATCCTCCGCGCAATTTTTTTCATGTTTATATTATTAATTAGTAATCATACGGTTTTTCTCGTTCAATTTGGAATTAATTTGCACTTGTGAGTTATTCAAAGAGCTGAAATTGCACTTGCCGAAGCGGCTCGTGCAATTTCAGCTTTTTGAATAACTCACAGACTTGAGGATGCCTACTTCAAAGTAACGACTATAGTAGTCTACGACGACGAATACATACTCTCCGGAAGGTAGGGGCCCCATCAAATCCGCTGCTTGATCTTGCCAGGGCTGACTGGGGAACTCAGTATGTTTTAAGGGTTCCGGTGGTGTGGGCGAACCAACCAACTGGCAGCCATGGCAGGTCTTGCATTTTACTTCGACTTGTCTATCAATTCCAGCCCACCAGACCTTGCTGCGGAGTCTGTTTTGTCTTTGTCAACCCCTGATGTCCTTCGTGGGCCAGATCTACCACTCTGTGGCGTAATTTTGCTGGGATAAGCAATCTTGTTCCTCTTAGGACTAGCTTGCCTAGAATGGAAAGTTCACTTCTTACGGCTTTATACTGTGTTGGGGCGTTGTCCCATTCTCCTGTTGTGATGCATTCTCTTAACTGTGAAATTTCTGGGTCGAGCCATTACTCTTCTTCAACCTCCTGCACGGACATAGCTGCTGGTGTCGACGTTTCCGCCACAAACCGGATAAACTCTTCTGCATCATCATGATGCAGAAGAGTTTGAATGGCATTCATGCATACCCCCTGAGATATGTCCAGGTTTGACCCTAATTAGATGCACGCGAATTTCAATAAGCGTCATGAAGTGTCCCCTTGCTCTTCTCCCCAACTTTAACATCACTCGTTTCTCAGAATACAGACAATTAATGTCACAAAGTGTCCCCCAAATGCTGCTCCTCAAGTAAGGATTAACAGCTGCATTTACCCTAAGATAAAAATAACACTAACCTTTACCCTAACCTTATTGTTAGAAATAGGTAGCAAAGGCTTAGACTTAAGGTGATTCCCGAGTTTTGCATTGCGCATTCCTACTGCGCACGAATTTTGCGTCATCAGCGCGCGCACATGAGTATGAGAGATTTCCTTCAAACTAAGCTCGATAGCGAGATAAAAGCTAATTTCCTCTTAAACGATTACGGTGACCCCCACTTTTTATTTTATAAATTCAATGAGAACAATATCCGCAATAACTGAGAAAACATTTGGCAGAAATCTATGGCTACTTTTTTGGCAAATGAAATAAATGCTACAGATAGAGACGTAACGGGCCCATTAGAGCAAGTCCAAATTATGTTTCATTTAAAGGATAAAATATCAGTTAATAATGCAGGGTATTTGAAGCCATTTCTTCTGGGACGTAGATGAATAAGCAATCAAAGACGGTCGAATTCTGTGTGATATAACACGCCGCATTGAAAACTAATCGAGCTTATTTGTTGCGCACTGAGATAACCAAAAGTCACCAAAATAACCATATTTGTCAGCATCGTGGCATGAAAACAATCACGGTGACCCCCTCTTTTTATTACGTTTTTAACATCTCCTTGTACTGTAATGACACCATACCAAGTTTCATCGAAAATCTATGGCGGGTTCTTTTATCCGGGAATCACCTTAAAGGGACACTTTGTGTTAGATGTCAAAATTCGCCGTGCATCTAATTAGGGTCAAACCTGGACATAAATGTACCCCCTTTCCTTTGCCAAGACGTGAAAGTGGGTCAGCAATGTTTTGTTTACCAGGTACATACTGCACTTTGAACCTGTATGGTTGCGTTCTCAGGACCTAGCGTTCTATCCTTGCTGAATTGCGGGAATTAGTAGAGTAGATAACCTCAAAGGGCTTGTGGTCAGTCAGCAGGGTGAATTCCACTCCATATAGGAACATGTGGAATCTCTCGCAACCCCAGACAAGTGCGAGTGCGTTTTTCTCTGTCTGAGAGTACCTACGCTCAACATCTGTTAGACTGCGGCTAGCGTAAGCGACTACTCTTTCGCATCCTCCTTGAACTTGTGTAAGGACCGCTCCTAAACCCACAGGGCTGGCATCTGTGATAACTTTGGTTTCTTCTGCATTGCTGTCGAAATATGCCAGGGTTTTTGCATTTGCCAAGCTGTCTTTTAGGGCATCAAAAGCAGCTTGTTGCTCTGTGGCCCACACAAAGGGAGTTTGCTTCCTTGTTAACCTGTGAAGTGGTTCAGCAATGCTTGCTAAATTGGGGATGAACCTGGCACTAAAGTTCACTTATCCCAGAAAACTTCGTACCTCCTCTGCATTTTGAGGCTCTCTTGCATCAACGACTGCTTCTACACACGATTCTGTTGGCCCGATCCCTTGGTTGGACAGTAAGTATCCAATGAAAGTCGGTTATGATATGCCGAATGCACACTTGTCCCTGTTCAAGGTAAGCCCCTTTTCTTGAATACGTTCGAAGGTCTTCCTTAACCTGACATCATGCTCTTTAACAGTACGACCATGGATAATGATGTCGTCATGAATGTTGTAAGCACCTTCATGCCCCTCTAATACTTGTTGGATAGTATGTTGGTAAAGTTCTGGTGCAGAGCTGATACCAAACATCAGGCGTTTATACCTGAACAGCCCCTTGTGGGTGATAAACGTGGCGATCTTTCTAATTCAATCTGATGAAAGCCCCATCTTAGTTCAAGCTTACAGGATACTGTGCTCCCATTGAGTTGGTACAGAACATCATCAACTGTGGGTATGGGGTGGCGCTCCCTTACTATGGCCTGGTTAGCTCTTCTCATATCTACACAAAGCCTGATGTCTCCAGAAGGCTTAGGGACTATGACAACAGGGCTTACCCAAGGGGTTGGCCCCTCAACTGGCTCAATGATGTCATGGTTTACAAGTTTTTCTAGTTCCTGCTCGATTTTCTCCCTTAATCCAAATGGTGAGGCTCTCAACTTTTGGGCAATGGGTTGGACTGATTCATCAACATGAAGTTTGGCCTGAAAGTCTCTGAGTTTTCCAACTCCAACAAAAATTCTCTCAGCAGGTTCTCCTCACTGACGGAGTTTATCTCGATTTTCAATATAGCCAACAGTTCAGAGGGCTGTCGGCTGAGTATTGGCCTTGCCTTCTCTTTCACAACAACGAAACGTGCAACACATTGTCTATCTTTATAACACAATTCAGTTTCAAACTCACCGGCAGTGTTGAGTGGTTCCTCCGAGCCATAAGAGTACAATTTCTTGTTTGATTTCCATGACATACACTTGATTTTTTCCTTTTTGAGCACCTCCCACGTCTCCCTGTTAATGACATTGCAAGTGGATCCTGAATCAACGAGCACACCCACCAGTTGTACCCCTCCAAGTTCAATGGCTACTGTTGGTATGTCTCTGGCACCTAATTGAACTGTAAATGTAAAGTCGTCGTCCTCGGTGACATGACGAACGTTTCCTTTCTTGGTTTTATCTTCGCCCTTGGTCCTACAAAACTTTGTGAAGTGTCCAGTCTTCTTACATTTTTGGCAAGTAACAGATCTAGCCTTGCATTCCGGGTCTCGTGCGAAGTGGCCTTCCAACCCACATCGGTAGCAATGTCTTCTCTTCCTTGTGCCGTAATCAGCTTGTTTATCCTCCAACGCGTGTACACTGTCACTCTTGGAATCATTCTTTATCAATCTTGCTTGACTTTCAGCCGCTTCCGTTGATCTTGCAATCTCTCGCGCCTTTTGGAGTGTAAGCGTTCCGCTTGCTTCCAGCAATTTCTTGCGAAGGTTGTGTGACCTGCATTTGTCGATCACGGATGTGTTTCTCTTTGGCTTCTGCAAACTCGCAGTTCTCCGACAGCTGAAACAATCTCAGCACGAATTGATCCGCTGTTTCTGACTCTTCCTGTTTTGCTTCATGAAATTAGTGCCTTTCAAAAATTGGTGCATCTAGCGACCTCATTATATTCAAGTGGCTTTTCCGTCGAGGGGCATGGGATGCTTTGATGGAAACAAAGCAGAAGTGAGCGATCTTTTGGACACATTTCAGGTGTTAAACTCGACGTGTTACGTTCGCACAGAGAGTCAAAAGGGAAAAAAACACAAAAGATGTTCCCAGAATGGTATGTAATTTTTCTTTCAGTGTTTTAAAGTATGAAGTGCCCTGTTTCCTTTCGTGATTTTCGTAATTCAGGAATATTTTATATCAAATAGGTTTTTCTGAATTTATGTTAGATTTCTCCACATGAAGTTGCTAGCGCTGTCTGTAGTCAGCAATTTCAAAAGCCTTGATTTATTGAGATGTCTTTTAGAACAAGCCGAAGGACCGATTTCGCCTTCGAGGAGCGATAAATGGCTTTGGATTAACATGTCTAATATCGGGTTTTTATTTGCTGCGCAAAAGTGCCCACTGTGACCTTTGAACTTAAACCGGAAGTAAGACATGTTAATTGAAAATTCTTTTGTTTTAATTTGCCAGCACCACCTGTATTTGAAAACAATCGTGGAAATGTACCCATGCAGTTTTTTGGCAATCCCTTTTCGATTTCCAGCAGTGAAACTCGACATTGTCTACATGTACCTACAAAGGTTGGTTTAAAGTGCAATAATTAATTAAAGAAAGAAAGAAAGAATATGGAATGCAAGGAAGACCTAAACAACTGCCGAAAAAAGCATGACAGGGCAAGTCTGCATGTTTTAGCTATTGTCATTTGTAGTAAATGGTGTGCACTCAGGAGTCAGTATCAGTAGTTTGTATAGTGTGAGATGGTGAGGGTAGTTCTGAAAAAAATTGTGTTGGGTTACTGACGTTTCAATAACCCGAGCATAATCCGTCTTCAAAGTCAAGAGGTTCAGTTGAAACACATTCATACAGACTGAGTTATTTAATTTACTACTCGAACTACAATACCACAACCCCGGGGGGGGGGGGGGGTACTCCCCTATATAAGGTATATAGGTATGTGCTGCCCCAAAGGGTATGGTTTTTGAGCCGTTTTGGTCTTAAAACGGGTATAGATTTTGACAATTATGGTCTGAAATCGGGTCGGCTTTTTGGGGCCGGGAACATTTACGAAAGCTTACAAACATATTTTTCTTCTCAGTACGTAACTGGAACGACTAACTGATAGCGAGAAAAAGAAATAGATAAACTATGTCAGTCCAGCTTAATTTTACTCCTTGCGTCAACTTCCGTTCGGCACTGATGCATAATTATGCCTTAATCACCTACCGGGATACCACACACAAAGCCGCCATTATGAAAATGCGGTAACTGTAACGTTTTATTTGTGACAACTCGTGATAGATTTTAATCTACAAAGAAAGTGTTTCCAACGTAACATACTTTGTTGTGATTTCAGATAATAATGTAACGATTTTATAAAGCCATGTCTGAAAACAGGTGTATATTTTCAAGTTCAGGTCTGAAAACGGGTATGAATTTTAGAGGTCAGGTCTGAAAACGGGTGTGGAAAATGGCATGGTTAGGTCTGAAATAGGGTCGGGATTTGAAGACCCGGGCGGCACACCCCACCAAGAGTCCGAGGAGTACCCCCCCGAACCACAACAAGCGTTTGTGCTTGCGTTCTTTTACAAATTTTACATAAAAAAATGTGAGGGGGGAGAAGGGCGTGGGGTGGAGTGATACTCCCCTAGAATACCTCATAACCTTGCCTCCGCAAGCAGAAATTGTAAGTGATTTTTCCCTGAGAAAACGGAAGCATGACATATTTTCAAATTTTTAAATGTACCACTTAGGATGCCAGGGCAAGTTGTACCTCCAAGACTAACAATGTACACGACTATGTAATCAAAAGCAGATTACGTTTGCAAAACTCAAGAAAGTTGGATTGCCCAGCCATCATGCAGATCCAATGTATCCGGGTTTACAACGATTACTTCATTGACAAGGCGAAGTGCCAGTCGGAAAATCGCATGGCGATGGCTAGGAGGGCCATTCTAAAAGAAATAAATGAGAGATCGAAGGGTCACCCGGGATTCAATTTCCGTACTTCCACTCGCTTCTATATGAAGATCCCGCTAAGCTCCGCCCATGCCAACCATCCTGTCGGCGAATCATCCACAATAGGACAATACGTCGATAGACGTATAATTGACAAAGTTTACGACCTTGTAAACCACAACATCACCAATTTCTCTGATGTTGAAAGGTGTCTCGATCGCTACGTAGAAGATGAGTTATTTTCTGGTCAACCCAACCAACGAAGACCAAAGAAAACTAGTAGAAGGTATTATCCTTGTCGCCAGGACTTACGCAACTACGTTGGCAAGGCGATCAGCCATGAAATATTGCAATGACGACCAGGAAGCATAACGCAGGACAATTGAGAACTGGCAAGCCAAGTCTCCAAAAAGCAAGTTCTTTTACCGAACCAGTGGCGCTGATATCAGCAACCAAGATAAAACAAGTGCTGCTGCTGAGCAAAACGCCCTCTTTCTTCATCAAGAGCCATGGCAACAACGAATGCTTGAAAGATATGGTAGCGAACAGGCCTTGATGGACGCCACGTGTAAGACTACAATGTACGCAATTCCACTGTTTTTCGTTTGCGTGCACACCAATGTTGGATACAAGCTAAGGTCGTGGCTGAATACATGTGCCAGTCAGAAGATCAAGCCTCTTTAAGTGAAACACTGGCCATCATTAAGGGGTGGAACCCAGCGTGGAATCCGGCTTACTTCATGGTTGACTACTCCAACGCAGAAATAGCTGCCATCGAAGAACAATTTCCCTAGAGGTTAGTTTACATTTGCGATTTCCACAGATTGCAAGCGTTGCAGCGCTGGTCAAAGGCAACTGAGCAAGAGTTATTTCTAGAGCACATGAATATGCTTGTACAGAGCAGGAATTTGACAAGCGGGTTAAAGCTTTGCTAGATCCCCGACTGTATAAAAACAAACCAAATTTAAAGAACTATGTAAAGAACACTTGGTTATCATGCAAAGTTCGTTGGGCACAGGCTTTTCAAAAGCAGCAGGTGACAAACATAGGTAACACCAATAACGGAACTGAGGCGCAAAATAAGTTACTCAAGTATGAATACCTTCCAAGATCAATTGGCAAATCAGTTTATGGTATTGCTACGATGCTAGTGGAGTCATTCATTCCCGATTCGCACAAAAGCTATCTGGAAAAGAACTTGAAGTTTAGTGGTGCATATGGACGGTTCAACCCCAAGGTACCTACTCATCTTCATAACCGACCACCACAGTTCATCAAGCATTGTTTGGATAGTACATTTGCTGCTGGTGAGTTCACCGAGACCGATATATCCTCCGTAAACTTCCAGAAAGGCCTATTCAACGTGACCAATTCAAAGAAAAAGCACCTCGTTGATTTTACGGGGCCAAGTTGTACCTGAGTTCTTTGGCAGAAAAGTCATTACCTTGCAAGCATTTCTATGCTGTTTTTGCCCGTTACAGTGAGTGGGGAATTGATTCACTACAACATCAATACAGGAGCAGTGTCTTCATCACTCTTGACATTGACCTGGTAATAAATCGACCCGACAGAAGCGCACAGAATGCGAGCGTTCCACAAGGCACAAGTGATGATGCATCATCGCCCAGTGGCCGTCCTGCGTCAGGTATCTCCTCTGGCAATGAATCGCCGATGGACTGTGAAGATGCAGAAGCAGAGTCTGAAGAAAAGTCGGATTGTCATCTCCCCGACAACAGTGCCAGAAATACTTCCCAGGTTTCTTCATGTGAAAAATTGAGAAAACGATTTCTTGATAAGATTGACACTATAAAGAACACCGCGTTTATGGTAGATGACAAAACTACAATTTCACAGGCTGTAAAGTAGTTGGAGAACATCCATTTGCTTCTGCAGAAGAGCCGCGCGTCAATTAATGGTATTCCTCTCAGAGCCAGCCCAGTAAAGAAGAAATTAAAGATCACTTCAACAAAGTATCATCAAGTGTTCCACAAGACGTTGCCGCCAAGACGACGCTGGAAAAAGAAGACTCCAAAGCCCGAGGTGGTGGTCGTTGAAGACAGCATTGACGATGTCGTTGACGGAGAAACTAAGAAAAAGGTAAGCTGCATGTTTGTATGACATGCTCAGTCATGAAAGGATCGAGGCTCAGGTTGAAACTAAATTCGATGCTCGAAAAAACAGAAAACGATTTACGTATTTCTATTGGGTTTTAGTATAAATCTACTAGCGTTCTATCACGAATGACGTCCTCTGATTGGCTACGCTACTCATGTTCTATTCTGTGATAGATAGTGAGTAGCGTAACAGTGTGCACTTGTTAACGAAATGACGGTCGTTTCTTGGCGTTTTCGAAGTGTTGAGAAGAGGATTTAGATTACGTTTTGAACGACTAGTAGATTTATACTAAAACAATTAGATTATTCGCTCTCGATTTCTATCGCGCGATAGTTGACTCGGGCTGCGCCCTCGTCAACTATCACGCGATAGAAATCTCGAGCTTATAATCTAATTGTTAAATAGAAACACTAGTGAAAGTTTTGGAGACGAGCCGCAGAGGAGTAATAGCATTGACACAGCTTTTTCAAGTTCTCCCAAACTTTCTCCCAAACTCTCACGGGTTTGTCAACTCGATAGAGACATGGATAAAAAAAGGAGATCAGTCTTTTAATTCGACTATCAAAATTCAAGTTCTCTTTGCTCACGCCTTCATTGTGCCAATTAATTGCTTGTGATTAGGTATGTGTTTCTATTAAGTTATGAAAGCCGAGTATCTTCAGCGAGGGCTTTCATTCAGGCTGTTTTCTTATTAGGAAATATGTTAAAACTTTTTCTGGATTTTCAGGCAACGGACCATGTTGTTGTTGACTTGCTTGCAAGTAGAGATAGTGAGCAGGAGACTGTTTCTCAGGACGATGATGCAAACGCCATCCATGTTGATCATGACACATTAAGGTCAGAATACTATTTCTTTAATGCTCATATATATGTTCATAATACAGTTTTAAATTAAAACACTTAAAAGGTATTTAGACCCGTGAGATTTTGGTCATAACAGGAATGGGAGTGCTGAATCGCAAGGGGAACAACTAAAAGGTGACCCTACTACGAGACTGTTACACGCTGGTAAAATGGGCCTGAAGATGACCGACATCATGGTCGGACCCGCGAAGATGGCAGTTTCGGACCTATGGACTTTGATCCCTCCAGAGGTGGCAAAACGACACAAACAAGTTACCTGTGCAATATCAGGTTTTGAACCCGGTTGACTAGTGGACAAGGTGCATTTTTTCTTTTTTACATTTAATTTTCATTCATTTTATCGTCATTGCAAAGTTTCTATAGCGGTTTGCTGCAGACTCTTTCCCCAGCTATACAACTTGCGATTGTTAACTTTGAACTTATATAAGCACAGACTTGATTTAAGTTTACTGTTACAATAAGATTTCCTCTACCTATAAACTTCTTCTATTAAGTGTTCTTTTCTTCCATAAAGGTCGTCGAAGCAGTCCTGTGGCGCCTTAACTTAACCTATAGCGATATCTTTGTCGCTGACTTTACGATCGCTGAGATCGTAAAGCGCCGTTCCAGCACTCGCTTGCTGTGGTCCAGAGAGAGTTTTGCACAAATCTCCAAAATATTTATTCCCATATGCATAAACAAACCTGGAAATCACTGGACTCTTCTGGTGAGCGGCTTACAACAATAATCCTTTTGTAATAGAGAATAAGTTTAATATGAAAGCATTTCAGTCGAGACCCTTTCAGTTGGCTTTACCGATGATAAGTATAAATCAGTCATCACTTTTCTTTTGTTTTTTCCTCTGTTTAAAGGTCTTGGATCGCAGCCGGAAAGCCAGTTATTACTTTGATCCCATGAATGGGCGAGTAGTATATGTTCAGCAGAATTAAGCCCCATGTTGGATTAGGTGGATTAGGTACCTATGGATTAGGTGGATTAGGTGGAATAGGTAAATCATTAATATTCAAACTGTCTAGGTACATGTATACTAATGAAGTGCCTAGGTAAATCATTACTATTCAAACTGTCTAGGTAAAAATGGGTTCCTCCATACTAATGAAGTGTCTAGGTAAATCATTAATATTCAAACTGTCTAGGTAAAATGCCTTCCTCCATACTAATGAGGTGCCTTCCTCCATACTAATAAGCGTCGCTCTAGTACAATACAAACAATAAACTTGCCCGGTCTTGCCCGCTTATAGTAAACCCTGATTGCCTTATAAATCTATCATGTGTTTAAAATAAAAGCGCGAATTTTAACGAAAGCGCTATCGTTCTTGTAATCGCTTTGCTGCGAAAGTTTATCTCCGAGACTTTCAGTTTATTCTTGTCGAGTAAATAATATTTTTGAGCGGATAGCTTCCAAACATGCAAGTCGAAACGTTAATCGTGAAGATGGCTTGCTTGAGCGTAAAAGACATCGAAGCTATTATGTTTTTATCTGACTTTGGCGACGAGTGAATATATTATTCGGCTTAGCTAACTGCTCGAGGTTTCCGCTCCGTTAGTCACGCACTGAATCCACTTTCGCCCTAGATTTGCATACAAACTCGAACGGAAAAGCCCATGGGACAGCTCTACCATTGAAATGACAACAAAAGAAGTTCGGAGGACTAATTAATTTAAACACGCGACAATAAATTGTTTTCTTAAGAAACTTTATTGCTTGTTAATAGTGAATACACACAGATTTGAAATGAATACACCAAAATTAATACAACTACAACATGTTTATGAGTAAAGTATCAGGAAATTAGGATGCAATCAATCGTCTTCATCGTATTGAGAGTACTTGTAAGGCGAAGTCCTGTGTAAACGTCGAGATCGTCTAGAGGCTTTCTTCGGTTCATAGTCCAGGTAATTTACAAATTTGACAGACTGGGGGCGTTTACGCTTTCTAACTGGTGACAGCGTTTCGACTGTGGGAGGGGGAGTCAAAATGGAGGGAGGGAGGGAGGGAGATAAGATAGAGGAAGAGGTTGGGTTGGTGCTTGAACTGGAGTCGCTGGTATGATTTCTGGTGGTTTTTGAACGGGGTTTGGCGCAGTTGGTACGTCGCCTGTCAGTACATTCGTAGAAATTTGATTTGGCTCTTGGGGTTGGGTGGGTATTGTTGCTTCAGGTATTAACGATTTGAGCTGGTGTTTATAGTTTAAAAACTTGTTTTGCAACTGCATGTACTGCTTCGCTTTTTGGTCCTCTCCAAGGTTTGTACGATACAGGAGATTATCCATATTATTCTGAATGCGTTGCATCTCCGAAATTGGCGGGGGCACCATCAGAGTTTGCTGTTTCAGATATCTTAGAAACTCCTGAGGGATATTATCTTCTTTCTCTACTTGATTAAACTTTTCTTCTCCAGGGAGCACGTTTGTTCTCAGCCTACAGTCATCTCGAGTGGTAGTTTTCAAATCGATCAAAAGATAACCATAGGGCCTTCTTACAGCTTCTTCAATTGTTTTAGGAAGAAATCAGTACGCCCGGGATACATTTGTTTGGCTAGGGTCAACACTTGTAGTTTATCACGTGGATTTTTGAACAACACCAAGTAATGACTCTGGAGTAAGATATCAAG
>OZ026603.1:21160361-21177861 GCA_964020085.1 Micromussa lordhowensis
ATTTTGTGTATGAACCCTGCTTATCAGTATGCTTAAATGTGAGCTAATGTTGAGATGTGCCTATTAAATACCATGTGCAACAATGGCAAAGATATAAAATTGACTAGCTTTGTAGTGAGTGTTCAGCCATGAAGACCCAGTACTTACTGGTTTTTCTTCCCTCTTTTTTTTGCTCAGGGGAGTTGAAGCCAAACAGCCAAACTCTGCTATCCGGAAGTGTGTACGTGTACAGCTTATTAAGAATGGCAAGAAGATTACAGCTTTTGTGCCAAATGATGGTTGCCTTAATTTCATTGAAGAAAATGATGAAGTTTTAATCTCTGGTTTTGGCAGAAGAGGCCACGCTGTTGGTGATATTCCTGGAGTGCGATTTAAGGTTGTAAAGGTTGCTAATGTATCACTTCTTGCTCTTTTCAAAGAGAAGAAGGAACGTCCTCGATCTTAATGATGCTGTAACAATAAACTTGTGCAAATTGTTTAAGTACATCTTGTCTGGTGTCTGGGTTTTATGGTGTTATAACTTGTTCCACTAAAGTTCCCATAGCTTGAAGCAACTTAAAGTACAGTAACACTTCCAATTTATTGGACTCCAAGAGAAGCAAGAATTGGTAAAGAAGTCTGGGATATTGGAGGTCAAATTACAGTGAAACACAATTAAGGGAATTTTGGTTTTAGTCATTTGGAGGTTTCAAGGTTTTGAAAAACTGGAATTCCACTGTCATTACTATCCTTGGATAGGTGGAAGTCCTAATAAGGCACTTCGTAAACAGTCAATTTGGAATTGTTGTTAGTCTCAAAATTTTGTTCAGGTCATAAATAGGGTAGGGACAATCACAGATCTTGGTCTTAAATCTGGGTAAGGAAATTGGGAAGTGGGCAGCACACCCCTTCACAAAGGTTTCCTTTCCTTTTTTTTTCATTCTTTCAACCACCCCCCCCCCCCCCCCCCCCACCGTTGGGTAGGGCGGATTGCAATATCAGTCCATGATTGGGATCCTGGGGAATTGAAGTCTTTCCAGAAACAAAGGATAGAAATAGCTATCAACCCCCCTTGAAGAACCTATGAAAAGAATGGAATAAATTACCATTATGAATCACAGTACTACGAAGTACACTTTTCTTTTCAATATCACTGGGGAACTGAGCCTGCAAACATATATTGGTGCAGTATGTTTAGGCCTTGGCTTGGGCCCAGGTTTAGGTTGGTTTGGTTTAGGCCCAGGCCTTGGCTAGTTTCAACCATTGCTCTCACCACAAGCCCTCTTGGGGGCGTTTTTCCTGGTACATTTGTCTCTATTCTGTATACATTTGGTACATTTGTCTCTATTCATATAGCTGTAGTCCACTGTTTTTTTTTTCTTTGCATCTTTGCCCCTCCCCCCCACCTCCTTTACTTGCCTCTTACTCCACCAGTATTCATCGGTGCGACTTTGTGCAATGGCCTCGCTGTGGTAACGGGTGTCCTTAGCAATCGTCCAAGCACGTACACCCTCTCTCGGGCCCCCAACTCGCTATGGAGACCAGATCCTGGTGCAAACATTAACATATTGCAGGTATTTGCGATTGATGGAGTTGCATGTGATTAACGTATCACATTTACATTGGTTGCAATTTATAAATTGCAAAGATTCGTTGGTTGCTTGTGATTTATAAATCACAAACATGCGTCGCTTGCAATTTATAAATCACAATGCCAATGAATATATGAAAGATCATATATTTGAACTGCAGAGAAAGATATGAAGACATGGTTGATCATCAGTTATACACACAACTCACATGTAAGCAGTTGTGAATTAAAGCCTGAAAATTTTTTCTGGGGCCCATGACACTGGTATGGCAGAGGTCATGGGATCGAATCCTAGTTCAGGCCAAAAACATTTTGCAAGCTTTTATTTCACAACTGCTTAAGTTGTGTGTACAACTGCGATGATCAATTAGCCTCTATAAATCGCGGTGTCACATCCACATCTCTAAGCAAGACATTGGTTGAGTCATAACTAGCAGTGTGACATCACATTTTACTTGGCTGAAATTCAAAATGGCACCCAATGGGTGAAGTTGAAGAGATTGATAAAAATGCAAAATTTTGCTTGGATATTTTGCCCCATCAATATTATGGTTTAAACTCCCATTGATCATGACAGCCCAAGATATTTCCTTTAGGCTTACCACTACCTTACCACAAATCACTAAATTGGCAAGTTTAATTTGGAATTAATTTGAGATCTCAAATTAAAGATAGTTACACTTTGGTTTGAAGGTAAAAAGAATGTGACTTTTCTGTTATATCGGCAACTAAAATAGATGTCACCAACCTTGTTGACTTAAGGGACCGTTCATTTTTTATGGGGTAGGGGGGGCTGGTGGGATTTGGTAGATAGTCTCTGTACCATATGATGGCCCCCCCTCTTAACCGGATATTTTTTCCCTGGCCCCCCCTTATAAACCTAAATTTTTTTGATGACCCCCCCCCCCAAAAAAAAAAAAAAGAAGTCAAAAGCAAAGCAAAAAGAATGATCAAGTAAACTCTACCTTATAAGTTAAACACAAAAACTGCAGTTTCAAAAAGTTCTTTCTGAATCACCGTTTTCGCCTATGGGATATGTCCTTTGTGTAATCTGACTATTTTTAACCCAACAAGTGCCCTAACTAGGGGGGTTCGGGGGCATTCTCCCCCGAGAAAATTTAGAATTTCAGAACTTCAGAAACGCTATTTTACGCCATTCTGGCAACATTTGTAGATTTACTGCAGTTTAAATTGAAAATAGTTGAAATAATTTTTAAATATTTACATGTGCACTGGCCATGGTAATCTGTCTTTTCCTTTGATAAACAAGTTACTGTTTGTTGTTGGGAGTGAACATTCTCAAGTAGTTTTGAATTGATATTGTTCCATCAAACTAGGGGGTCCAGGGGGCATGTTCCCCCGGGAAATTTTAGATTTTTAGAACCTCAGAAATGCAATTTTAGGGCATTTTGGTAGAACATTTTGCATCATCATAGATGCTTTTCTTACAATATTTTAGGGTAATTTTTTGAGTGACCCCCCCTTACAGACGATATTTTTTTGGATGGCCCCCCCTTTAAGACCAGTTTTTTTTTCATGGCCCCCCCCCTCAATCCCACCAGCCCCCCCTATCTCATAAAAAATGAACGGTCCCTAAATACCATACTGAAGGGAAAGCTAGGGCAGTGAAATTTAACCATTTTTACACAGAATAACTGAACATCAACCAATGAAGACACAAAAAAAGGGAAATTCTCTGGAGCTAACATCAAGGTTTTCAGCACTGACTGCTATCACTAGGCAGGGCGTGTACGGCCAGGCACACTGAAGGAGAATGAAGCTTGGGAACCTCCAGAGTCTGGGGGAGAAATTATTGATTCAGTCAATCAATCATTCCTTTATTTGGTAATTTAGGTTTTATGAAAAGTAGCCTTCATTTGGTGCAAAAAAGGGCATATTTATATAATATTTTTTTGTGGACATTATCTGTTCCGAGAAGATGGGAACAGTTAATGTCCAAGGACAAATATACAAGTATATTTTTAAAGTCAAATGGAAGCTATTGTGTTTATTATCCTTCAAATATTTTTAGCAATGTGCAGAATCTGCTTGAAGCTTTGGGAATTTAAAAGTAATAAAAAGAGCTAATATGCATAAAACTCATTTAAATTAATAAATATAATTAAGGTGGCTCGAAACAGTTTCCACTACTTTCCAAGACTTAGAGCTTGATGGGTCATTTTAACCACTCTATATCGGTTGATACCAAAATCATGGTATCAAAAAAAACTGCCCAATCATTGGTCAACAACTCACTGTCAATTTTATGGCACAATAGGTTACCATAGCAACAATATGACCTACTAAAAACAGCCTTAATTTTAGCTTTAAGCGCTTATAACTTGAAAACGAGCTTGGCGACCCCCATTTTTTATTATTGAATTGCAATTAACATGATAAGATGCAACTTTTTGCAAAGTTTAAAAAAAATTATACGGAGGGGGTTCAGAGCCACCTTAAATTTTCAAAAATTGTTTATTCTTATCACTGGAAAGAAAAGTTTTAATGCAGATGAGATCCATTTTGCAGAACATAGTTATAATTTTTATCCATGTTTGCATGATAGTTGCATTGCGATGTTCCAGTGGTGTTACTCCTCTTCTGCCTCAGCATCAGTCAACACAAACAAATATTCCTCTTCATTGTCACTAATTTCCTTTATGGAGCGAACTCTAGTTGAGGCATGTCATTGCATTATTTTCTTGCCAGCCAGGGTATCTGTAAAACCTTGAGGGGGCACTACAACTATCATTTGTTTCAGCCTAATTCGTGTTTTGTAGGCGAAAATTAAGTTTAGCTATGTTTCAGCAGTGTCCAAATTTTTGTCCGAAAACTGCCCGAAATTTGATAAAGAAGTTTGCCCGAAATTTGATAAAATGTTCCGAATCACGGGCTCGTTGACAGTTGCTCCATTTCTGTCTTTGAACAACTAAAGCTTTATGGTCTTGTGAGCACTTCTTATTCCTCCAATTTGAACGCTGTCTTCTTCAGCTTGTAAAATCCACCTAAAGCTGTATAGTGCAGTCATCAAATTTTCCATTTACAGGCTCCTTGGATCTTGCTCGGATCAGGATTTGGCAGATTAAAGCAAAGGCAAATCTAATTTTGCACAGTTTTTTTCCTTGAATCACGAAAATTAATACTTACGAATTGTAGCTCCTGAATGTTTGAGAATTTTCGAGAAATTAAGCACATGCGATAAAACCTAGTATTTAAAGGGCAACAAAACATCCAATGAAATCTCACGTTGTGATTGAACTGAATTAATTTACACCAAAGTACGGTTTATTGGACTAGATGATTCAGGAGGCCAAAAGAAAAGAGAAACATGAAACACAATCACCAATTCGCTACTTGCACATGACCCATAATCCCTTGCGTTTTTGGGGGGTAACCAGTAGAAGAAATGTATGGTATCATGACAAAAATTAGTTCGGTGAGCTCGCAAAACCAGCTACTAATGCTTAAAAATGCACCAGATTTACCAAAATCATGATAGGAGAAATTTGTACTAGTATATATCTAAATGTAGAGAAATTTTTTTTTTGTCCATACATCGTCTGTAAAATTACAAGACGATGTATGGACAAAAAAAAAATTATCTACATTTAGTTATTAACTAGTACAAATTTCTCCTATACGCAAAGGATTATGGGTATGTGCAAGTAGCGAATGGGTTATTACATGAAGTGTACGGAACTGACACATAGCCAAACAGGTCCCACTCCTGTTTACTCCCAGTGCTTGATTGAGTACAGGATTGCATTGCATGGCGGGAAATTACATTACACGAGATAACACATTGTGCATAGGAGGTGTTAAAAACATGAAATGACGAAATGGCACAACGGGTAAGAGTCATTGTGGTATACGGGTGTCGTTAAGGGTTTCTTTACAACTGTTGAGAGCTAACCACTGTTGAGTTTTAGATAATCCTAGTCAGCCTCTGCCATTTTCGATGCTATAGGAAAATTCATTACCTGACGAGGGAATTCCGCGTTAAATTGCACTTGAAAACCGATATCGCACTCATCGCTTCGCGATTCGTGCGATATCGGTTTTCGCGTGCAATTTAACGCGGAATTCACGAGTCAGGTAATGAATTTTCCTTGAATCGCATAATTGAATAAAATGAGAAAAAAAGAAAACAGCAGTTTGGTTTTATCATGAGATAGATGAGATAGATGACGTAGATGCGAAACAATATCACCGAGCCTCGTTTTCAACTCGCAATTCCGCGCTAAATACCTCGCTTCGTAAACCAATCAGAATGCAAGATTTATTCAATTATGCGATTCCATCAAAAATATTAATATTGCATGGTGAAGCGAAATCTTATTGCTTTACTGTAAGTAGTGTTCCTGAGAGTATGTTTAACTATCTTTAGTAGTTTCACAGTGATATTCTTCGTTTCGACATGCTCAGAACAAAATATAATAGCCGCCAAACTTGCGCATGTAAACAAAACCAAGGGTGTGGTTGACTAGGGTCCTTTAAGCACGCCCTCATGCAGACACGAAAAAGGGATTTTACTCATTCTCGTCATCTTCGTCGTCATCGTTAACATCATCGTTTATTTGCTACAATATCATTTATTTGCTACAATATAAAAAAGAACTACAGTCGAAGGCCTCTCCACAACGGCATGGCTGTTATGGGGAGGTTATATGAAACCTGTTATTTTTTCGGAGGTGCCAGATTCTTTGTTAAGAAAATTGCTCATTTTGGCAATATAAATACGCAACACGATCAAACTATATCAGTGAAACAGAAACAGAGACCAGCGACGCGGGGGATGGATCAAGTTTAATGACTTATTATAACAAAAAGGGTTTTCTATACACCGTTTTTCCGTCATTGCCATTGTGGAGATGTGGCCATTGTAGAAAGGTGAAAATAAGAGTGAATGTATGGACCGTCCGCCGGGACCAAAAAGAGTGGCCTTGTAGAGTATTGCAGGTTCAACTTTATCTTATATACAGTACAACAACTTAGATAGGCTGAAAACACCTCCCAAAAACCCACCAGGCTTATAGCGGAGGCCGCCTCAATTGTTATTTCCAAATTTAAAATATTCAAGATATCCAGTGTCCCTCCCTTTAACATCCTAGGTCTCTTCACAACAGCAGGGCAAAATTCACTGTATCAATCTGCAAGGAACTGGTCTGCCTTTCTTCATTCAGCTGCCTAATATCGCTTTCTCTTCAAGATTTCAGGTTTCCAGTTTACAGGATGAGTTTCTTCACTCTGTTACAAGAAAAAGTCAATGCAAGGGAAGAATATTCTGTTAAAGGACATGTTACTGATTAAGGTTTGTTGCGATCAATAACAAGGGGAATGAAAGGCGCTTTCCATTTGACCAAAAATTCCGGTTTGCATTTCCAGATATTTACAGAGGCGAATGGAACAGCATTTTCCACAATTTTGGGAGAAGTGGATCTCGCGAACTACTTTGCCCAAATTTCCGAAAATTTCTTACTAGGAATTTCTGTGGCATAAATTTTGATTTTTCCATCCCGGAAATTTCAGTTTAATGTCAGATTTTCCGGAAACTTTCTAAGGAAATTTCTGTATCATTTGCCTTGGTCTCAAAAGTTCCGAAATGTTTGGTTGAAAGGGAAGTGCCCAAAATCTCACAAGAGGGGAAGGACTAATTTCCACCCCTTAGCACTGACATTTAGTAAAAAGTGAAAGTTCTTTCTTGAAGCAATTGTGTGTTAGTCACAATAAGATACTCACTGCGGTGTCATCCTCCTTGTATATCTTAATGGTCTTATCTGCTTCACATGTAATAAGTCGACTGCTACTCAGGTCAAAGGTCATTGCAAAGATGCCGGCTTCACTGTCAAGTGAACCTGGTTGCACAGATGCCTGTAAACGTTGAAAGTTGTACCCAGTCCGCCAGTCCCAAAAGTGCATGGTACCATTATCGCCTAAAATTCAGCAGTATTAAGTCAATTTTTCATCATACTTAAAAGCCAGCCAGACATACTTTTGCAACCTTATCACATAATCAATAAGTGTTCGGAAATCAGTAAACAGTCATTTGTTTCTTCGTTTGTTCTTTCGTTCATTTATTTTAAAAAAACAAGGAAAGCCTCTGAAGTTCAACCAGTTCATAGTCCTGGACGCTGCAGTTTCTGTAGCAGAATGCGGCTAGGGCTATTGCTAATCCCAGCACTGGAAATTGCGTGCCACTACCTGAGGCCCAGGATGGATCCGCTGGGAGATTCACACAACATTTTCTGCTGCCACATCAGCACTTGAATTACGGTCAGATCGTTCCATGGTCAGATGGTTATTCAAGAGGTGAATGTTAAGATTAACGTAGTTCAAGTGGTTGATACGATAAGAGATATTTTACTGATCACATCATGGACACTTGGAGCGATATGGGAGGGGCCTAGGGAACTGGTATGACTGGTCAAACTGCAACCCATAGACACTTTAACGGTGACAATGGTAGAGTTAAAGGATAGAAAGGGACTGTATCAGTGTCTTTTTTTTACCACAATCTGATGGTTTTACCACAAAATTGTTTTACCATATTACAATACATCTGACCAAGTTGTCCCAGGAAAACTATCTACAGTGTATGATAATCATTTAGCATAACTTGATGTTGCCATTAATTGTCAAACTCTTGATTCTGTTGTGCATCTACGTTTCATATATTCTGTGTTTGTTATTTGAGACCTGAGTTGAAAGTACATGTATAAAATACTTGAATCAAGAAACAAGAACTACCTTAGGCCATAGGCTACCTGTTTCAAAAAGCTCAGTCAAGTGAGCAAGAACTGACTTCTTTTCCCAGTTAATAACTTGTGTCTTCTTCAGCTCTGTACTTTATATGCGCTATTACAAGTAGTTTTAGCACTCTGTGCATAATTAGAATGTATTTATAATAAATTAAAATTAAATTAACAGAGGCTCTAAAGACTACCCACCTCCCGAGACCAAAACACCATCTGAGTTCACTGCCATACAATTCACTATGGAGTTGTGTCCAATAAGATTCTGCAGAAAATTTCCATCTGGGAACTTCCATTGTTTGATGTTATCAGGAGATGCCGATGCAAATGAGAATCTACCAAGCAAACAAATTGATCACTTAATAAACAAAGTGCTTTACCAAAAACCAATTGAGCCACTACTTGGTACTGCAATAACAATTTAAATTCATTATATTATTTTGACTTTCTTAACTTGCATGTAAGTATTTGGTACTTGAATCATGCCCTTTCAGCTCTATTTTTCTTATCACTCAAGACAACTGAAAGTCAGGCTGAATGTGCAAATGAAAATCTGATAGTCGACAGTCACCAGCAAGTGTTTGCATGGGTAGAGGACATATCATAAAAAAGAAAAAAAAAAAACAGAAAGAAGCCAGCCTGATATAATTATTATACCTGCAATGGATTTCACAGACAGATGGGCAGATGGGTAAATGAAATTAACAGACTGAAGTGTTACTTACTGTGTCGGATGTAAGACAACTGATCGGACACTTTTCTTGTGATTAGTGAGTGTAACTTTAGACTTTCCAGCTGCTAAGTCCCACAGACGAATAGTACAATCATGGCTTCCTGTTATAACCTGCAAAACAGTCATAGAACTAACTGAGCAGCAATTTTCAAAACAAATTATCAACTGAAGAAAAACTAATGAGCTAGAACATACACCTTTTTAATAATTTTACAATCGGACCTCTATTAAGGGGCCACCTATTAAGCGGCCACCCTCCATTAAGCAGCCACTTTCCAAAGTCCCAAATTATTTGTCAGTAAACTGCTATATTTGATACCTCTTTTCAACAGCCACCTCTATTAAGCGGCCGCTGCCACCTTGCAAGTTTAGTATTTGTTTTTTCTTCAAGTGGAATGGTGACAGATATACGAAGGTGATAACTGATAACAACAAGAAATGCAATTTAATCTCCACTACATATATGTGTAAGTCACTATATACTCAACACTAAAATATACTGTATATGGACTACATGCTCTCTGTGTTATTAGAGCTACAGAACTTTGCACAGACTTGAAATGCATAAATACAGGGGACTTAATGTTTTGTTTCAATGATCTTTGCATTTATCTTCACCTATGTTCACTTTCCAACTAGGGTTTTGCTATATATATAGGCAATAAAACAACATTGACTGACATTTCTAGCCAATTCATATTGTACCTCTGTTACACAGCCAACCTCTATTTAGCAGCCAGTTTTCGAAGTCCTGAGGGTGGCCACTTAATAGCTGTCCGACTGGAGTATAAATGCCTGCCCATAGATTTCTGGACAGGACTAAATACAGCCTCACTATTGCATCTTATACTGTACAACAGAAATATTTGCAACAGCGCTTGGAGCTTCCTTTCCAGAAAGTTTCTGTTCGCAAGACCTTATTAGCAATTGCTTTGAAACAGATTTCATCATTTATTGAGCAACAATATTATCATGAATTGTGTAAGGTTAAATGTCAACAATGGTTCTCAGATTGAAGATCAAGTCTAGATTGAGTGCAAGTAGGCGTTGCTATTTTCAGACCAATGCTGTTCTTAGAGCTCTTGCTCAGGTCATGGAAATGAGGTTGGCATAAAGTGATGCTAATACCTCTACCTGAAGGTCCCCCTGACAACTTAGCAAGACCCTAACTGAGGAATATGTTTATAAAATGAATGTCCAAGTATCCTGTTTTTGAGCGTGATGCTATGGGAGCTAACAACTTATCCCACATTAAAAAGCTCTAAAACTAATGTAGCACAGTAATAACAAGATGAGTTGGCAACATTTTGAGTCAATAATCAAGAGAACTATTTACATTGCATTGAATACTCAATTTGCCTGAAACACTTGAATCCCGAAAGAGTGAACAAAATCTAATTTCTGGTATTGCACGTTGTTTACTTACTGACCTGAGGTTCCACAGCCTGACACTTAACAACTGCTACTGTACTTGTGTGGCCTGTCAGTGTGTGAACACAGGCTTTGGTTCTCATGTCCCATACCTAAAGAGCAAACAAATGTTGAACAATCTAACCATTAGTGTACATGTACCATCTATTGGGAGCACCTTCCAAGAACACAAAACACATATAACCTTTTACAATAACAAGAAAACCATATTTCTTGCATCTGAAGATAGACAAAAGGGTTTAAGACAAAAAAAAATGCTGTCTAAAAAGAAAATCACTTGATTAGAACACTCCAGTGTTGGAATTAGCGCTTGCCTATTCGCTAATGTGAGCATGAAAAGCATTGAGCAAGTACAAATCATTGTTCATTTGCCCTTTTGGAAAGTACAATATTCAATTCTGAAGATAACACAGTAAAATCAGTCTGCGATCCAAAGGAGGTGTGTCATAAATGGATCAAAACAAGAAAGCTCAACATGAAATGGCAAACTGGGAGTCCATGATTATGAGATATCGAAAAAATGTACGGTTTGTGAATGGACATTTTTTCTGGGGGAGGGAAGGCATCTTTCTGGGCAAGTGAAAATTGGGCGAATAGATTTTGAGAGGAACTCGTCTGCATGGCAAGTACTGTCAAATTTTAGTTTCCAACACTGATACTCTATTACAATAATATTATTATTTTAAAAAATAATGCCTAAAGGTATACCACTCACAAGCATTGCATGACAGGTATGTATGCAATGCCTTTTAACCATGCCCTGAAATGGAGATGTCAGTAACATTGAAATAATATTTTTTACTGGTATAAATAGTTTAGTAAATTATTGTTACCCTGGCTGTTGCATCTCTACCACAAGTTAACAACACATCAATAGTAGGATGAAGATCCAGTGAATAAATAGCACTCAAGTGTCCATGGTAGTGTCGTACAACCTGTAATAAATTATATGACAAAATGTCAATACAGCAGGTATTCTGGCCAAGAGAATTTCTAAAATAATAATGCCCTCTTGTAACTAAACACAAGTTGGTACCATCTTCACAGTTATGTACCTTTTAACTTGACACCAAATGAAATGGAAGTGAAGATAAAAAATTGCCTATAATTATAATGTCATAACCTCAAAATATTACTTTGCCCAGATCAAAAAAGTATTTCTTTTAGATGGATAAAAAAAAATCAGACCTTTATATACTACTCATTGTGAATATCCTACTCAAGCAGCTTAAGCATCACATTTCCGAGCTTTCTTCAAAGTTTAACAAGGCTTCTACCGACAACGAGAACAAGTTATCTGTGTCTAAGCAGCTCTAAGTCAAGAGGAAGCTTAAATTTTCTTATCCTGGAAGCAAAAGGAAATGGAAGTTCAACCTCAAAATTTTGGATCATCTCAAAAGCGTTTTGAAAGCACTCCAGGTTCAAGCATGTCATCCAGTGCGCGCTCCCCTCCATCTCCCACAGGTTTTTTGACACGACAAATCTTTACCAACCTCTCCCTTGGTTCACAGTTTTTCTTGCGCATACAAAGTCACCCAATCTCCACACGGAAACAAAATGTCGCGAGCTAATACCTAAAGCGTTTTAGCAAGATTCCACGATAATAACTGGGAGCAGGAGAAGGATTTTGCAAAGATTTTTCGTGTCAAAAAACATGTGTGGGAGATAAAGGGGAGTTCAAACGTGTGCTGGATGACGTGTATGATACCGGGGTAAAGGTACGAACATGTTGCAAAAAGCGATTTGAGAAAAAACTTTGCAAAAGTCACTAAACCTCTCCTAGGTACGAGTTTAGCGCTACAGTGTTCTGCAGGACTTGTAGGTAGCGTTTTCCCTGTAAGGTTGTGCAAGAAAAGACAACAGGAGACAAAGGTAAACTATTCATTCTTTCCATTCCTTTATTTACTCTCTTCCTACTCAGCAAGATTGTGTGCTCCCTGTGGTTAAAACTGCATTTTTCAACCTATGACCAAGTGAAGTGGAGATTGGGGCCAGTGACACCATTCCAGGATATTGGCATCAGTTTTAAACTGGAAGTAATACTAACAGCAAACATGAAAGACCATGTATGACCACACTTCAAAGACTGAGAACAGAGCTGAAAATGGGATGCATAGTGGAGCATTTTTGAAGAACCTTTGAGGTGTTTGGAAATGTGGCAAAACCTGTTTAAGCTTACTCACCTTGTTGTACTCCAGGTCCCAACATTTGACTTGTTTGTCTTCCCCACATGAAAACAGATAAGGTTGTCTTGGACTGACTGCTAATCCCCTGACAGTACTTATATGACCTGTCAGTGACAACTTTAACTTGCCACTTCCAAGCTCCCATATCTTAAAGAAAACTTTTCATTATCAAAGATGATATTCAAAGTATTCTACTAATACTTTTTTTTTTGTTCAAGCATTGCAGAAGGTCTAAAGGCATTCTGAGACAATAATGACCGGTAAAAAGTAACTCCTGAGCCTAGGAGTCTATACCAACTAAGTCAAATTTATATATTAAGAGCAATTCCTTTCAATTTATTTTTGCCGAGTCAATGTCACTGTTTTGCAGTAAGCATTAAAAAATTCTGCAATAGTTCTTATACATGGTAAGAGTTTAATGAATAGAAGGTTTAGATTTTAATTGGGAAAAAGCTAGCATGTGTTGAGAGCATACAGGTAGCTGGATAATATTAACTCGATACATGTCCTCTTTCACTGGCTTCTTACAAAATATTCAGTACCTTGATGGTCCTGTCAGCAGATCCTGTGGCAAACCACTGGTTGCCAGGCTCTACAGCTACTGATCTCACCCAACCAGTATGACCACTGATTACCTATAACAATGACAAATAGCCTAGTTAAATTACTTGAACTCAATACATGACAGTTAGTTGATAAACACTGACAGTGTACCTGCCACCAGGGAACAATAGCTGGAAAACAGGAAAAAGGAGATCATTTGATTTATACACCTGGGTGGAGAGAGGCACCGTGTCCCCAGTCAGCACTCTCACCTGGACTACTCAGTTTGGGGTTGAGCACACTAATCTTGAGGTCAACCTGCCTCACTGACAAATACATAACCTTCTGGAAATTAAATGCCTTTGTCATGAACTTGAATGGAGTGATTGAAAATATTCTAGTTATCAATGTCCCATTTCTTCAGTTCAAAAGCAGTGCTTGTGCTTCCTAATGAGTTGATGAGTATCTTCCAATGATATTTCCATCTCCATGTCCCAACTCGCAGAAGTCATAATGACTATTGACAAACATATGTGCTTGTCAGTCTATTGATTTTGCCAGGATTTACAATGTACATGTAAATTTTTCTGTACCTCAGGAGGTGACTGTTTTTCACTCCAATTGATTTTCTAATTATAATAAAAATAAGAATGATGATACCAGACTCTTTTACAATACACATGAAGAGATGAGTGAGTTTATTTGCAGCTGAAGCAGGCCACCGCTAAATAACAACACATTTTATATTTTAGGAAAATTTATAGCTCTGGGTAGTCATGGTTTACCTCTGCCCAGTGACTCTAACCTCACAGTAAAATTGTAAATAACTTAATTTATTTTCTGCCACAAGTTATACTGAGGAATGTCCATATTGAACACTTTATCTTACCAGTTACATGTATCATTTTTTTTCCAGAAATAAATGACAGGTCTCCCAGTTAAATTTGAAAACAAGACCCTCAAGGAATTTATGTTCAAGGTATAATAAACTTAAGGTATAATATTATTATAAGACACTTGACCCTCAAGACTAATGAATAAAAACTCTAATAAACTCCAGGCTCAAATAAATTGCAAAAGTCAAATCAAAGCAGGATCCACAAAGCCAAGTTTGAAATAAATGCAGTGGGCGTATAATAGTAAAGCATGAGGGGCTCAAATAAAGATAGACAAAGGAAAAACAAGGGCACTTTCTAATCCCCTTTGTTCTGTATGTTGTTTGTATGATTTTAAATACACAGGACTGATGATACCTTGTGTAAGAACACAACACAGGTTAGGAAATAACTACACTTAAACATTCAACATTGTACTATTTGACATGGCCAAAGGGTTACATGTAACAAAATAACACTAATGTTTTCACCCTCATTAGTTTCCATGGTGGATGCCACTGTGGTTTGGGTAGGGTTGCTGCCTTCCTCTGTTGAACCAAAGCTGTTGATGGTTTAGTTCCACCAACAGATACCAGTGCTTTGGAAGGAGGGCCAAGTTGTTCTTTGCCACCAGTGGCCAGAGCCTTCTGTTGAATGTCCATAACACCTGAACTCTCCTTAGTTGTGTGGAACCTAAAAAAGCACAAGCACTGCACTGCAATACTGATACATAGCAGCCTTCTTGATTCAACAGACCTACTGCCTGGGTGTTTAGTTTTAAGCATACTGTAATCTGTACAATCACTGAGATGCAAAGACATACACATAACAAATGTCAGTTCAAGATGCTACATTATACATTTTGCAATTTCTTGAAACTTCAGTAGTTACAATAGCAATAACAGAAAAAACTGTAGCAGGGCAAGGCAAAGGACTTTTGATCAACAAGGGAATTAAAATTGGACAAAGCCGTTTCCAGTCTCTCTATTCTTGTATTGCATTGATGTTCATAAGATCTGCTTTCTTGTATTGTATTGACGTGCATAAGATCTGGTAGCACCCGACTGGTTAGCTCAGTAGGTAGAGTTCTGGACTAGCATGCGGGAGGTTGCGGGTTCAAACCCCAGCTGGACCAACACTCAGGGTCTTTAAATAACTGAGGAGAAGGTGCTGCCTTTGTAATAATGACATCTACAAATGGTTAGACTTTCTAGTCTTAAGGGTCTTTAAATAACTGAGGAGAAAGTGCTGCCTTTGTAATGACATCTGACGTAGTTCCCGGTGTGGTGATCACCTCTCATCTGATGGTTTAATGCTTGGAGATATAAGCTACATAAGCTACTCTAAAATCCGAGGGTAAATAGTGATGCATGTATGTATCTTGGGAAGCAGACTACAGGCTACAAGCACAAATCACATAAGAAACATTATACTGACCCTTTTCAACATTATTTAATCAACTATGGCCAGTTTTCTGAGAAGTTCTTGAGACTTTGTGACCCTCATAAACCCACCAATGGAAGGTACATTGATAATGTGAGTACCAAAATTGTCGTTCGTGCCTTTATTATGTCAAAATTAGATAACTGCAACTACTCAATGGTGTTCCTCAACATCTACTTTCAAGATTACAATCCGTTCAAAATACAGCAGCTCAAACTATTACACATAATAGGGAAGTTGATCATATGACCCCTATCCAAAAAAAAGCTCTACTGGCTACCTGTCTGTCACTGCATCATTTATAACATTCTCTTACTGGTGTACAAAGCTCTTAATGGAGAAGCACCTTGCTACATCCATCACACCTCTCAATGGACACTAAGATCATCTTCTCAACACCTTCTGGTGAACCCGAAAATGAGACTTAAAACTTATAGCGAGAGAAAGTTTGCTGTGGCGGCACCAAGACTATGGAACTTGAATGCACTCAAACTAAAATCTGGTTCTTCAATTTACAATTTTAAAACACATTATTTTAAAACATATCTTTTTAAACAAGCTATCTTTTCATTTTTGGATGAATATGTTTAAATATCTTAAAATTTTAAAAAACTAACCCTAACCCTAAGTTTATTCCTATTATTTTCCATCCTTTTCCTCTCTTTCGTTTAGCTTTTTAATAATCTTTAATGTTAAGCGCCATGGACAATTGAAGGACTAGGTGCATGTTGATTTCAGAGAATGTGGAAGCTCAAAAATGTTGATTTCACTTCAAAAACACTAAAATGTCGATTTTGCAAGAACTGGTGACCACAGAGATGCTCATTTCACTTAAAGAAAACGGTTAAATGTATTTTTCACTTCAAGGCTAAAGCTGCGTAACCCGAGGAGTCTCCATACATCTGCATGTCCCAGAAGTTCCAACCACCACAATTCATGCCAATTTGAAATAAAATCAATGCAAGTTGGATCACAAATCTCTGTTACAATCGATCGTTTCATGTTCGCCATTATCTGTGGGACTCCTTTTGTCAGTAACTACCTCTTACTTACAATGCTGATACCAGGCTTCCACAGCCAAAAAATGTTCACTGCGCGTGTTTGCAATGTGTGCCGGGATGCCAGCAACACTTGGCAATGGGCCACAACCCATGAGGTTTTTTTTTCTTGGGCTAGAACTGCTCTTGGACTTTGCTGCCTGGATTGGTTGGACTTTAAATGCCAATAACTCAATTATATCAGCTGCATTCAAAGTTTCAGAACACATTTTGCTTCTTTAAAACGTATTCATGACTTACCGGTACAGGTTTATCAAGGCTTTATGATGCCTCTCAACGACCAGGCAGGCATACAAGGTACTTTAAAACAATACTTAAGATATTAGTTGACAGAGCTCTGATGCATCACATCTCTTTTTTGTTTGATGGTATTTCCTTTGACGCTCAATCGATTCACAATAACCACTGTAAACAATCTTCTGTTCCTAGATTTCCGCTCTATATGCTATTTTCCTTTGACATGGAAGAAAGACAGCTACGATTGTGTGAGATTCTATTTTGACTTCATACACTATAAACAGTCTGCCTGCTTGCTGTTCAACAAATAAACTTCTAAAGAATGCTGCTACGAAAAACCAACTGATTTTTTCATACATAATATCTTGAAAAAGAAGCTAAAATTAGCCACAAAAATACACAGCATTGTTTTTCCATTATATTACATTCCTGAAGACCGCATGCAAAAAATTAATTTAGGCACTATAATTTGAGAAAACAAAAATTTTCACCCAAATCGTCAATTTGCATGGTTTTGCCCTAACTCCTTCAATTAGTGGATCTGGCACTATACAAATATTTTTATTTATTTTTTATTTATGGACAAACAGACAAACTCCTTCCAAGTTGACACTGTGTGAGTTAATGCCCACATTTATAAAAGTGTTGAAGTACTTCTCAGGTATCCAATCA
>OZ026603.1:21185361-21197861 GCA_964020085.1 Micromussa lordhowensis
CCATGGTTTTCTGAGTCTAAGTATTTTGTTATCCAACTTGACTTGAGGACTTTGTTAAATAGTTTGAAAAAATCTATATCTTTGAAGACAGGAGTTTTAATCAAAGTTTCTGAGACGGGCCGTTTGCATTAATTTCAGATTTTTCTGCCAGGGAAAGTTTTGTCTAGCGGCACGAGACAACGGGATGGTAGCGTAACGAACTTTATTGTTATCTGAAGCGTCAAGGCAAACACAAAAAATATCTCCCATTCTATTTGGCATAAATCGTTCATTCAAATGCCAAAATACTATATCTTTGAAGACAGGAATGTTAATCAAAGTTTCTGAGATGGGCCGTTTGCATTAATTTCAGATTTTTCTTCCAGGGAAAGTTTTGTCTAGCGGCATGGGACGACGAGTCCGTAGCGTAATGAACTTTATTGTTATCCGAAGCGTCACGGCAAACACGAAAAATATCTCCCATTCTATTTGGCATATATCATTCATTCAAATGCCAAAACACTATATCTTTGAAGACAGGAGTTTCAATCAAATTTGAATAAAAGTTTAGTCGAGGTTTCATGATCAAAGTATGGTTTCGCATGTTTACAAGTAGAATAAAATGTTAGTCGAGGTTTCATGTTCAAAGCGAGGTTTCGCATGTTCACAAATTTGAATTAAATGTTAGTCGAGGTTTCATGATCAAAGCGTGGCTTCGCATGTTTACAAGTAGAATAAAATATTAGTCGAGGTTTCATGGTCAATGCGTGGTGTCGCATGTTCACAAGTTTGAATAAAATGTTAGTCCTAGTCAAGGTTTCATGATCAAAGCGTGGTGTCACATGTTCACAAGTTTGAATAAAATGTTGGTTGAGGTTTCATGATCAAAGCATGGTTTTGAATGTTCACAAGTTTACATCCATGTCCAATACACCCGCATCGACTTGAGTCGTCTAAGAGCACTGACGACTCGACTTAGCGAAAGTCTAGTCACAAGCGGAAGCGGATATCGTGCTTACCGGAAGTAAAACTGATGGATGTCAGAGTGTACAAAATGTTGACGACTCGTCACGACTCGACCGAGTCGTCACGAGTCGTTCCAACACGTGTCGACTCGACTCAATGAAAGTCGATTGGAAGTAACTCGACACAAGTCACAAAAGAACTAACACCAAGCTAAGATCGCAACATGAACAAACCTAGGCATGATACAACACATAATATGTATTACTTGTTCTATAAACGTGTGCAGACAAATGATACTTTTGAAAGCGATTCAGTCTTCACAGCTCGATACGAGTCGCAAAATAACTTGCGCTGCGCTGTCTGGGACTTAAAAGTGAAGAACGGAATACTACATTAGGGAGCAAACCCTGGCATGATACAAGACATACTATGTATTACTCGTTCTTCGAACGTGTGCAGATAAATGATACGTTTTAAGCGATTCTTCATATTACTCGTTCTATAATTGTGTGCAGTCAAATGATAGGTTTTAAGCGTTTCTTTACAGCTTGATACGAATCGCAAAATAACTCGCACTGTCAGGGACTTTATAGCCTCTGTTGCATTCGGATCTGTCACAAAATCCCCAGTATAGTCCGTCTACAGGACGGACTAACCGGTGGTTTTGTCTGTCTGCGACGCAGGCTAGGGCTTTAAAGCGAAGAACGGTATATTTAACAATTATTCACCGAAGCGAAGGTGAATAGTGGTGGATATAACTAGCTTCTCAATTAAATCGATCCCGTTTTCTATTCTCTTGCCCATTTGCTGTTTAATATTGCTTCTTGCCCTCACACAATGAATGTTTAAAGAAAATAATTGAAATACAGATCCCGACATTACAATTACAATAGACTAAAAAGCGCCGCACACGCTCTGCAGTAAATGATTGTTTATTGGTAGCCGATCACATTTTTTTCACAAGTTTCCTTTGTTAGCTGCTTTTGTTTGAACCCAGTGCTGTTCAGTTTTAACTACAAACTTTCATAATCTTTTCGTACTAATTGTTTGCTGATCTCCAGGAAAATTACAGATGTCACATATTGTACTTTCGAGGAAATAAAATCCATACGTACCAAGCTTTATACAGTCTAGTCGGTCAGACGATTATTTTGGGTGTGTGTCACCTATTCGCCATGATTACAATCATTATGTTTTTGTTTGGTTATATTAACGCACTGACAACATCGCCTTATTCTACAATATCACCCGACTCCTATGACTCGTCACAGTGCTCTTGAGAGTTATATAAAGGATACTCGCGTGCTAATAAGCCATGATCAGTGCCCCAAGTTAATCTCGGAAAGGGTCACGTCAAAATGTCCGTAAACCATCTGCATCATTTGGATAAAAATTTAAAGGATTACTATCGATATGAACTCGACTGGGCACTTTTGCCGAATAGTTACAAAAGGTAAGTATACATTTGAGACCATTTTGCTTTTCTTTTTTTTTTAACTAAAATAACTATTGAACGTTTCTTAAACTCAAACTTATCTGTTGTTTTTCAGATGCGTAGTCTCTTTGCCAAAGCCTTAAAGCAGCGTGACACCTCCATCCCTTTTGGTCTGATTATGCTAACATCATCACGCATGTGTCAATGTCCAGAACGCTTTCTGGAAAGAGCCTGTGATCATATGGATTGCTACCGTATTAACTACATGTATGGCTTTTACTTTTGAAAACAAAGCGAAATCTTACTGTATAAACCAAACCAAAACAATTGTTGGTGAGTTATTTCCAAACCAAAACCTGTTTTAAACCAGCGGTAATGTTTTAATTTAGATACAATCTTCGCGGTTCATTGTCCAAATTTCAGCGTCGCCAAATGCACCTTGTTTATACATATCGGAAGCGAAAGAAAAGGTGCCGTTTGCGTTTGCGTTGTCGTTATTTCATATTCAGCGCATGCAATTGGTCACCCTATAACTTTTACTCATGCTATCTTCGGTCTCGTGTTCTTTTTCCGAATAACCTTTCTCAAATTATATAGCTGTATTAAAAGGGTTAGAGTCTGTCTCTCCGTGATTTAGAAATGCACGCACTTGTCGGCTGTACAATGAACTCGAAATTTCCAAAACTCTACTCAGCTCCGCATTGTGCAGTGCTGAAAATCCTTCGTTCATTGTGCCGCCATCGCATGCCTGTATTTACAAACAGATCAATGACAGCAGTCTCTAACCCATAAAAAATCCCTTGGAATTTTAGTCACACGCCATCAATCTACACGACAACTTTTCTCCTACAAACATTTCTCTACGACAAAACTTCCGATGCACACGGTTCAAAGAAGGAGAATGTGTAAAATTGCAGCCAATATATAGCGAAACAGTAGCAATAGGTGAGCAAAGATAAGCCCCATTGCTGGGTTCCCGTTGAGTTCCGTGTGGGTTCCCTTTGGATTTCCTCGCAAAAAGTGGGCTCCCTTATAGAGTGTGTGCGGCTGACGTCATCGAATTCTCAAATCCAAAACTAAAGAGCCATTAAAGGTTTTATCCTCATCAGGCGTAAGAGGTACTAAATTTATAAATGCTGACAGCGTTCCAGCTCAATAGCGTCCTCCGTTTAGAAACTAGCGCATTTTGAATTTCGAAGTTATGGCGGTACGTAATATAAAGCTACCATCACGTTTGTCAAGAATTATTGATTTATTCATTTGTTTATGTACAATTCATGCCATTGACAATATATTAAGGAAAAAAGACCCATCGAAAATTGATATTTAATATATGTCCTCTATATTTTCGAAGCATGCTTATAAAACAATTTAATACACGGCAGAACAGTCTTGAGATAAATCCCAGACTGTGTTTAGAGCTTTTTTGGTAAGAATTTCACCTCATTGACATCCACCTTATTCCCCTATAGTTAACATCAATTGCACTTGAACTTTACTGTTATTAATCCTGCTGCTTAATTTTCCATTCAGAATGTCTGAAAGTCTGCGAGCAATTATGTCCTGGCTATCAAGGTTCAGCCACATAATGAAACACATGTCATTGAACAGATGGAGATTTATCTTCTTATGTTATATGTCCTTGCTGAGCATGATTACCATGAAAACAGAAAAGCCACTAGGAATTATATAATGCAATTTATATTGTCCGAATACAAGCTTGGTAAAATGTACATAACAAAAGCAATACGAGTAATTAGTAAAAATAGTGTTTCTAACCGTTAGAAAACTATTTTTACGACTAGAAGGCGAATTCCGCTTACGGAGAACTCTGTATCAAACTTGCAAACCAGTGAGCACACAGTAAATTTCAAGGAGTTATAATAACTCCTGGAGTAGAGTTAAAGTTACTCCCCAAGGTGGAGTTATTTTAGAGGAGTTAGAATAACTCTAAAAAGGAGTTCTTTTAACTCAAAATTGGAGTTATTTACTAGTCGTGGAGTTACTCTAACTCCGTTTATTGGAGTTATTCTTTCTGGAGTTGTTTTAACTCTAAATGAGGGTTAAATCTAACTCCTACTGGAAGTTACGTTCCAGGAAGGAGTTATTTCAACTCTTTATAGTACTTGCATGAATTATTCAGCGAGCGACACACAAACTATGACTTGCTTGATTCTTTCCGTAAGTTAAACTTACTCAAGCCACTACTGTCTATTTGAAACGTAGCTTTGGCTATAGCGGTGCCTTACTGTGGAATTCTCAGTATTAGGGCGATCATACCAATTTGGCAGTTTAATAATGGTAATTGATCTGAGTGGAGTGCAATTTGATCTGAAATCATACGCGTGATTTCAAAATCGAACGAACACCTTTACTACTTATATTAAATCCATAATCTTATGGCCTTAAATTTTAAATTTTGGTGTGTTGTTCCAAGCCGAGCCGGTTTGTCAGAAATAGAGGAACCAGAAACGCTTTGACATCTTATTTAGTATGCAAAACGATGTCATATGACGAAAACTCATTCAGGCATAACAAACAAACAAGCAGTTCTGAAGTGAGAACGAAAACAGTGTATTTCATGACCCATATCCTTGGTGTATTTTACGCTAAGTCTTTCACGACTAGACTCCAAATAAGTGCCGGTAAATAGTGTAAACATCTGGAACTTACTTTGGCTATCTAGTCGACTTATTTTCTGCACCGAGCATGCTAAGTCTCTCGCCACTAGACTTCCAATAAGTCGAGTCGACTTTTACCAAGACAAGTCATGACGACTCGAGTCGAGTCGAGTCGCCGACTTTTTCTACCCTACACCATATCCTTGGTGTATTTTAAGTATTTTTTTTTTAGTCTCTCGCCACTAGACTTCCAATAAGTCGAGTCGACTTTTACCAAGACGAGTCGTGACGGCTCAAATCGAGTCGAGTCGAGTCGCCGACTTTTCCTACCCTACACCATATCATTGGTGTATTTTATGTATTTTTTTTAGTCTCTCGCCACTAGACTTCCAATAAGTCCAGTCGACTTTTACCAAGACGAGTCGTGACGACTCGAGTCGAGTCGCCGACTTTTCCTACCCTACACCATATCCTTGGTGTATTTTACGCTAAGTCTCTCGCCACTAGACTTCCAATAAGTCGAGTCGACTTCTACCAAGACGAGTCGTGACGACTCAAATCGAGTTGAGTCGAGTCGCCGACTTTTCCTACCCTACACCATATCCTTGGTGTATTTTACGCAAAGTCTCTCGCCACTAGACTTCCAATAAGTCGAGTCGACTTCTACCAAGACGAGTAGTGACGACTCGAGTCGACTCGAGCCGAGTCGCCCACTTTTCCTACCCTACACCATATCCTTGGTGTATTTTACGCTAAGTCTCTCGCCACTAGACTTCCAATAAGTCGAGTCGACTTCCACCAAGACGAGTCGTGACGACTCGAATCGAGTCGAGTCGAGTCGAGTCGAGTCGAGTCGAGTCGAGTCGCCGACTTTTCCTACCCTACACCATATCCTTGGTGTATTTTATGTATTTTTTTAGTCTCTCGCCACTAGACTTCCAATAAGTCAAGTCGACTTTTACCAAGACGAGTCGTGACGACTCAAGTCGAGTCGCCGACTTTTCTTACCCTACACCATATCCTTGGTGTATTTTATGCTAAGTCTCTCGCCACTAGGCTTCTAATAAGTCGAGTCGACTTTTACCAAGACGAGTCGTGACGACTCGAGTCGACTCGAGTCGAGTCACTGACTTTTTCTACGCTACACCATATCCTTGGTGTATTTTATGCTAAGTCTCTCACCACTAGACTTCCAATAAGTCGAGTCGACTCTTACCTTAGACGACCCGACTCTATGCGGGTATATTGGACAACCCTCCAAGTTTAAATAAAATGTTAGTCCGAGTCGAGGTTTCATGATCAATGCGTGGTGTCGCATGTTCACAAGTTTGAATGAAATGTTAGTTGAGGTTTTGTGACCAAAGCGTGGTTTCGAATGTTCACAAGTTTGAATAAAATGTTAGTCGAGGTTTCAAGATCAAAGCGCGGTTTCGCACGTTTACAAGTGTGAATAAAAAGCGAGTCAAGGTTTGATGGTCAATCCTTTCGCGTATTGGTACTTCCAGTGTACTCGCAAGAAACGAGACACGTCTCGTTTCTCTCGAGACGAGTCTCGCGAGAAACGAGACGCGTCTCGCAAGACGGTGGTAACTTACATTTGAGCGGTACTGTAAGTGCTGCTAGCCAAAGCTGAAGGCTGAGGCTAATACTTACCAAGATCATTATTATTCTGGATATCACAGAAAGACTAACCTAATAAATGATTAAAATTTTAAGTTGTCAGGGGTTACCTGGGGTTGACGGGTATGGGTGTGTTCCTTGTATTAGGGGAGGTACCTCTGAAACTGACCAGAAAAATCATCATTAATTAAAACAAAAATCAAAGTTCTTTATATTGCTGAATACTAAGACTTCTGGTTTAAATTCTGATCCCAAAGTCTAAGAATGTCATCAATATTATTTGCTTAATATACAATTGCTTAAAAAGTTGATACTATTGCTTTATGGTCAATTTCCTTTCTCAATTTTTTGCTTTGTCTTATTGTCTTCTAGCAAGATTAATTAAATTTCTCATTGAGTGCTCAAAAATACAGAGATTACAAAAATTATACGCCAAAATTTATCTGTGACTCCAGAGAATTCCTACAGGGAGTCACTTTGACTGTAGTGTTGAGTCCAGAAATGTTGAGCAGAACTTTGTTTTCTGCCAGTCAAAATTTTAACAATTGTTGGATTTCTAATGAACAATACAAATTCAATGGCAATGATAGTCTTGTAACAAAATTTCTTAATTGTTAAATGAAGTTTCTCCATAGCTGTTTGTTTACCACATTCGACACTGTTTGTTGTCTCAGCAGCCATGTTTGAATGTAAATCATTTTAGTTAGAAGTTCTCCTTCTCACACAATGGTGCACTTCATGTAATGGTGGCATAAAGTACCGACCTTCCGCGACCTCACATTTTAAAAAATGACTGCAGAAGTTGTGAAGAAGGAGTCAAAGCGACTACAAAAGGAAAGAAAAATTTGAAAACCCTGAAAATATTTCACTCATGAAATATTTTTCAACAAAAGAAAAGAAATTTCATATCTCCACGTGGCTAAATAATGTTCCATTTATTCTATAAATAACACTAAAATACCAAACCATTTCACTTTGGCTGCGAAAGGCACAATTTATTATGTAACCATAGCAACATTGATCTTTGCATGTGTAAAGATATGTTATTTTCATGTGTAAAGATGTTACGTTTTTGCATGAAAGTTCACCAGGTATTTCATTGGTGTTTACATAATAAAGCTCATTTATTATCATGTACCTTGATTTGAAGGATAAGCACCTGTCACAGTATTTCTAGTTGAAGTCGAAGTTTCTTTAAGTGATACCAAACCTTTCACCAAAAAATACTCATCACGAATTTTACACATACTTTTCACTTGGTCACTGCAGGAGAAAATACAGAAAAGTAAAAATGCAAGAATACACTGAGTATAAACTATATGACTGTGCACTATCATGATCCAGTAGTTTGAAAGCTGGTAAGTACTAAATCCTGGATTAAAATGTACCTCAGGTTTTACTTCACTTGTTTAAGAAGGCTTAACCCTAGTTCATAGTTTTAGGACCACTAGCTTTTAATTTAATAATACATAGCTTGTAAGGCAGTATGTTAATGCTGAATGATCCTCTGGTAATTACTGCAAACAGAGTCTAGAATGTTTTGTATTTTCTGCTGGAATTCATATTTCTTTAGCGGATTTTTTCATTTTCTGCAGGATCAAGCTAATTTTTGGCAGACTGACTTGTGTTGACATGAAAAACATTGTTCCGTAATTGATTTTGTTGGTTTGCGCTTCGTTTTCGAGAAATAATGTATGCAAAAGACTCAGTCTTCTAAGTGCCATCTTTTGGAGATCTTTTAGCACCTATCTAGCAGACACACTGTTGAGAGTGTGCGAAGTCAAAATCAAATCCCACAGAATCTTAGCTGCACTTTCTTTTGAGTCAAGGGAAAATAGCACACGAGCGGAAATCTGGGAACGGATTGTTTACATCGGTTATTGTGATGTGAAACACAACACGTGAATTGATCAAGCGTCAAAAGGAAATAGTGCATGCTGCCTTAGAGCTCTGTCAACTAATATTTTAAGCCTTGTTTTAAAGTACCTTGCATGCCTGCCTGGTGGTTGAGAGGCATCATAAAGCCTTGATAAACCCGTAAGTCACCAGCACGTTTTAAAGAACCAGAATGTGCTCTGATGTTCGAGCGAGGATATACTCATGTTATTGTTGTTTGAAGTCAGGTCAATCCAGGCAGCAAAGTCCAAGAGCAGTTCTTGCCCAAGAAAAAATGCTTCTCATGAGTTGTGGCTCATTTGCCAAGCGTTGCTGGTGTCAAAGTTTGGAAAGTGAGAACTGGTTTTAGACTTCTAAAATGTCTTGCGTCAATGGGAATGTGGTTGTGTACGCACAAGGCGAAAGGAGCCTTCCCATGCATGCATAGCGATCGCGCTCAGTGGACGTTTCATTGGTTTGGTGGCCTGGTAAACAGCAACATACCGTTTTTGGAAGTTATTGACACAGGGATTCACACAGATAATGGACAACAAGTAGCAATCGATTATAACATAAATTTTATTTCAAATCGGCATGATTTGCAGTGTTTCGAACTTCTGGGACCAGGGGACAGAACCCTAACCTTGAAGGCTTCACGAAGTCAACATTTTGCTCTGCCGTAAGTCAAAAGAGCATCTCTGCGATCGCTTATTGTCGTAGACTGCGAGCGGTACCTCTTTTGCTCAAAAATTCGTAGAGAAAAACGGAAGGAAGAACAGAAATCAACATGAGCGTGCGAGCGTGATATGCGAAGTCGCGAGCCGTAAGTAGCGCAGGCGTCGGACACGACTCGCGGCTTTTATGAAACAAAAGGTTTCTTTTGTTCTTTTGTTTTTCAAAGACTGAGTTTTTTGCATACATTATTTCTTGAAAACGAAGCGCAAACGAACAAAATCAATTACGGAACAATGTTTTTCATGTCAACACAAGTCAGTCTGCCAAAAATTAGCTTGATCCTGCAAAAAATGAAAAAATCCGCTAAAAAAAGCAATATACGCCCTTTTTGAAGGAAGCCCTTCAATTGTCAACAATGAATGCAACACGATCACACACTCTGATTGGTTGAAACAGCATGCTTTATCAGAGAACAAAGCACGGGGTGGTGATGGCACGCTGGCTTTCAAATTTTTGCTTCCGAATTTTGACAAATTTGACCCAAACCAAACATGCCCTGTGAATCAGACAAACGCAATGGAAATGAACTATTTGTTTGCAGTAAATTAGGCTGGGCGGAGACTATTGTTAACAACAGTAGTGTTAAAACTGTACTAAAATAACAAGTTTTGCTAGATTCTGACAAAATAATAAACATTACGTTTGTTACGAACACAGAAATTATACTTAAGAAGTAAAACAACGACAGAAAACACCAATTGAGCTGTCTCTGTTTTATATAATGAGAAGCTTTATTTTTGTAAAATTGCTCAAACATCACTTGCAAGTAGTGTAGTAACTCTTGTTTGCTTACTAGCGATCTAAGTTCATCTCAGCAAAGTGAACCTCAACAATTTTGTAGCATACCACCCAACAAAGTGATCAGTTGAAAGCTTGCTCTGACATTAATTGGCATTACTCGGTATTTGACATTACTGTATTAGGAGTAGAACCACTGGGAACAGCCTAGTCTTTCAACTTTCACACTAGTTCCGGCAATCTTGCTGCAAGTGGCTGCAAGCTGTAAGTAGCTGCAGCTCCTTTCAAATTTACATTTTCATCTGCAAGCTTTGAGCTCCTTATTTCATAGTTTCCATTGAAAAGTGCACATTTTCATGAGCCACAATGTTGTCGGACTCCTCTGGACTGGAAACCTTTAGATCCTTATTTAAAAATTTTGTAAACTAAAAGGCAAACTTTGAAGGCATCGTTTTTCTCTCGAAAGCCACTCGAAACTGAAAATTTAGCCAAAGTCCAGTTTGTGATTGACAGCTGTCACCTCGTTAGCCAATCAAATTATTTGAACAATAGACCAATTTCGATATATTAAAATTCGGCCTAACATAACAGACCTCAGCAAGAGGCTCTGAGGAACAAACCCCACAAACTCTGTAGTTATTCCTCAGAGCCTTGTACTGAGGTCTATTGTTTTAGGCTGAATTTTAATATATCGAAATTGGTCTATTTAACAAGGTTTGTGATTGGCTTTTTTTAGCATGCTTTATCAGAGAACAGAGCACACTGATGCCACTTTACTCGTTAGGAAAATAAAGTTTGGTTTGGAAATTCAGCCGAATGCGTGGGGAAATTAAATTGGATTCTTTATCATAAAACAAATAAAGAAGCCTCGGCTGTGCTCTGTTCTGTTGTCAAGCACTTACGAAGCGGTAGAGCACTCAAAAAGTACACTTCTTCTACACTTCTTTCGTGCTCTACCGCTTCCTGCATGCTTTATAACAGAACAGAGCACATTCGAGGCTTCTTTATTTGTTAAATATTCAGAAATATGTCATGTCATAGGCTTATTTGAATAAAGTATTAAGCTTAAGCTTTTTGAAGCTTACCTTATTTTGTCCCTTTTCATAGGTAGGGAGTTGTCGTGAAGAAACATATCATGACTTCTTTTGAGGGATCGAAACACAAGTGTATGCACTGAATGCTTTACAATGTCCTGCAACAAGAAATGTCCAATAGATCAGTTTAAAACTAAGAGAAAGTACAGACACGTGGAATTCTCTCTTACCTCCGCCATTTTGAATGCTAATGTGGTACTTCATTGCCTGATTTCATACCGTGAAGGACTAGGTACGAGTCTGTGAATTATGGGATTAGCAACTATTGATCCACATAATCAGAAAGAGCACACCGAGATTCACAAAATCCCCAAGTTTGGTGTTAATCGGGCTAGTTTTCACTGAGATAGAGGCATTTAAAAACGTAAAAAATTTACAAGGAAATGTATGGAAATGCGGACAAATCCGGACAAATGTCCGGATTTGTCCGGATTTCAATACATTTCTTTGTAAATTTTTTACGTTTTTAAATGCCTCTATCTCAGTGAAAACTAGCCCGATTAACACCAAACTTGGGGATTTTGTGAGTCTCGGTGTGCTCTTTTTGACTTTGTGAATCAATAGTTGCTAATCCCATAATTTACAGACTCGTACCTAGTCCTTCACGGTATGAAATCAGGCAATGTAAATAAAATAATACCTGTACGGCATTCCCCCAGACTATCACGGCCAGGCGAACGGTGGACGAACGGCACGTTGCAACGAGGTTGAGTGCAGGGTTGAGTGTAGCGTAGTCCGTAGTCTCCCTCGTAGCCTCCTACGCAGACGCTCTTTGGGCTCGTCACGCAATATTCCTCCCCACGTGTAGGGAGGAATATTGCGTGACGAGCCCAAAGAGCGTCTGCATAGGAGGCTATCTCCCTCGCAGCCGTTTTTAGTCTCGTCACGCAACGCTACGTAAGTGTAGAACTCATCGAGGTCACGTGTTCAGTTAAGGTACCCCATTGGATATCACGTGCTCAAGTCCAACGGCCTTTAGTCAGTCAATTTGGATTTACATCAAAAACAAGAGTACTTATTTGCTTTACTTTGGTGGGATTATATTTGAGGCTTTGGACTTTGGACTACAATCCAACCTGGCCCTCTGTAGACAAGGATATAAAAAATAATATTTCGATGGCCTTATTTTTCATTACAAAATTTACCGTTTGGATCCGCATCTCCAAAATTAAATTACCTTGTTCTTACTGATCTAGTCAGGCGCGGATCCAGGGGAGGTGAAATGGGTGAATTCTCACCCCCCCCCCTTTTTTTCTGACCCCCCTTCTTTCTTTTTTTTTCTTATCCCTCAAATATTGAAATAATATTCTATTACGTTATTACAAAAATTCACCCCCCCTTTCAAAATCCTGGATCCGCGCCTGACAAAATTCAGGATCAAGGTATCATGGCGCGCAATGAATCAAGGGTGAAAATGGGCCTTGAAGTGTTGTATTT
>OZ026603.1:21202861-21222861 GCA_964020085.1 Micromussa lordhowensis
TGGAAACTGTTTCGAGTCACCTTAAACACCAATCAAATTTCCTGTTGTAAAGGTAAATGGTATGTGAGAAGATTTGATCCCGATACAGGTCAGAACGGTCAATTTATTCTTCTACAAGTAAAGCTATGAACGAAATGATTCTTGAGTTTTGAAGCAGTTCGTGAGTTAGTAGAATGCAAATAGCACCAGATATTTTTATTTTTGGTTACAAAGGTAACTCGATGCTTTTTTTTTTGTAAGTTCAATTAGAGGTCACGAATCATCGCTTCTAGTTCTTAGGACATGTTTTAGAGGAGACGAGACTATTTAAATTTGAGACAGTTCTAACGTTTACAATATTAAGTGTAGGTAACGATTGTTTTGTTCTCGTTGCATGCAAATATAACGAGATATTTTTATTTTTTAGTTACAAAGGGTAATTTGACACTTGTTTTTCACAAGGGAGTAAATTCAATTAGAGCTAACAAATCATCAGCACCTGTTCCCACAGGATGCTTGCTATTTTGAGTTACAAATGGTAACTTGACACTTGCTTTTCATATGGAAGTAAATTCAATTAGAGCTTACAAGTTGTCGGCTATTGTTGCTCTTTAATTTGACGACACGCAGTCTTCAAAGAACATCTGCACAGTTCTTGTACTATTTACCTTTAAAATATCGGACTGAAATGAATATCATCAAATAAAACAAACTGCTACTGCAGAGACGCAAAAACAGTTTAGAAATGAAAGCTTCTTTTTTTGTTTGATATCCTGGAAACAATAGCCAACAACTTGTAAGCTCTAATTGAATTTACTTCCATATGAAAAACAAAAGTGTCAAGTTACCATTTATAACTAAAAATAGTAAACATCTCGTGCGAACGATTTACTCCCATATGAAAAACAAGTGTCAAGTTACCATTTGTAACTAAAAATAGCAAGCATCTCGTGGGAACAGGTGCTGACAATTTGTTAGCTCTAATTGAAATTACTCACTTGTGAAAACAAAAGTGTCAAATTACCCTTTGTAACGAAAAATAAAAATATCTTGTTATATTTGCATGCAACAGGAACAAAACAATCGTTACCTGCACTTACTATTGTAAACGTTAGGACTGAAAACATGTCATAAGAAATAGAAGCGACCATTCGTGACCTCTAATTGAATTTACTGTTTTGTCAAAAACAAAAGTATCAAGTTACCTTTGTAACAAAAAATAAAAATATATGGTGCCATTTCTTCCATTTGCATTCTACTAACTCGCGAACTGCTTCAAAACTCAAGACTCATCGCGTTCATAGCTAAAATTCTTGGCCTAACCCATAGAAAATGAAGAAGTATGCCCAATATATGAATACTTCCTTCTCTTTTATAGAAGAATAAATATGGCCGTTCTGAACTGTATTGGGATCAAATCTTCTCACATCTTCTCAAATCTTCTCACATCTTCTCTCATTTACCTTTACAACAAGAAATTTGATTGGTGTTTAATAGTAGATCCAATCTGATTGGTGTGACATACATACATCTCTCGCTGAACCACCCGTCCATAACATACCCGACGCGCCGACTAAGAGATATTTTTTTACAAAAAAATAACTCAGAAAGAGGTATGTTGAGCTTTTGGCCACTCCTAGTTGTACGCTTGGTAACTTTCTCGCGGGTAATGAATTGTGACGCCAGATATTTGGGGGCGTGTCCAGAAATGCATTTAAAAGCCATGATAGCTTGGCGGTAGTATAGTTGGTCGTTAACGGGTAACCAAGACAAACTTTTTTAAGTGGGGAGTAACATGATCGTACTTTCTCGCGCCACTGACTATTCGACATGCGAAGTTCTGCACAGCCTGCAATTTCCGTATATTTTTCTCTGTGGTATTTGCCCAGACGTTCGAGCAGTAGTACAACTTACTGAAAACTAAGTCATTTATCGCGGTTAATAACGACGTTCTGTCAAGACAGTGTTTGACATGGCTAATTTGCGCGAGGCGTGCGATACATTCCGATACTGTTGTCTTAATATGATCGTCAAATGTCAAGTTCGAATCCAATATCACGCCGAGATCTTTGGCTGATTGTACAGGGGAGATGTTCTTTCCCAACAAAGACAAAGGAAACTCATGGAGCTTCGAAGTCATCTGTCGGCTCCCGAAAACGATTAATTTCGCCTTGTCTGGATTTAGTAATAGCCGATTTCTGAAGCACTAGTTGCGCACCCTGAGGAGGTCTTCGTTCATCTCCTCAACAATCTCCTCAAAAAAAAATCAGACTTTCAACGAATCAGAGAGATTTTTTCCACTTTCTTTCTGTTTTCGGTGAAGTAGTGTTGTTGTGTAAAAAGGGTACTACTATGATTGGATGACTCGCACTTTAGAAGATCAATGTTGAAATCACCCATAATTACTATGTCTTTCCCGGAAGACGTAAATTTTTCAATACACTCGTCGAAATACAATTGAAAGCGTTCAGGTGAATTATGCTGTCTATACAAAATTCCACAGATAACATTTTTCTTATTCTCAAAGGTTATCTCAGCCCACAATGCTTGAAAGGCTTCATTAGAGATCTTTTCTAAAATGCGATAGTTTAGTGATTCATCAATGAACAATCCTACGCCCCCTGAGGACAGAGGCGTTGGAACGTATTCAAATGAATATCCCGGTATTTTTGCCGTACACATTTCTGAATTAGCATTAGTAATTTTTGTTTCTGATACTCCGATAATACTGAAATGAAAGTTTAATTCGTGCAAAATATGAGTTTGAAGATTTTCAAGATTACGATTTAAACTAACTACGTTGTTGTGAAAAACAGAAAAACTTGTGTCAGTTTCAACTTTGGTTTTCATTTGCCTAAAACTATGGGGTGAATAATACCGACTGGGTATTCTAACAAAGGATTGATTATCAGGGTTCAAATTACAGTCTAGAACTGTATTAAGGGTAAATAAATCTAGGTCATATAAACAAGTGAGCTTGTCCAGGTCTCGATTAGTTTTACAAAAGGTCGATAGCGAGTTATTAAATTGGCCATGGATTTGAATTAAGTTTCCTGTATAGTTGAAAAACGGTAGTTCCTTTAAAGTCAATCTGGCAGATTTCTCTGCTACAGCTTTAGATCCTTTCATAATAATATTCAATATAAATAACCAAAATAGAAGAATATCAAAGTCAAATCCCACTTAGCTGGCAGGGTCCATTTGATCTCATCGGGACTCACGCTCTCTTAGTTTGGATAAATCGCCAAGTGACTCCAGACGAATCGCCGTTGATGTATCTGTTTTGCGAAGAAAGATTGCAATCCCTTTCGACCAGCACCACTTGTAACTGTGCATGTTTTGGTGAGCCTTGGCAGCATATAATAGTTCTTGTAATCTTGGCGTAAGGTGACTGTAAATCCTGATTCGGTTAATCTCCGCAGTAGGAGAGAATCCCAAGGCCTCTGGAGTTAATTGAGAGGTGTTGCGTCTCGAAGCCAGTACTTTGTCCCGAGCCATTCTTCTTGTAAATTTACAGACAATCGCGTTAGGTTGTCTTCGGCGGCCATTATCTATCGCTGCATTACGTTGTGGCCGGAACCCTATGTGCAATGTCAATGTCATAAACAGAGATATCATTTCCAAGGGCAGAAAATAGCTTCAGGCAAAGGTTGGCCGTATCTTCTGCTGATTCATTCTCGTTTAGTATTGGAACACCTACAATCTTTAATCAGAATAACACTGAGTATAGTCTTAATTGTAATATTGTTGTATTTTTGTTTCTATACCTACTCTTTTTAGTTAACTTCTAGATTTTTGAATTCTGTAAACTTGTATACGTACTCTCTCTAGTTAATTTCCTTAATTTCCTTTAGTTAACTTCTAGATTTTTGAAATCTGTAAACTTGTATACGTACTCTCTCTAGTTAATTTCCTGATTTCTGTTAACTGCTATACTTATCTTTTTCTTTTTAGTTAAGACATGACCCACCTAGATTAGCTAGCTACCTGTGGGCATGTCCAATCACGGCAAGAAAACCCTTGTTCACCGTCAATTTTACCGAACGGTGAATACCATTAAAATCCTGTATTAACCACCCGTTTTCTGATATCGGAAAACGTTCTGTTAATTTGGTGTTTTCCATGTGTGAACGCCAGGAAAATGTGAGGCTAATTCATTGTTTTCCTGCTCTCGACAAACGCCGGCGAACACCTTGTTTTCCATTGCGTTTTCTTTCGTTTTCCCGAGCAGATTAATGCCGTGTTTGTCGGAGGTTTTCCAAGTCTAAATGCTGACGGTTAACCCCCGGTAAACTTGAAGTTCACTAGCAGTTTTCCTGTTTTAGAAAAGGTGTATTGAACACCTTGTTTTCATACGCGTTCACCGTAGTTTTGCCGGGCGGGTAAATGCACTGTTTGTCGTGGATTATTCTGTTGTGCACATTGACGGTAAACACCAGGAAAATTACACGTTCACTAGCAATTTTCCCGCATTAGAAAAGTTCTACTGAACACCTCGTTTTCCTACGCGTTTTCCGTAGCTTTCCTTAAGAGGTAAATGCAGAATTTGTCGGAAGGTTTTCCGGTCCACATGTTGATGATTAATTCTGGAAAACTTGACGTTGACTAGCAATTTTTCCGCATAAGAAAACTGCTATTAAACACCTTGTTTTCCGACGGATAAATGCAGTGTTTGTCGGAGGCTTTTAGGGTCTAAATACGGATGGTTAACACAGGGTAAACTTGTTCATCAGCAATTTTCCCGAGTATATTGGTGACGGAAATGCAGTATATAAATCGGAGGTTTTACAGATCTTAAGGTTTATGGTTATCATGGGGAAAACACAACGTATATACACTTGCAATTTTTCCGCACGAAAAAAGTTCAAATGAACTCCTCGTTTTCCTTCGCATTTTCTGTATTTTTCTTCAGTAGGTGAACTGAAGCGTTTTCCCAACGTTATTTCGCTGAAAGTATAGATCGTTTTCACGTGACGTCACCGCTTTCTAAAATCCAAAAGTAAAGAGCCATCATAGTTTTTATCCTCATGAGGCAGAAGGTGCAAAGATCTATACTGAACTTATATCATTTTGTTAATGCCATCGAGTGTATTCTGTTTAGAATCTTGCTTGGAGGCATAAGTCTTAAAATTTATACCAATCCATAGCTCTCTTGACTCACGTTATGCATAGTTCTATTTCCTACAGGTATTTACACTTAAGCGCATCTTAACTCTCCTGTAAGCATCCCGTAATATAAATGTATCAATAACGCATCTTTCACGATGCTTTAGGGATCGCGTAAAGGCATCAATGATGCACCCTTACGCTTCTTCAATCCTGACTGTAATTGTGAGAATAAAATACATACAAACAACGAAAACAACAGTAGCAATAACAAAACGCTAAAATACCAGTCTGGCTACCGAATGTGAAGCCCTTGTTTATGTAAAGTGCGAAAAAAAAAACCGCTGTGGGCCATTCTTAACACCTCACCGACCTACGTGGTGGCGCGACTCACCAATTTCGCAAAGCTTGAGAGTGGAATGCCCTAAGATCAGTTGCATGGGAGGACTGGCACCGGGACACCAAACCCATTTAACGCTGCCGCGCATTTGATGCAAACCTTGGAACCCTCATAGGAGGCCTCTGGCCAATCTTTAGCTTGAAAAAGTTGCGTGTTGCAAAATCTATTTATCTGGACAGACTAGTGGTTTTCCGTCATTGTGGTTACCGCTGTTAGTCCGAAAGCATCAGCGCATGCGTAATTATATAGAGTACCTTCAACGAAATTTACGAACCAATATTTCTTGCAGTCGGGTTGTCAGTGAAATTTCTAGACACTAAGCAAATAAATTTGTTAAATGGAAAATTTCGTATACAAGAGAATTCGTTTCACTTAATTTTGCCACGATCCGCGATGAAGACTTTGCTTAGGGGCGCTGAGCTCGTCGCTATCAGAAAATTGCAAGTCCATTTGCTTTTCTCGGCTGTCGTTTCTTCAGGCGTTCATCGCAAGTGGCAGAAAAATTAAATTATTTCTTTCTTCCATTTTGACGATAATAAGAGTATTTGAGTCTTGAATACCTTATCGCGGCGCCATAGAATCCTGGAGGACACACGTCACCTCGTTCCAGTTTTCTGCGAGTTTATGGACCTCGATCGACTCCGTCTTGGTCCATAAACACGTGAAAAAAGAACTTGGCCAATATCCAGCCATCTTGACTGAACAAGCTTGGTCAATAACCCATATGTATAAGCAGAAGCATAGGTGATATGCTCCTGGTATAAGCTATTGATCAGTGTCAGCGGCTTTGCCAGGGAAAGACCAAATATGCACCCATACATGACGTACCTGACCAAAATTCTTTGATTTTGCCACGGTTTACCTTTTTGAATTCGTTGTCGCGATCGGCTAGAACTTACCTTAGTTTTTGAGGCAAGGGTTCTTAATTGGGTAATTCAACAAACGGTATTAAAGAAGTGGAATTTGAAGAAACTTAAGACGAAGGAATTTAGCGAAGACTGCGTGCGGCAATCGATCGAGCGAGTCGCCTTGACTTTCATTTGGAAGGAATTCACCGAGGCACTAAATACGACCTTGTGCCACAAAGAACGATTTCAGTCACCAGGAGATGGATAGCCTTCTTCTTTGGTCTATGCAGTACGCTACTATGACTTTCAGCAACCTGTCTGGAGTAGAGACATCATGACTGCTGAAAACATTAACCATGTCCAGGTAAGCTGTAGCTGTAGCCCTAATTTCATGTGAGCGATTTAAGCTTGATATATAATCGATCTTGATGTCTTAATCTACTTTCTACAGCATACATTCAAGATCATTAAAAGTTGCTGAAATTAAAGGCATCCTCAAATCATTTTTAGTAAAGGATATTACGTAAAAATGTGCTCTTAACGTAAAGTACTTTTTATCCCAAAGGACTTAAATTGCAGTCTGTTGTCTTGTCAGGACAACTCGTGAAGAGAGATTTTCATATAACAACATACACAAATACTTATAATGCAACCATACATAATAGTAATAATATAATAATAATAATAATAATAATAATAATAATAATAATAATAATAATAATAATAATAAAATTTCTCTCATGCTATCTTTCAAACATGATCGGCAGTCATGAATATAACAAGATATTTCACACAACTGTAGACATGAAAATCATGTGTTTTAAAGGCATTGTGGTCAAGTGTCGATCAATAGCCTTAATCAGCCCAAGATCAACATCTCGATCGACAAACGATCAACATCCCAATCAATCCTTGGTCAACACTCAATTGGCACTTGAATGACATCTCAACTGACACTCGATCAGCATTCGGTCGATAGTCAGCCGAGTGTCTACCAACTCATATGCAATGATAGAAAATTAGTTGACTCCCAACTGAGATGTCAATCGAGTATCAATTGAGTGTCAGTTTCCCCTAATATTTGTAAGAAACTTCATTCGCCCATTGGGCAAGTTACAGACGGAATTGACCCTGACTAGAAACTCCATCAGCCCTGAGCAGGACAGGCCTTTCTTTGCACTCACTGTACAATGCATGTGTATGAAATACTTATAGGTTGGTGCGTTATTCATGTAATGTATGTATAGCCTACTGTGTTTGCCATATTTAAAGGGGCTCAGTCACGGTATTTTAAAAATTACCGTTAAATTGAAGGACACCTAAAAATAATACTTTACAAAGATAGAAAATCATCAAAGAGATGATAATAAACCACAAAGGAACACAAATGGTCAAGGATGGAGAAGATTGACACGGATTGCAAACAACGATTTTGACAAGTTTAGCTAAACTTTTCAAAATCGTTGTTTGCAACCCATGTCAATCTTCTCCATCCTTGACCATCTGTGTTCCTTCATGGTTTATTATCATCTCTTTGATGATCTTCTATCTTTGTAAAGTATTATTTTTAGGTTTTCTTCATTTAACGGTAATTTTGTCGATGCTTAAAATAACTCAAAATACCATGACTGAGCCCCTGACATTCTTATTAGGTGAAACCAAAGTTAACTTAAGTGCATCACTGACTCATGTGGAGGTGCAGTAGTCTCTTGCTTAGAGCATTGGAGCAGTTTGAGGTTATAGTTAAGACAATAAAGTTTACTCCATTCAGGATGCCAGTTAACCAGAAGGTAAACCAGCTGACAAAATGGTGGCCTGGTACTGTAGTTACTTGTACCTTGCAATGGACTATCATTCCATCCATGTTGGGGCAGAAATTATGGTCAAAAATTCATCTCATGATAAACTCAGTACTATAATCCTACTTGTATAAGTTGATGGTTTCTAAAGAAGACCTTTTTGTACATGTATGTAAATGGATTTAATTTTGTGGGATATTTGTGCTTTTTTATAGCGAGAATGAAGAACCAAACCAACAGATAGCAAATACATTACTGAAAGAAATTCAGGAAGTTGAGCAAATTAAAAATGATGCCACCAGCACAGAGAGGAGAGTTCTGGGTAAGCTCTTGTAAATGTTTGAGAGGACTACCATAAAATTCGCAGGTGTGCTCATCATATATTTCGAATGAAACATACAGGTACACATGTTGCAGGTACATGTATTACAGAATACAGTTAATGATTTACATACCAGTACATAAATTGTAAAAGGCATCTTGAGAAGGAAGTTGTCAAAGATTATGTGGCAATTTCCAACTTGAAGATAACTTTATCTGTAAGTGTAGGAGGTCCAAAAAAGAGAACATAACCTCAATTGTTTATACTTGTGATTTGGTCGGTTCTGTTGCACACCTACTACTTCTTTGGAAAGTATCTGGCAAGCACTGTTATAACTATTTACATATTATATAATTGTAGAATTAAAACCAGAATACATGTAACCCTCCCTTGATTAGAAGACCAACATTATACTGTCTAACAAAGATCATGGTTAAGACGAATTCCCCTTAATGTTCAAGCAATAAGTGAAAAAATTAATTATTAGAAAACTACTTGTAGCACGGTAATATTTTGAACACTATTTGCAGGGTTTGTACGGGTCCTGGAAAACCTGGCGAGACCTTGAATTTTATTGTGGCATTTTCCAGGACTGGAAAGTCCTGGAAAAAGTCTTCTTGTCCTGTTTTGATTGGCCAGACAGCAAGTGATTACTTTAAGAAAACATGACAAATCATTTTGTAGAATGAGTGTAAACAGTATGTAATACAGTAAACATCAAGTTCTGATTTGCTTGAATATAAAACGTTTACTTAAGTCACTAAATAAATTTATCAACCCTTTTAGAAGCTTGATAGAGGACTGAAAGTGGTCAGAGAAGAGGAAAAGAGTGGTCAAATGTATGAGGCCCTGCATGTAGGCCTAATCTCTTCAGACAAGTCTGACACAGAGGGCAATGCTTTGGACACCAGACCTCTCTCTTAACCTGGAGGACAGATGAAGTAAGCAGGTATCTTCGACTGCTTGATGAGCATTGGAAGGCAGGCATGACATTCCAGAGACTTGGTCTTTCAAATGAAAGGACTACAACTGGAGTCCCACAACAATTGCTTTGGGCCATGCGTGCTGATTAAGGGGCAGTATAATTTTATTTAAGGGTCTTATGCAAATGTGATGATGATTTATTACATGTATGTGTACTTGTGTCTTTTCTGGCATGCAGACCAGATGTAGTGCATATTCAAATCAGTATTGGAGTAAATAGAAAGAGAATTTTAATGGAAGTCTCAAAACTGGATACCAGTACATGGTTTTTGCATAAAACCCTTCATTTATTACTTTAATGAAATTTTTCTGTCAAATTGTTTGCTTTTTTGCTAGTTGAGAAGTTAACACTGTAAAAAAGCCTATTACTTGATGAAGCTGGCTACTGCCTTATTAAGACATGCAACTTGTGCTGTGTTCACAACACAGTAGTACTGAAACATGTTTACCATAAACATGTTTAAACAAAACACATTTCCTGTAGACGTGCTAATTTATGCAGTTTTATTGAGTATGATTAAGGCAACCAAGTGTTGGGATTTCAAAGTATTGCTTCAAATTGTATTATTTAAGATTGTATTTGTTTGTAACAGGCCTAGTTAAGCTAGTGATTGATGTGATGATGTGACCACCATCCAGATCATTTATCAGAATCTTATTTTTAAGAGCAGTACATTGTGAGTGGTATTAACTGGACAAATCGTACACTGTTTTCTAAGTAAGATAGGCTGAATGTTCTTGTTGGGTTGGTGATTGTTCGCCTGTCAAATAGATCCTGGCTATACACGGTTTAGATATTTTTAAATAATATTCCTTTAAAGGGTCAAGTGAAACAACTCTCTTGCTAAACTAAAGTATTGTAATAATTTGTTTGTTAGAATGGGAAATTACCCTCGTATTTTATGTGAATAGTTGTACATCTGTAGATAGTAAACAGTGCTATACATTAAATAAATCATATTTTTAGAATTAGCAATCTCTTTTGTTTTTGCTGTTCTGACTGGGAAAGGGAGTGAGCGAACAATGCTGGCCGATGGCACTGAAAAACACCCGAATACTCCGTCCCAGGAAATGCAAGAAAACGCAAGGAAATACGTTCGAATTCGCGCAATTTTCCACCCATTACTGAACGGTGAACGCCAGGAAGCAAGCGTTTTCTTGAATTCACCCGAACTCACTGTCCCAGAAAATACAAGAAATTTCCTGCGAACACGGGAAGGCACGATATTTTCCAAAAGTTCATCGAACGGTGAACATTGGAAAACAAGCGTTTACTTGAATTCACGCGCGTTTGCTGCTAGGGAAAATGCAAGAAAGGCACAAGAGGACTTCTGAAAACGCAAGAACACACGATAATTTCCGTACGTTTACCGAACGGTGAACGTAGGAAAACCTGCGTTTTCTTGAATTTTCTAGAATTCGCCGTCTTGGAAAATAAAAGAAAACAGGAGAAAACTTCTGTGAACGCGAGAATACACTATGCTTTCTTCACGTTAACCGAGCGGTGAATTGTGGAAAACAGTGTGTTTTGCGAAATTTACCGGCATTTGGCGCTCTGGAAAACAAGGGAAAATGCCGGTTTTCAACTGTTAACCCTGGATGAACGTGAAGTTTTACACCGGGAAAACATCTGTGAACGCAAGCAAACAAGACATTCGCCAAGTGTTAACCGACCGGTAAATTCCAGTAAACGCGCGTTTTCCGGCGTTCACCGTAATAGAAAACTACCGGATAATGGAACGAATACTCGAATTCACCGGCAGCAAAACACTTCGAAAATCTTGGATTTTCCGATTGGTGAACACCAGAAAATGTAAGCAAATGCCACGTTTTGCGTAAATTCACTGCGCGTTTTCTGAACGGTGAACGCAATTTGTACAAATAATTATTAGAAAATAAAAGAATGTATGTATGTAGGGTAAACTTACGACGCGTATAAAATGCGAAAAGTTCTCTTGAGTATTTTTTAGCAAAAATTCCTCTTGGAAGTTGAAAGGGCTATGAGTTCGGTGAGTGATGGGGAGTTATGCATGTGCGCGTGTCACATCAATCACAGTGTGAATTGTATCAAAGAATGAATCAAACTGCCTGTTAGAAAATAAGATGGTATCTACATTAACCTGGAGACGCGTCAGATCACTGTAGTTTGTTCAGTCAAACTTTTTATAGCTTACTAATTAGTTATCTTACCATGTATATCATAAATTCCCAGTTTCTCTCTTGCTGTACATCGCAACCAAATGACTTGTCAAATTAACCAAATCATTATTGTAAACAGCTCCATGAATGCTCCTATCTCCGAGACTTCATAAAAAATAACTCTTGCACGCCTTGCGTACCTATGTTTTTTCTTAAGAGGAGATAAAACTCTAACTATACACAAAGAATGCACTCTTTTACAGAATATATCTAATTCTCTTGAATATCAATTAAAAAATAATGGCCGACTACCGTGGTAATTCAAAGTAATGGAAATAGTATAATAGCAGTTTATAATAGTTCTTTGAAAATGGAAAAATTATATGAATGGTAGATAGTATTTGTCTAACCTCTTTCACCCTATGTGGAGCGTAGGGTCTTTCTGTACTGAGTGACTAACTGCAAGTAAGGGACCGCATACGATAAGCGCTGCCAACGTAGGATCTGCAAGAGACCTGATCAGCCCCCCAAAAAAGTATAAAGACAATAGACTGTAAGGCTGATACTACGTGAAAAACGTTTCGAGACACCAACACGACAAGAACCGATAAAGGAGGATCGCAACAGTGGACAGCTGTTTCGCCCTTATTGGGGCTCGTCAGCACTGTGTAGCGAAGATATGTAACGCCAGCCAAAGAGCCAACGCACATAAATTGCAAATGACCCGTTCCATATCAAGTTCCGTACTTTGTACTCACTTGCGCCCTGAAACACGCGTTGCCACATCACGTGTCTCAGGGCGCAAGGAGATAAGGCGCAAGGTGTAACAGCTAAAGAACTCTTTACTTGCTCTTGAAAAACGGCTACAGTGCCTCTACAAAACGACTACGAATAATGGCGGACCTAATCCGACTTACAACAACAACACACGTGGTTCCGACCGCGAACAGACTGGTACTAGATGTCTCTTAGCAACGTTACACACCCCCCTCCCTAGAGGAGGAAGGGCGTTATCAAAGTCCTTGCCTAAGAGGAAGTCTCCCATCCAGGCAGGAGAGTGGCGGCTCCTCGCTGAACGTCGTACTCGTGCATCAGACTCGTCACTAATAACTCCATCGGGGCTAGGTCCGTGGCGAGTGGGGACCTCTCAACAGCGTGCTCTCCAACATTTGGATATGTAGGCAGGTTTCTGTCCTCCTCGACATTATGCAATGACGGTTGAAGTTGAATGGGTCTCGAGCGGTACGGTTTAAGACGGTTAAAGTGCACAATCAATCTCGTCTTGCGCCTCGCCCGCAAGGGAGCAACTTCCTCACACTGTATTCTGTAGGTGACATCCGATATGACCTTGACGACCCGCCAAGGTCCGGACCAGGGGCCCGTTTCTCGAAAGACCCGGAAACTTTTCGGGCCCGTAAAGCCATTTTTAGTTCATCTGTATCTGAAAACGGAGAGGTGTATACGCCTGAAATTTCTTTTGTAAAGAGAACCTCTGTTTATATTAATAATACGTGAATACAACAGCTCTGTAATCATAAGCTTCGAGATTTTGCCATGGCTTTCCGGGTGCGAAAACTTTTCGGGACCTTCGAGAAACGGGCCCCAGGGACGGTAGAATTTCCGGTGCACCCACCGGGGAATGGCCTTCTCCTCCAACCATACCAGATCGCCAACTTTGTACGGTTTCGACTCCCGCTTGCAGCGTGCATCGTAGACGTCGCCTCCAGATTTTTCTCCACTCGGTCTTGTACCCCCTTAAGGATTTAACGCTGTTTCTGCACAAAAGGTGGATAGTCAGGAGGCTCTTTCGATGGAGGTGCGTCTCTCATCGCGTCAATAGGTAGCCTCATTTCCCTGCCAAACATGAGCATACTGGGGGAAAACCCGTTGTTTCATGGGTTGATGCTCGCAAAGCTAAAGGGACCTTGGGAAGATGTTGATCCCATTCCTCTTGTTCATCTGCAATCTTGGAAATAACACTGGTAACCGTACGGATAAGCCGTTCCGCACCCCCATCACACTGAGGATGGTATGGAGTTGTCCTTTGTTTCAACGACTCAATCAACTCACACAAACCTCACCTATCGTGACACTTTGGTCTCCTTGCGCCCTGAGACACGTGATGTGGCAACGCGTGTTTCAGGGCGCAAGTGAGTACAAAGTACGGAACTTGATATGGAACGGGTCACTTGCAATTTATGTGCGTTGGCTCTTTGGCTGGCGTTACATATCTTCGCTACACAGTGCTGACGAGCCCCAATAAGGGCGAAACAGCTGTCCACTGTTGCGATCCTCCTTTATCGGTTCTTGTCATGTTGGTGTCTCGAAACGTTTTTCACGTAGTATCAGCCTTGCAGTCTATTGTCTTTCTGTACCCCTCTGCACCCCAGTCTGTCTTGGGTTTCTCTCTGTGGCTTGTGCCATTTCTGGCTGTTCCGGGATCAATTCCGTCTGAGAAGGGCTGGGCTCTTTATTTCTGTGATTTATTCTATTGTTTCCTGGCCAATGCTGTTAAGCCCTGTGAGGAGTGTGTGGCACCCCTTTAAAATAGCTTCTACCAACCAGTTTTGGGGAACAGGACTGGTGCGGTGGTTAGAGAGTCCACCTCACAACAGTGTGGCTTTGGTTCAAATTCTGAACCCAGCATCATAGGTGGGTTGAGTTTGCGGTTGTTCTCGCTTCATTCTGAGTTTTTTTCTCCAGGCCTTCTGGTCCAAAGTCTAATGTTAAACCGATGCTCAAATTTTATATGATGATCTTCATCATGAGTCCAAGAAAATATTTATATCTTACATTGGTTTTAAATGTATTTCTTTTAGGTGTTTGATTAGGTTGCTTGGTATTAGTTCCCACTGGGATAATTAGGCCTTTACATACCACTCCTTGTTAATATCACACCACTTGACGCCGACCAGTTTACTCAAGGCTGTTTTTTCTTTATATCGTTGTTTTAAATAGCCTGTGACTTTTTTCTTATATTCTTTGGCTTGTAACCTGTATTCAGTGTGTCTCCGGTTCAAACTTTTGTAAATAAACTCGATCATCGCTGGCGGCTCCCTGCACTACTTGTTGTGCTACTTGTCTCTTCTATGTTTTCTATTCGGCTGAGCAAAGCGAAAGAGAAAAGAAGGCCTATTCAGAATCCCTTCTTAGTTAACTTCCTGATTTCTGTAAACTTGTATACCTATTTCCTTTTTATTTTATTTTAGTTAAGACATGACCCACCTAGATTAGCTAGCTACCCGTGGGCATGTCAAATTTTGTTAAAATACTTATTAGAATATTAGAAAAATCATAAAGACTAAAAAAGACTAAAGACTAAAAGACTATTCACCAATATTTTCTTTTTACTTCACTTACAGTAACATTTTAGCAGAACTCCTTGGCGCCGAAGGCGCGTGAGCGGAGCCAACTGCCTTAGAAAATTTGGTAACCCATCAATCTCAAAAGTCTTGGTTGTCACAAGACTGTCCGCACATCCGTACGCCAAGCCCCATACTTTGAAAAAATTAGAGAGTAGAAGCATTTCCATGGGTACATCTTTGATATTGGACATCCATGTTATGATTAATTGACAGCTGTCAAAAGAAAGTATTCGCTGACCAGTATCACATGACCATGTGGCGGGCTAGGTGAGAGAGCTCATCGAGAGACTCATCGAGGTCACTTTTTTTGTCAATGACCGCCTACCAGGTACTGGTTTTCTCGATTGGATCGCGCGCTCAAACCAGGTTATTACTCTGTGAGGTCCTCTGGGAGAAAAATATTTTTTTTCGCTTAAATAAATCTTTGCACCTCTTCGAAACGCAGTGCGCCTTTTGAAACTAAATCTTTACTTTTTTATAGGCTGTAAAAGTTACGAAATCTAGCCATCATATGTTGCACGACCGAGCTAGTAAGGGGCATGGGTCTATTCCTGGGTTGACGTCACAGACTGATTTGCATCGTATTAAGTCTTTGTAAACGTGCATGCAAATAAGTTTATGACATCAACCCAGAAATAAACCCATTCCCCTTACTTGCTCGGTCGTGGAACAGACGATGGCCAGATTTCTTAACTTTTACCGCCTGTAAAAAGTCAAGATTAGGGCTAGAAAAGGGCAAAAAGGCGCAATGCGTTTCAAACAGGTGCAAAGAGTTATTTAAGCGAAAAAAATATTTTGGGGTTAGGTGCACTTTAAGAGAGTGTTTACAGTGACAATTTAGTTAATTTGACAAGTGTTTTTGGCTACGATGCACAGCACGAAAGAAAGTGAGAATTTATGATATACATAAATAGAAGGCCTTACAAGTTTGGTTTAAAAGTCTGGCTGCCTGGTTTATGTTGAGAGTGGAAAGAGGCGAAGTGAAGGCCTTGGCGTTGTTTATTTTAACGAGAGAGAATGGGTGATTGTTTTCGGGTAGGTTTTTGAGTTGGTGCGCAAAGAAAGGGCTGTGAATTTTTTTCTTTGTAGAGGAGCAAGCCATATATGTGTATTTTGTGCTTCCATGATAACTGGAGTATTGACAGATGATGTTTTAATACGTATATTATTTTGGTGGATGGATTAACAGTATAGTAAGTATAGTATATTAAGTCAAAAGTATTGTAAGGTATGGGTTAGAGACGAAAAATGGTGTTTGGGATTAGCTTAAATTTATCGTATTATCGTATATAATATTAGTAATATTATATGATTTTCAGGTTGTTTTGATGGCAAGATAAGGTTCTGTGTTTATTTTGTAAGTTCGTTCTGTTTAGTGTTATTAAGTGTGTTGTTATTGTTGTTGTGGTTATAGGCGAAGTGCGAGTATATAGACTTGTGCCTATAAGTGATTGTAATTATTGATAAGAGGAACAAAGGAAGCACGCAAGGGAGCTATAATCGTTCAAAGGCAATGAGTGTTCGCTAAAAATCAAGAACTTGTTTCTTCTCGTAAGTCCAATGGTGGTCGTACGCTTACGCTTGGGTTCGGTGTTATATTGAAATTGGCGATTTGATTCACAAGGTAATTTCAAATCAGTTTGGAAAGTGTGGAACAGCGGTTGTTAGTTCAATTAAATTTTTAATTGTTTGTTTTTGTGTTTTAAAACTGAAAAAAAAAATGTATTTTTTAATTTTGTGCATGGATGTATGTTGCAGCCATGTTCAGAAAAAAGGTAAAAAACGATAGAATTTGACGCCAGAGATAGTTATCGAGCCTTTATAAAGGAACATCGGGCCAGAAATTTGTAAGAATGTCGAGGTAACTGAACTCAAAAGAATGATGTGTTTTAATGGTTCTTATGAGAAGCAGACGGGTGATTAAATAATACAGGTTATTTTAATATTTAAAAGAGTAATTCCGGAATTTTGTCTGTGTCATTAGAAGTGTTTATAAGTGCTAAATTGTGTTGAGGTATTGTTCAATGTAACGTAAAAATGAAAGTTAACACAACTTGTAATTTACGGCAAACATAACTTGTAATTTACGGCAAACACAACTTGTAATTTATGGCAAACACAACTTGTAATTTACGGAGAGTGTGTTAGCGCCCCATGGTTTTTATATGCCATTGAAGAGGGAATTTCGATTTTGATGAGTGTCTAAACAAATGGCCTTGTTGGGACTGAGATTGATAGGTTGTTCAGTTAAAGTCTTGGAAGCTTGCGATGAGGCTTTGCTTGGTAGTATTGTAAGAGACGGTTCATTATTTACGGGTGTCATTTACTTGCAATGAAAAGTTGTCGTAGTTTGTGGATCCTGATCTGCTTTGCATCGTGTGAGTTGCGTTATTCACGTAGCCCTTGACCGCGCGAAGTTGATTCATGGTTTGTGATTGTTGATAGGTGAAGACGAGTTGAGTGAGAAGTACACCACAAAGACTGCTTTGTGCTTTTAGAAGCTATATAAAAATCAAAATAGAAACTCTAAAATTTGTTTTGGGGTATTGAAAGTGTTCATAAGTGTTAAATACTATTCCAGTAGTGTTCAATAAAACATAAAAGGTGGACGTAACCTGTAACTTACAGCAAAGTGTGACGGTTCACGATTCCTGTATGGTATTCATTCGCTGGTGTCAAAGTGAATGCTCTTAACGATGTCTGAAGTTTTGCTGTAGTGGAGGGTGAAGTTTCGTAGTTGGAACAGTTGTTCGTAAATATTTTCTTGGGGGACTGAAGTTTAACATCAGTGGATGAGTGGCTGAGCATTTCTAGCAGGAGTGGGGTGAAGACTTTCAGCCACAAAGGTCGTGGTTGTAGTCTCGAATGGCGATCCGTACTGAGGCGTTGGTATTGCAAGAGGACGCCGGTTGAAATGCATTGCAATTAGGGCACTTCAGGACGGTGTTTGAAGCGGATGTTGCTTCAGCTAATATATTTTGGCATTTAGAGCACGAAAGCCAGGTCTTGAAGGTCTTGAAGGAATCTGCGAGGCGAATTCTGTCAACAGAGATTGTTTTGGCGTCAAATAGACTGTCAAAGAATTCGTTGGTGGGCGGAGAGTAATGTTCGTCGGTTGGAGTGATGGTTGTGGACGGAGTGGTGGTGAGGTACTTTTTGGAGTCGTATTGTTTGACACGGACGTGGGTAATGGAATAAGACTTTTCATTGGCAACTTGTTTGATGAGGTCTGCCCAGAGTGTGATGGGAATAGTACCAGAGTTGTCTGTAATGGTGCAGCGATCCAGTATGGGAACAAGAAAGCCGTTTTTCATGATGACTTCGCGAATGGAATCGGTACGGAGTGCGAGGATTCGTTTAACTGTGGTCAACTGATTTTCGTCTAACAGGCGAACCTTGTCAACGGAGGTGAGGATTGGTTGGTTTTCTGGAGGTGCGGTGTCATCATAGTGGAATGTTATGTCATCGTTGTCAACTGGTTCAATGCGAGATCTTTTTCCAAGAATCAGATGTTGTTCAGAGGGGTCAAGAAGACTTGGCTTTTTCTGTGATGTTGAAAAGACTGACAGGGGTTGTCTGGAGTCTTGGAAGCCTGCGATGAGGCTTTGCTTAGTGGTATCATAACAAAACATTGGTGGAGGCGCGGTGGCCTCATGGTTAGTGCGCTCGACTCCGGAGCGAGCGCTCCGGGTTCGAGCCCTGGCCGGGGACATTGTGATGTGTTCTTAGGCAAGACACTTTACTCTCACGGTGCCTCTCTCCACCCAGGTGTATAAATGGGTACCGGCGAATTTAATGCTGGGGGTAACCCTGCGATGGACTAGCATCCCATCCAGGGGGGAGTAGAAATATTCCTTGTCGCTTCATGCTACAGAAACCGGGATAAGCTCCGGCCTGATGGGCCACTTGGCTCGTATGCAGACTTTACCTACCTTACCTATCATAACAAACAGTTTACCGAAAAAAGAAAGAGAAAAAAACACCTCTGACACGTTGACAGTCTAATTTAGTTCATTCCCATATGAAAAACAAAAGTGTCAAATTACCATTTGTAACGAAAAAATGAAAATATCTCGTTATATTTGCACGCAACAAGAACACAGCAACCGTTTCCTGTATGGCGGGCCATCGCGTTCAAAATTAGATATCATGATATCTCCATGATATCCTTAATTTAACACGATATCATGTTATCATGATATCTTCACAGCATGAGATATCAGGATAAAAGGATATCTCTAATTATAATGATAACTCTTTTTCCCCGGAGAGATATCTTGTCTGATAACATTTTGCACCGTTATCGTATTTCGTTGCCATAACTAGGTATTTATTAATAGATGGCTTGTCAACTCTATTATTAAAAGCATACGCCACATAGTGAATCTCACAGCATTTCCGGAATTTATTTGCACTTATAGAATCCACATTGTTTATAGCTACAATGATGTACCTTCCACGTAAGCTGCCTTCTGTTTTAGCTACAACTTTACTTCTAAGTTTATGTTGCTGTGGGCAGGCTCCACCAAATCAGTTTCACGGGAGAGTACAGCCAAGTAGTCTTGATAGTTTTTTCGAAAGAGGTCTTGGTTTGGTAAATGAAGTTAACCGACTGCTTAACACGGCTGAAAATGATGAAGATGTTGTCGATTACTGCATCGCCAGGCTGGGAAATCTTCTCACTAACTGTGTGAATCTTTTCCGCGTTATAGAAGAACAGCAATATAACAGCATCATCGACGCCATACAAACCTTCCTTTTAATATTGAGGTCACGTATCCCGGGAGATGAGCAAAGAACGAGCTCAGCTCAGTACGGTTTTCCATCTCGAGTCAGATCTGACAGGGGTGGGGAGAACTATCTGGTCTCTGTTTTGATGTGTATGATTCGCGGTGCAAATAGGGGCAGTCTTATAGCTGGCAGATCGGTGCATAACCAAAGGATAGAGCGACTGTGGAGGGATGTGTTTTGGTTCTGCATCTCGACTTTTTATTTATTGTGCAGATTGCGAGGATGGTGAGAATGATCTCACTGTGCCAGGAATTACACATAATGGAG
>OZ026603.1:21227861-21230361 GCA_964020085.1 Micromussa lordhowensis
GTGAAGGACTCTCGTCTTGAGTCTTGCACCTCTTTTACACCGAATTAGAGACTGCTGTTGTATTGTAGAGCGTAAAAAAATATCGCTGAATTTTTAAAATTTTCTCGTAGCAGGGACGGCAAACTTTTGATGACAACCCATCGTTTATGTCACATTTAGAACCAGTAAGTCTCTCCAGCAAAGGTTAAATTGACTCCTTCGAGGCCTGTCAATGGGGTGCTGTATTTCGAATACATTGTCGTTGCAGCACCTGCAGACATGGACACAAGGCCTTGAGACAAATTTCTTTGGCGTTCTGTCCGCCATAGTGGCTTTCTTATTTACTTCGGTTTATTTGGATTGTTTTTCAACAACCAATCAAAACCGCTCCTCGAACGGATCTTTCGAAAGTCGCCATTCTCGTCCCCAGAGCCTACGATCCTTTTGGCCTGTGGTTGGGATCGAGAGCTCTGGCCGGACCCGATATTCTGAGCATGCGCAGAGTATTCGTTTCGCTTTGTCAACAATCAGATTTGCTGGATTTGACGGGTGTTGGACCAAACCAGAGCTCTCGATCCCAACCACAGGCCAAAAGGATCGTAGGCTCTGGGGACGAGAATGGAAAGTCGCTCGTTTCCTCGAGCCATGCGCAGTAAGGAACGAAGACTCGAGGTGCGAGATTGCGGGCGTCGGCGGGAAAATCTCGACTCAAACAACAAATTCCTAATGTAAAATCAATCACAGAATGGTGACGGTATTTTGTCGATTTTTACATGACTATGAGAGGTTTTACTCTCCAAAACGCTTTATTTATCTTCGTGGGATTGCGTTTAGTGGTCCTTATCGCTGAAACTTTCGAAAGGCTAAGGATTTTGTTTATTTTATCGACAATTTATATTGTGCATAGTTGCTTCACGAGCTGCATTTTCGCGGCACGGACTCTTGACTTCGCGGTAAAATTTCGGTTTGTGTTTGTTCAGGAGATATGTTTTTGCACTCTTATTGGTCAGTCTTTTGCGAAAGTTTGAAGCTTATCTGGTCTACCTAAGTCTTATCCAAAGTAAAAACCCTCGGCGCTTTTCATTTTTTCAAAAATTCCTCCATTTCACTTATATGTTGCTATGGTTTCAATTTGTCATCCCCAGTTTTCCCGCGCGAATTGATGACATGCGCAGTCGTTTTTCAGCTCTGTCCTCGACGCGCCGGTCGACGCGCCGACGACCGCGCCGACTAAGAGATATTTTTTTTACAAAAAAATAACTAAAAAATTTGGGGGCAAACTGAGTGAGTTATGGGCAATTGGACAATAGAGAATACTCTGAGTGTGAAATTTGCTTTTCCATAAAGGTAGTAAGAACGTTTAGCGACCTCATCATTATATAACGCTTTTCGCTCGAAAAGGAAAACAAAAGAAGTTACGTGTACGCTTACATAATGATAATTTGTTGACCAATGAATGAGCGGTGCATGTCCTGGATGATCCAATCAAAATGTTCCAAAAATATGAAACGAACCTTGGCGCCCAAAAACATCAATCTTTTTGTTTACATCTACAAAGCTGTTGTGATTTGGAACGATGATTTTGGGTGTGTAAGCAGTACAGTCCTTATAATCTTACCCATGCAATTTAAGTGAACTTGTTTTTATTTGCCCAGTGCCCACTTCTGCTGGCGAGGAAGCGCTAGAAACACACAAATGAGGTATGTAGCAATGTTAGCTGTGAAAATTGATCAAGCGCATTTTCCTCATACTAATATGGCGACTGAAATTTCTTAACGCCTGACAGCTGAATTTTGCTCCTTTTTAAGACAGTGTTTCCTTTTTGATCCATAAATTAGATTAGCAGCAATCTTCAAGTTTTTATGGGTATATTTAACTAAATATGTAAATAGTGACCCGGACGTTTTTCCTTTCGCCTTCGAATTATCCGACAGCCAATACCTTGGCAACAAATACTTGAAGTTTCAGTCTCAAAATATCACTGTTCTCCTTGTTTCCGTCCAGTTTCTTCATGTATGTTTTATTAAGAAACAAAAGCTTCGAGCAAAGTCAGTTGCTTATGTCCTGGAACAGATGTAAAATCCAAGTATATGGTCCAATTTGACTAGAACCTCCTTAGTAGAACTATTGAGCCATGCAAGGAGAATGCATGGGCCAAGGATTGAAATTGTGGAAAAACAATCATACCCTACAAAAAACAGAACTTAAGTATGCTTTAAATCCAGTTAACCATTTTCTACATATTTAAACAATAGCCTCCATTTGGCATGAAATTATGCTTAGAATTCTGATTGGTTTTCTGAGCAGTCCACATTTTGCTGTAGGGACCACTAAAATAGACTGCTCTCATATTTATTTTGACTAATTACTTTTTTCAACACATTACACCCAAGAAAATAGTTTTTGGTTCAGAAGAAATCTTTTTTCCATTATTTTTTGCTGAACATATACATATTAAGGGCCTCTTCATATGAGCCCGGTCAACCGGGCTGGCTCGGTTTCCGAGATCTCGCCTCGCCAC